>PVJX010000043.1:393922-486039 GCA_004027295.1 Dolichotis patagonum
TTCCCAACACTTCATACTTATTTCTTCAGCAATTTTTTATGAGTGCCTACTAGGTGCTTTGCATTTTGCTACACAATGTGATCTGACCACCGGGGAATTCTAGATGAGATAGATTTTAAAAACACATAAATAAATACAATTCAAATCTTATTAAGCAAAAAAAAAAAAAAAAAAAAACCCAAAAAAGTACAGTTACTATTTCCAAACTATAATTTTTAAAGTAAAATAAAAGAGATCAATCATTTTCCAAATTGAATACCTCTTCCCATTTCATGTTAGATATATGATTAATTTTTAAAACCAAAGACTGAAAACCATGAGCAATTTTTTCAGTCAAATAAGCACATCTTATTTTACCACCTGTGTGTGAAAGCCTTTATAGATTTAAATCACATTTGCAAGTACAATACTTCTGCACTGCACTTGTTCAATGCATTGTGTAACAAATCTGAAAACACAGGAACTCTTTAAGGGAAATATTTAGATTGTGTCTAATTTAAATAGATAGTCCACTGGGCAAGGACTGTGTCTAATTCTATGTTAGGTATAGAACACTGCAAAATGTTGGCACTCAATAAATGTAAAATAATAACAACAGTCTTTTTCCCTTTAAAGTATATAATTACATCTACCCCCTACTGTGAGCCAAGCATGGTGACAGATCTTTTGTTTATTAAATCCACAGCCCTGAAGGCATACAGTACTGCAGCTTCAATGCAAACTGCAGCAAAGCCCTCTCTACCTTAGGTAAAGCTTTCAGAGTCTAAAAATCCCTAAAGATCATCTTAACTTTGTCATCCACCGTACATATCACTTAACCAAATACAGGAAACTTTTTCTAAGTCCTCGCAGTGGAATCCAAACGTTAATTGCAACTGTGCTCTCCAAGTCAGTTTGGAAATATGTCATGAAATAAAATTACTCTTAGCTAATTTACCATTTCTCTGTCCTAAAGAAACATGTCAAGCTGCCGAGCAAAGAGCTACATAGGCTTTATGCAGGAAACATTCAATAGGTTCCCTTGCTTGTGTTCAAAGTGAGCTATTATCCAAGTAGCCTGAACTGAGAAGGAGAAAAAAAATGACTCATGTACAGCTTTATTTGAGACATTTGCACTACAATGAACTCAGCAAAGCAACAGGTCAAGTTAAAAAATACTGCAGAAAGCAACAGCAGTGGAAGCTCCTCCAAGAGAATTTTGGGCTGGAAAGCACTTTTGATTCATTCCATCATTATTTTCTTCTAGTTTCCCTTGTTTGTGTTTGAATGCTTGCACTTGAACATTAGTTTCGCAATCACCTATTCTACTTTTGGTATTGATGAAGTTCAACATATGCTCAGCAATTCACTGGTGCTAAAATAAGAAATGCAAATTCAGCTAAGTGCGCTCCAAGTCTAATGTGAAGCTAGGCCCGAGTTCCTTTGTAGTTTTTGTAGAGTATTATCATTAGTAGAGAAGGGTTAATGACAGAGGCCTATGATTGTTTAAAAATTCACATTACCAAAGTGGATTACACTCCATCTACTTCAGGGATCAACAATGTAAGCCTACACTAAGCCATTATTGCAGAAACAAAGCTTTCATTTTAAGCCTTTGGAAACAAGCATAAAATGGACAAAAGAAAAAATTCTTCTGATGTAAGAACAAGGCAAGCACTACATGCTTTTCATCTAAACTCACAGTTTTAGAGCCATGATGACTGTACAAAAAAATGGACCATCTCTCCAAAGAGCCCATCATTAACTTAAAACGCTTAAAACATATCAGCATTTTGAAAAATGCTTCTTCTCTAATGGCCAGAAATCCAACGGAAATCCTTTATTTAAATTTCCTTTTGTCTCTGTTGAGAATCAGTCACAACATCAAAATGTAGATTTCTCCAGCACGGTTTCAGTATTTGTACTTGTATCTGCTAAGGAGAGTAAAAAGAATGATTTGAAAAAAATGCATTCCGGAGCCAGCCCCACCATTTAAACTTTTCAGTAGCCATTCATTACAAACAATTTTGGTATGTGATACTTGAATACCAAACCTCCAGTTAGTAACAATTAACAAGCCCTGGGCCTTCACTGGAAGTTCATGATGAGTATTATCTCATTTGTGTCCCACAGCGAGCTTGGCAGTGTGGTATCCCTTAGAGTTATATGATCATATAACTCACTTCAGTTCACCTAAATCTGACCAGAAGCACACTCCTTGCACCCATTCACATGGCGCCTACTAATAACTGCAGCCTACAGATGCATGTTCTTTTAAAAAATCATTTGCATTTTCTTTTAACAAATTAACAGCAAAATTAGTCAGGCTAAAGGTCTTCTAGCAACTCTTAACTAAAGCCCGACTTCTTTGGTACTTCCCTGAAATTATAGAGCATTGAAACATCTTAGATAATTTTATTAACAAATCTGAGCTCAGCAATGAAGCTGCTTTTGGTTTATGTAAACTAGATCTAAATGTACACAGTGTGACAAAACAGTGAATATTTAAATAAAAATAAGAACTTATTACAATAACAGACACATTGCATAAATCCCTCTTGAAATGCTCCCTCCCACTTTGAACTCACTTATACTTCTTGTCACTTTCTGAAAGTCCTCTTTAATGTCTCTTACTGGCTTCCTCACTTTTCTAATTCAGTTCAAAACATCTACGGCAATTTCTGTCAAATAAAAAGTGTCACGGTGTGTCACTATCCCCCTTATTCACTGTATCAGGCATTGTGTGACTTCTAAGAGCTTCCTGAATGTCAAAATGATGATGAAAGGTGTCAGGACACTACGGCAGCCAAGGCCATGCAGCCCATGAAACAAAACCTCCAGAACTCTCCAGAAAATGGCAAGAACAATGGAAAGGATATGTTCAAGGAGATGAAGAGTGTTTTGAGAGCGATTAATGGCAATGTGTGCTTTACTGTATTAATATTTTTATACCTAAACAGTCACCATATTTTCTGATCACACCTAGTACAGTGTCATTACACGCAGGCAACAAAACTCATGAGTCATAGAATTAGCAACAGACCTAAGGGGTTAACAAAACATACATATTTGTGTGATGCATCCAGAAGGGAAAACATCTGTCAACTTTAACTGTTCAGAATATAGCTGAGAGCCGTAAGTAAAACCAACAAGCAATAAATAAAAACTTAGGCTTCAAGCAGTCAAAACCCTTGACATCTCTCCCTTTTGGCTCATGTGTTTTACACGTGGCAGAATACTGCAGGCCCACCTTGGGAACCTATCAATGTTTGTCTCGAATATCATTCACAAAACTCAGATGTCTGTTTTCCTTGCTTGCAACCAGCTAATAAAAAGTAATTCAAAAAGAGGAAGAATTCCTACAGATAAGAGATCACCTTTGACAGAAACATAAGAGACTACGGTGACTCAAATATTCACAGGAAGTTAATATGTATCACACACTATCAGACAATCTTGTGGAGGAAAAATAAGCAGATTTTTGGTGTCAGGTTTCTTACATATGAGCATATAATATAAATTTATAAAATATTGAAATGCATGCATAATGATATTAAAGAATGAGTTTAATTAGATAGAAGTGTGTTTAGCAGATCAGATGATAATTGTTAAATTACAATAAGAAGACAGAATATAATGGGATGCAACAAGTATCATTGCCATAGTAGCCATTGTGATAGTATATCAAAATTGCTTTCTATTTCTTAGTTATTATTTTTTACACATCTTATGGAGTTCCTGAGTGAGATCATGCCCTTGATAATCTTTTGCTGAGAAAGTATTGTAAGGTTAGAACTAGCTACATTTTTATTTTTGTGTACAAGTATATACATACGGAGAATGCATACCTACAGTCCTAAATCTCTGGGAGGCTGATTCAGAAGGATCACAAGTTTGAGCCCAGGTTGAGAAATTTACTACTTTATCAAGACCCTGGCTCAAAATAATGAAATAAATGGGCAAGTCCAAGTTTCACAGATACACACACACACACCCCACAGAGATAAGTAAATCTTAATTTATGGTGAAGAGAAAATTAAGTGACACAAAACTGATGACATATTTATAACCCCCATCCTTTCCTTATAGGGAAAAGATCTTTGAACAAATCTTTGGTCTCCCCGCAAGATTTAGCAAGCAATAAACTTTGGAATCACTGACTGTATGAATGCATAAAGTTCTTACAGTTTGCCCTGTTCTGTTTTTGATGGGACTCAGGAGGAGTTAACTTTCTTATGTTTTATTACTATCCCTGCCTGGCTCATACTTACTACGAGGTCCAAATTAAGTGAGAAGATAATTTATAGGTAAAGGTATCATGCACATAATAGTCTTCAAAATACCACAAATAGATTTGAAGACACAATAAAGATACAGGAAATATGTTCAGTTATGTGTTTCATAGATTGCACATATGTTAAAAGCTCTTGAATACAAAATTCTCCATAGATTTTAATTAATGAATGATTGAAATGTTCACGGAATACAATTGTCATCATATTTCTAGGATGAACAACTGAAACAGTCAATGACTGTAACGCTTTGCAATGCACTAGACCTCTGTGTTGTCCCCACCTGACTGAAGACATTAAGCTCACCATTTGAATAGCCTGAACTTTCATCTTCTCCATTTTTGCTTTTCTATTGCGATGGTACACAGGATAGTTTTAGGTTCATGCAACACTTTCAAATTTGAAATAATTGTGTATATAGAATTTTTAGAACAGAAATGTGGTTATAACATCACAAATTTGCTTGTATATTCCTCCCTCAGATTTATCAGATATTCCCCTAGACCAATGACGGCAAACCTTTTAAAAATGACTAGCCAAACTGCTGCAACCCCAAATCCACTAAGATATCGCGAAGTGCCAGTACTGCAATTAAATGTGAATAGTGAGGTTTTGTTATAAAAGAAATAAGCGATACATTAGCATCTTTATTCATAAAAGAGAAACAACACACATCCCATAGGTTTGCCATCACTGACTCAGGCCAAAGCTGGTGGCTCCAACCCACATCTTAAGATATCTGTATAGTCTGCAGACATCAGATTCATAATAATTTGCTTAACTACTTCTTGTGTGATGAAGATTTTTTTAAATTTTCCATTTTTTTGATCCCATTAGTATGAATGAAGGCATTATGCCTTGCAGAGACAATTTCATGATTGGTGCTTTTGTCTTGAAATGTACATTTACTGGAGAACTTGAACGTTTTTTGCCCCCAAATTTTCACCGTTTTAAATAGTAATGTAGTATTGTGCAGAAGACACAGTTTTACCTATGAGTGCCTTTCTTTCAGCACAACAGATTACTAAGGTGAAGCCTTGAATAAAGGCATACTCTTCTTTAATTTTAAAATTTACAAGGTAATACAGATCACTTTCCAAAACGTTGCAAGGTAATATGGATTATTTTCCAAGAAAGAAATATGCTTATTTTCTGAACACCCTCAGCAACATTGAGTATTATCAACATTTTCCCTTTTGACAACTTTATGAGGGAAAAAAAAAACCTCCGGATATCCTTACTTTTATTTGCATTTCCCTGATTACTAGTGATTTTGGGCAACTTTCCATGAATTTATTGGCCATCTGCAGCTCTTTTGTGAATTACCTGTTAATATCATTTACTCAATTTCCCTTACATTGCTTTTCTTTTTTAAATCAACTCATAAGACCTCTTTTTATATGAGAAATAAATAACTTTTATATCCTGTCCAATTTCTCTTCTCTATATTAGTTCATGAGAATATGAACCTACGGTGATCCAAGAAAATAGCCAAGAATGTTGGAATGGTTTAAAACAAATATTAATGACCCTGAAGGAGAGTTGGAAATATTAATTTTCCAAAATATAGACCTATATATAAACAGTGGTTTTTGTTTTGTTAAATTACAAATCTTCAAAATCTAGAAGAGCCAGTCAAATAGCAGCAACTTGGTAAACATCTACGTACACAATTTAATATTATAAATTTACTGAATAATTGAATAATCTTTAAAGCATCTATTCCCCAAGTGGGAAGGAGTTTAAACTCTGCAATCATGTAGTTGATTCTACCACTTACCATATTTTAATATTTTCTCATTTAATCCTGAGGCAGATATAGTTACTTACATTTTAAAGAAGAGAAAATCAATACCAAGAAAAATTTTCAAGTAACACAAACAACTGGTAAAGCACTAGCATACAAACAGGTATTTCTGACAGAAACTTTGTACTACATCATCTTACTTATTCATATACCTAATTTGGTTTGGCAGAAACATGCTTATCCTCCAATTTTCAACTGTAATATTCCTAAGACTGAGAAACAATCTAAGATCTAAAAAGCATTCTGAGTCATAAGAAATAAAATATTTCTCTTTGTAAATTTAAATAGCTACATCAACACAGATTCCAAGATACTTAAGTGAAAAAGTAGACAAATTTCAAAGAAAAATAATAGGAGGCAAAAAACATACAAAAGACCAGTTTTTACCAAAAAGTTATTCATTTGTTGATCTATGTATTCATGTATTTTTAACAGCAGATTTCAGGAGAATGTGGTTAATCAAATCACCAAGGCTGGGCTGGGGATGTGCCTCACTGGTAGATCTCTGCATATACAAGGTCCTGGGTTCAATCCCCCAGCACCAAAAAAAAAAATAAATAAATAAATAAAAACCCCATGGTTTATGCATCTGGCTTAGAAAAAATAGCCAATCACAGAACTGGAAAAAAAATTTAATCATATAAACTTCTAACAAATCATATATAGACATTGTCAAAGATTTTTTATAAAACAATCATAAAAGTATTTTAGATAAAAAAAACAAACATAATAGGAACTTAAAGCAATAAAGATATTAATATCATGCCAAGTTTTTGAATGTTTGCAAATTAAATGTCAGTCTTTGAAGGAACATATGCAAAAAAATAAAGTTTAAAAAACTTTAAGTGTTAAGTGACACCATTTAGCAATTTTTCCCAGATAAATTTGACTATCACTGACTGGACTATTTTTCAGACCTCTAATATGTTCTTGTTTTTGCAACAGAATTATCAAATGTTTCTCCTTTCATTTTAAAATGCTATTTCTCATAATGATTGCCAGTGATTGTGAGCAACAACTCATCACAAATTTACCCATGTGTTCATAAAGAGCAGAAATAGTGGGGTATTCCCACAGGCAAAAATGCTGATTTTTTTTTTCACATTCAGACATAATACAGTCTGCTTTCACTATAAAGTTAAAAGGGAAGAAGAGACATAAATAAGGAGCTATTCGAGAAAATACCAGGGGTCACCAAGCTTGTGGATTGGCAGATACAATTACTGCTAGAATGCATTATCCAGAAAATTACTTATCTAAGACTGATACATGAAAACCCTGCTACCCAACTGCCACTTTGTTTACTGTAGCAATCAAAACCTTTGGTCATATACTTTCTTTCAGATTAGCATTCTTTTCTTTCTTCTCAATCTTCCACATATGAAAACATTTTAAGAAGACAAGAAAGTTTGAAAATAAGGGCTAATGTTGATCAAGTACAATTTAAGTAACTGAGTAAGATTTTTTTTTTTTTTGAGATCTGGCGTCGAAAATTATAAACTATTTCTTGCAGATAGAAGCTTATGAAAATCAGTGTTAGAACAAAATCTTCATTAGTGAAGTCAAGAAAGTCAATTTTAAAGTTGTCACTTAAATAGAGATGAAGATATTGATTATTAGGTTTACTTTCCATAATAATTGTTTTTCTTTGAGATACTTTTAAATTTTATTTATAATTATAAAATTAACTTCTGTAAGTTTATAAAAACAAATTATTCATGAAAACGATCTCTATTCCTCTAAAATATTGAAGTCTGTAGCCTCAAAGGATATATCTTCAAAATTTTAATAACTTTTTAATGTAAGAATGTGAGGCACATATGAAACAAATAAAAGAAAAATTATCTTTTATTTGATGAGCAAATCATAATATGATTATTGATGAAAATATCTGATAATATAAAATTTCTCATAAACTCATGCTAATATTGTATCATGACACAGATTTAATATTTATGAAATACTGTCATTCTCAGGGTAATAAAGGTAAATAAAGGTTTTTCTCTGCAAGTATTTTGTTTCTTTCTTTGTGCTTTTAAAAGATCTCCAAACAACAACAACCAAAAGACATTTTTTATATACTACAAGAAATTAAACGGGTGCAGTTTCTAAAGTTCAATCATGATAGGAAACATTACATTTTACTCTCTTGGGCTACAGTTTTGTGATTTTAAAGAAGCTGCTCAGTTCCTGGGGGCCCCCTGAAGAGCAAGTCTCAGTACTTCTTGTGGCCGGGCACCCAAAGCTGACCCGGACCTCCCTTTTGTTTTGTCTGCTCCAAACTCGGACCAGACTACTGCTCATCCAGTGCCCTGTTTCGGAGGTTGGGGGGCAAGAAACGAAGTCCCCAAAACATTCTGAGGATGATGAAATTACAAACGCCTTAGTATTTCACAAAAGAAAAAATTGACACTCACACTACCATATATGCTTGGTAGTTTTAGACGGTGGTAATTACTAAATGCTTCTTGGGTCAGAATAAAATGACTAAATAGGTGTCTAACCCGAATTTTTCATGCTGTAATTTAAAACTAGGTATTTAACACAGTTAAGGGAAACCTAATATCACATCATACAAGAAAGAGTTTCATTTTTCTTTAAAATAACACTCTGAGAAACTGTTCTGAAAATACAAACTTCTCGTGTTGCACACCTAAACTGTCGTGGTCATAAAATGAGCCTAAATTCTTTAGCTAACCTTAGTCATGAAATATTTCACATGCTTTTAAAAAATACCACATTATGGCTAAACACCATTATTCCATTATGCCTGAAAATCGCCAGTGGATTGCAGCAGTAAACAATTCAAATTGCATTCCTTCTATTAGAAAGTTAAAATGTTCACAGAAATAGAGCTGACACTGAAAGCCCAGAGAAATTCAATATGCTTCCATCTGAATGCTAATTCAAAAACTTATTGGATACACATTTACAGTGGCTTAATAGAGTATATTTTAAACAAAATTAATTTAATTTGGCAAGCAATCAAGCTTCAATATTTTCTATAATTTACCAAGCATTTTATAAAGAATAGTCCATTGCAATTAGAATCATTATGCACAAATACTATTAAGGATTGGACCATTTTCTAGAACTTTAAAATGTTCTTATTCATAAGAACAAAACTTACAAACCAAACTGGTAGTATGGATTGCAAGTGATGGCATATAAGTTTGAGGAACAAAGTCAATATTCTATAAATTGTTATGGCCTGGATCAAGAATGTCCCCAATGCCCCCATGTGTTTGGAAGGTCACTGGATCATGGACGCTTATAAGTGATTTTTTAGAAAGGAAAATCTGGTTGTTCAGAGGCAAGTGTTGCTGGGCGCATGATCTGGAGGGGTATGTCTGCTGCTTTTCTCTGCTTTACATGTTTCCTGGCCACAGTGGTATAAGCACTCAGAGCCAGTTGACCAGGGAATGTAACCTTGTGTCAAAATAAATCTCTCTCCCCTTAAACTTTGAATGTCAAGTTTTTGTCCAGGTGATGAGGGAAGTATGACTAAGGCATACATAACTTGATAAACAGGATTCTGTACTAACTGATATTGGGAAAAAATTCAAAACATCCATCTGTATTGCACTTAATCTTTTAGTAAGATCTTTATATCGATTACATCATTTTTAATTCATAGCGCCTCATTGCCAAACATATTGTAAAGAAATTCAATGTTATTATATGTCATAAAAATTCCTCTTGTCAAGGTTTTAAAATTAGAAGTGGAGTTTACAGTTCAAAACTATTTAATGGGGTTGGAAGTGTAGCTCAGAATGTTGTGAGCATACATGAATTTCTTTATTCACGGTATCTTTTTCTTTTTGTGGTGTCTGGGACTAAACCCAGGGCTTTGCATATATAGGCAAGTTCACTGTCCCTAAGCTACATTCCCAGCCCTACTGTTATGTTCAACATCCAACACACACACAAAAGTTAATTGTTTTCAACTTATCCCACATATTCATTTTCTTTATTAAAATAATTCTGCTATAAAGTATTGATTTCATTTCATCAGGATTCATGGAGTATTTATACATTTTACAGGCTCTCCAAACACATATAAGAAACTATTCATTTTCTTTGAAGATTCATAAGCAGAAAGTGACTTGAAATTAAATTAGCAAGTTAGAGAGTGAGGCCAATACTTTCAGGATAACTACCTGGGGCAAGGATTGGGCAGAGACCCCGTGAGACTGGAGGGAAACATACCTCTAAGTCGGCAAGACCATAGAGGGCCAGGGCGACAATCTAGCTTAGTGATGAAAAGATGCAAAACCTGGGCAAGAACAAACAGGAAAGGAGTCCAAGACAAAGAATCAAGAACTGCTTTAAAAGCAAATATTTAGGGAAGAAAATGTTTATCAGGCATAGGAAAGAGAAAGTCCTAAGTCTGATTCCCAGGATTCATGGACGAATCTGAAGTTCATTGGTGTAGTTGTGGCAGGTAAAGCCTCAAAAACTGGTGAATTTGTGCAGAAAATGTGTTTTAAATGAGAAGGATAAAAACAAAGATCAAGAAAATAACTGAAAAAATGGGGATAAGTCCATAGTAAATTTTGTCCAAAACAGCACAAAAGGACTATGACTAGACCACTTAAGGAGGAAAGAGGAGATTGGAAAGGTTGGCAGTGATTTGAGCGCCATAACACTGAAGAGTGGAAGTTATCACAGTGGACTGAGGAATGTAAAATTAAATAGTGGATGCAGAAAATAATTATACCAAGATGTGAGGCTATACAGAAGGAATAATTAGGCCTTTAATGAGCAGGGAAACACTTAATAAAAGATTTTATTTGTTGCTTCCTGTTTTTTTGTTTTTATTTTCTTGATTGCAGCAGCCTGATATATTTACAGGCAGAGGGAAAAAAAGCTTACAGAAGTTATAAGGTGAAGAAACAGAAATAATTAGTGAAAAGGGAACCTATAAAAGAAAACAAGAAATATTAGCTCTAAACAAGAAGCAGTTACAAAATCCTATAGAGGAAAAAAAAAGAAAAACCAATGGGGATGCATACATGCAGAGTTTTCAGCCCAAAGAATGCTAAGCTGAAGTCTTTCCTACTTTAATTGATGCTATTAGTAAAAAGCTGTCAGTGCACAACAAAGTTATTCATAAAGCACCTGAAAATAACTTCGTTATGAAAGCAAATTTACCCTCTCAACTTTAAAAAAGGCCAGAAAAATGTCTTGTGTGGATTTTATTTCAGTAACAAGCGCCATATGATCATCAGTTGTCCACATTTGAAAAATTGAGGAAAAGAGGTTTGTAAACTGGAAGAATCACATCATTTATAACCTGGGATGAATAATGATAACAGTGATGAATATGAAGACAGAATTACAAAAGTAGGAATGGCTAAACTCAAACTTATTCTTAAAGACCCAAAATAAGACTTAGCAAAAAAGTAACAAAATATTTTTTCCTTCATACTAGTAAATGGAAGAAAATTTGAAAAACATTTCCATGTTCTCACAACAGCAGAATTCCACCACATTCCAAGCATAATTTTATGCATGCACATATAGCGAGAAAATAGACATACCTCATATATCAATACTTAAAAATACAAATTTTTAGAAACAATACTATCGACTCTTTTATAAATAAATACAAATACAGACAACTTAAGCCTATAGATAAACCTATGCCCACTAAACACCTGTGTGCGGAATCCCATCTCTAATTCCCACCAGGAGTCACTGAGACAGTAAGAACTCCCATTTTACAGAGGCCGTGAGTGAAACTCTGAGCGTTTGGTACTTGTCAAGACGTATAGCTGGCAAGTGTCCGAGCTAAGCTGCAGAGCCTTGTCAAATTCACCTCAAAGCCCATGCTTTCTGAGCCATCTAGGCTTCCTCTTATGTATTTCCTGAGTAACCTCACGGCATCTCTCTAAACCACCTCTGTGAAATCTAATCCATACACTAGCAGTGATTTAACACATCCGGTTACGGACTGGCACGCTGGAGCAGAGCGAGGACAGGACACTGTGACAGCATCTTCCTCCCTCTTCTCACCATGTGGACAAACTCCAAGCCCCCCACCCAGCATAGCAATGAACCCAGCACTTGGGCTACACCCTCCAAGGCCTGGACCTTAGCCTCCTTCCTAGAAGGCATAGTCTCACTACTTGCTCCACCTGGTGAACTGCAAATGCTCCCAGGCCCATCACTGCCGGAGTCCGCTCCACAGCTAGGCAGGATGTGCGGCATGACGTGCGTCTCTTGGCAGCCAGAGCTAATGGCTCCTTGCTTGGTACCCATAGGACACGTTCAAAGCACTTATCACTCAGAATCGTAATAATTACTTTAATCTCTCCCCTGCTGGAATGTTAGCCTTTTGAAGAGAGGTTAGTATTTTATGCAATGTACAATCAATAGTTCCTAAAGCAATGTGAGGCACATAGTAGATAACAAATAACTAACTGCTGTGTAGTGAAAACACTGTGGGCTTTGCAGGAACAGAGGGGAGCAGGTGGGCTGCAAGCGCTGCTGGCCTCACGTCTCTGAGCACAGGCGAGTTACTGCCTGTGAGCTCCACGTTCTCCATGTGGAGACAAAATGCTGCCTAATTTAAAGAGTTGCTTTGACAATTTTTTCGTTTGTTTGTTTGTACCTGGGATTGAACTCACGACCTTAGGCTTGCAAGGTAGGCCAGGCGTTGCTTTGAGAATTTAAAGAGACATGACACAAAGCTACAGAGTACCCTCAACGCTCCTAAAGGTGCGATAAATGTGAGTGTCTCAGTCTCTGATCCTATCCTTCTAGGACATCTGAATGATGAACAGGAAAATCCCACAAGAATAACTACACTTACAGTCACTAGACAACCTCATATCAAAGTTCGAATCTTAAGAAGAAATCATCATAGGTGACACATGTCTGGAGATATTTTCTGCACTGACGGAGTTGACAAATCGATTAAGCAATGCATAAATTTTATTTCAGTGATCAGTTTTTAAAGTACACAACCATGTGCTATGACTCTAAGTGGCCACTCCTCTAGGAAGGCCATGGATGGCATGAGTGCTTTTGGGTGCAATCACCCATAACTTAAATCTGAAGCAAAATGTGAAGAAGAGATTATAACTGGAGCCAGGGGAATACAGGAAAGAATATCCAGCCTAGGTAAAAAGGACAAGATGAGTTAAGGCACAGCAAGAGAAAAGGATTTCTCTGAGACAAAGACTAGTGCAGTTTGACTTAGTAAACCATAAAACAGAAGAATGTGCCATGAGATAAAAACTTCAAACGGCACAGAAAGAAAACCCCAACACTTAGTGAAAACTGGAGTGCCTAATTTATGAGAAGGCTCCTAATTCTCATGCTTCTTAGCCTGTTCCCTCTGCCCTACTTAAGAGCACTTTCAAGCAAAGCTACACGGAAGAAAAAAAATTAAATCACGAACTGTTGTTACATATTGCAGATGGAAGCCACTTCTGCTCACCTATTAGTTGAGGGAAAAGACTCTTTTTCTAAGTGTGTGGTTTTCACTCAGTATTAATGTTGAGTATATGTGATTATTTACTCCCAATTTGGAGAACCCTAAACAAAGTAAATATAAGTAATGGTGCAATATAGTCTTGCAGAAGGAAAATTAGAACAGAAAACACCCCATGAGGGATGTCAATGTCCCTTACCGATCAGTCCCTCTTCCTCTGTGTCCAGTACTCAAAATGTTCTACTGCCCCCTGCTGCTTTAAATTTCAGAAGCTTAAAATGATTTTTTTTTTCTTTCCATCCTCTTACAGTTAGCTATTCCACCATCTTAGATTAGTTTTTCCCTTTTCTTCCAGGATGACTAACATTCTCAGGTTTGATTTTTAGCTCAACAAAACTTTGATATCACTGAAGATGTTAGAAATAAATAAAATTTTGTGGAAAGAATTTAGAGCTTTGAAAATCCCACATAAATATAAAGACTCATTCATAGCCAGCTTTATTTAGGACTTCTCAATTACATGTTTTTGTCAGGAAGTGATAACTAGTCCCTAAACCTATCATTTGTGGCTCATTTCAATGGTAACCTAAACTTTCTTACCCAAGTATACAGGCTGTGTGTATAATTAGAGAATTCCTCTATGAGGTATTCTAAGTTACATTTATAATAAAGAACAAATGTGGCTTATATTGTATTATAGACATTTGTCAATATGTTAAATTCAATTTTAACAAGTGATATAGACCTGAATTTTTCTCCCCTGTGAGTTGTGATCTAACCAGTTCCAATTCAACACACATCTTTTTCTTCCTTTTGGGGGATATTTGTGTATGGGGTATGTGTATGTATACTTCCTGTCACCCTGTAGTACATAGGTCACGAGAGTATATGATAATCAAATATAAGAATAAAAACACAAAGGCACTTGGAAAATTCCCCGTCTAGCACTGAGCAAATGGCACAACACCACCCTTGGCACACTTTCAATGCTGCATTCAGCAGATCATTTTGAGTACTTGCACTGCACTGAAATGCACTAAAAATCTTCACTCTCTTTGCAAGAGTTCAGAGTTAAGTGTACCAGCAAGAGGGTTATCCTTCCTGCAGTTTTACCTCAAATAAATGACGATGTCAAAATCCACCCACTAATTCAGCCCATGTAGTCTAAAACCATTCCTGCTTCCTTTAGGAGTTACATATTGCTCCATAGTAAACTACTCAAACATTAGTTACATAAAGTAAGAGCCACCAATAATTCTCTTTTAAATGTCTGGACATAATCAGGAAGTTGTTATGTTTTATGTTGTGTAGCTGGGGAGCTGGATCCCCCAGAATTTGTGAAATGGCCTGACATCGGGACTGGCTGGGGTGCGGACAGGGTTATGACTTCGGATCTCTACTTTGTCCACATGGACCTTTGTATCACTTCCTCATCACGTGGCAAGAAACTACTACAACCACAGGTATTCCAAGAAGACAGTCTGAATATGCAAGCCCTTGTTAAATCTCTGCTTCCCTGTCATTTGTTAATGTCTCAGGATCCATGTGTCACATGGCCAAGTTCAGATTCAAAAATGTCACTACACAAGGATGTGAAAGTTAGGCGTGCTTCGCCGGGACCAACACGACAGTCCACCACAACTGCGCACTTTTGTTTGTAAAGCACCTTTGACTGACCTCTGAAACTTTCAAGGACCTTCCATATTACCCACTTACGCTATCTTATCCTTCAGTGTTTAGCTTTATTCATTACTCTTTTGGGATAAAATATCCTCTAGCCAGGTGCAGAGCTGCAGCCCTGAAATCCCAGGGCTGAGGGAGGCTGAGGCTGGTGTATGTTTACTTTGAGTCCAGCCTAGGAAATTCAGTGAGACCTTGTCTCAAGACAAACTAAAAACAATGGTCATGGAGACCCTAGGTTCAATCGCCAGTATTGGCAAAAAAAAAAAAAAAAAATTCCACCTGGGTATTTAAAATTATTCTTCATTCACTGAATAAGTATGTCTTGGCTAGGGTATAGTGACATGCTGCAATGGGAATGATGTGTGATACGAGAGAGAGTGAACAAAACATTTTTTTTGCTATCTCAGACAAAACTCACCAGGGAAAAATACTTACCACCCAGTTCTTCACATGCACCCTCAAAATTACAACTTTTTTCTATCTTACAGATTTCAACATGTGACAACACAACTTAAACTTTTGCCAATACTTTCCCCAGACTACAAGATGAAACTGTAGCACCTCCACTAAGGTCCCTTAGGCCAGCATTCCCAGGAAGTCACCACTTCCTCTACACTCACAGCTCACTCCCATCTACCTGTAATACCCCTCTCAGTCATCAGCCTAGAGCATGGCGCTTTCTGTTCAGAGCTACATGCGAGTACTTTTCCACATGGCTTCCACAAAGGCAGCAGTAATCACTCATAGCCTGTGCAGATTAGGACCTGTACCTCTTCCTGCATTGGTGCTGGTTCCTCCAATGCATGGACTCAGCCCTTGAAGCATGTTTATGTCTAAAGAACCTGTTAGTTTCCACCAACACATGCTAACGTATGGAAGAAGAAAAAGGAAGAAAAAGAAGAGGCATCGCTCTTTCATTCTATGAAACATACTCACTTTCATAATTTTCCAAATGAAAATATCTCAATGGTAGTATGCATTGATAAGATGCCAGAGTTTCTCCAAGAGAAAATGTGCACTAATGATAAATGGAAGCTAACAAAAAAAATTCTTTAGCAAAAAAATGGAAATGAAATATAAATAGAGCCATTACACTGATTCAACTCTTGTTTTAATTCCTTAGGCTAAATGGCCGACTACCAAGGGTACCGACAGGAGCTCTCTAAGCCAACTTAAAGAAAATTTTGAGTTACATGAATGCAAAAAGTGAACCTATATGAAAGTAAGTTTTACAAAAAAAAACTAAAATATTTCATATAATACTACTTTAATTTTAAAGTCACCACAAGGTGACTGAATCATGGATATTTTCAAATATATAATGCGTGACTGAATGGTGGAATATGTATCAGATTAAACTTTAATTGCAATGCAGTTATAAGATTGTACTAAGTAAATGGATCTTAGTACGGTCATACAGGTGATGACAGAAAATCAGCTTATACATCATGGAAGCTTCACATCGCTTGTAATCATACTTAAACAAGTGTGTCACTCACCAAGCTGTCGAGTTCATGGCAGGAGACCTTACTGGAAGATAAATGTTCGCTTGAAAACCGCACGGAGGACTCCAGCATGAGGACCCATTACCATTCAGCTTATCTGCAATCACCTGCGCACCCTTCTTGCTTCCTCACCCAGGCTGGAGGCACAAGCCATTTCCACTAGTGGGATGTCACACCCTGTCATAACCTCCCTCCACAAATCTGCTTCCTTTCCTTGACACACCTGAAGTGTCACTTCCTCCCTGTTCTCGTGAATGCTTTATCTACCTTCTACTATCACGGAGCAATTCCAGGCCAGTACTCTGAAGGCTGACTGCTGCGTGTCCTTCCACACCTCCCACAGGAACTATGCTTTATTCAACGGGAACATCCCAGATCGCCTGTCACACGGAAGACACTGGATGAATCTTTAATGACAAATATAATGAATGATCACACAACATGAAGTTTGAGTCTTGTCTTTTAATTTACACAGTCATTTATTTAAATTATGAACACTTCAGGAAGATTGAACCTTGTATTGCATGTTTTAATTCTAGCTAACTTTAAATTCACAGGTAAAGTGAATACATACAGCAAATTGAAAACAATACAGTTCCAGCACATGAAAAAATGGCTTATGTCAGGAATAAAAGCACAACTCTGAAATATGCCTTAAGCTTTTGCACTCTGACGTAATAAAAAGAAACTAATCTTTATTTTTTTAGGTTCTATTCTTGCATCTACAAGATGTGTACATTTTCTGTAAAATGAGGTCAATTGAATCTCCTTGTCTTTTCTCACAAAGTATAAAAAGAAATTTATATAAATATCCTTTCTTTGTAAACTAAAACGTGATGCCTGTTATTGAGCCAAAAAGTCGATAAGTATATTTTTGTAGAAGAAATGATTAAGACTGATGAACATCTAGCCCGATCACTGTCTAGAATGCTTAGGGAGAATTTTCCTTTGAGAAATAAAATATTCATCATTTCTAATTATAAATGGTACTGTTGTCAAGACAACTTTCCTCATGAGGGATAGGATTATTCCAAAAGACTCTTCTATAATAATTTTTAAATCTCAATTCTTATTTATTAATGAAAACACATCCTCCCTTTCTAATATCTCATTAATCAAAATGCTCTCAACAATTAAAAATCAATGTAATTTGTGAAAATTACAATGGAGATGTCTTTCTTAGTTCTTTTAGGGGACACACTTCAGGATATGAGAATTTAACTGTGTAACTAACTCTTTTACTAAAAGCAGAGAGCCTGGAATTAATGCTACATAAGTGGTACGCAGTGTTAGTATGCCCCATTAGTGCCTGGCTGTTTGGGCAAAATGATATTCTGTGGCATGAAGAACAAAAGGGTAATTGGGGATAATAAGGGTCTAATTTTAGCCAACATGAATCTATCTGGCCATTCCTATAAGCATGATTCACTGTTCCATTTGTAAAAGGAGACATTATCATACTGAAACTTACAAATGGACATTGTGTTTTGTCACTTTCTAAGGACTGAAATAAAAATGTGTCTGTAATGTTCAGTATTCTGAATTATGAAAATGTAATCATTATTCATAAGTTTGCATATATAAAACATAATTTTCAAAGCTCTTTCATGTCTCAATTTAATCTGCCTAGTCCTCTCACAGGTAAGGCAGGTATATGGTTCTCTAGCCAGCAGGAGCTCACTTACTCACTAATTTATTCACCAAACTTTCCTGAAGTACTTACTATATGGCAGATAATATATAATACTGTGCATATATAATGTGCGTATATAATATGTATATATACATATATGTATACATATATACTACCTGCTGAGGGAATATAAAAGCATATACTGTATATCAGTGCTGGTGAACCTATGGTACATGTATATTTTTTTCCTCTTAAAACAGAAGATGTTGATGTATGAGTTGTTTGTTCCTAAACTAAAATTTCAATATTCAGGTTTAACAGCAGTGTTGGCACTTTGGATAAGTAAGTTGGTTTTGGGTTGCAGTTTGGGCACTCACCTCTGAAAGGTTCACCATCACTGGCATATATTATGATATAAAATATAGTATACAGTAAGTAATAGCAGAGAGTAACACAGCATATAGTATAAAGGAATAGCACGTAGCATATACCATACACTATATACCATACGCAGTGCTAGTATGCCCCATTAGTGCCTGGCTATTGGGGCAAAAAGATATTTTACATGCATACATGACATCCTGTACACTATACTACAGCTTATACTATATGCTTAGGGACTATAAAAACTCTGAGGTTAATTTTTTATTTAGAAAATTCAATGGACAGATTCACTTTTTCACATATAAAACTGCACATTCTTTGTGCTTTTTTATGTTGAGTTTCTGGTAACATTATCAGATTCTAATGAAGCTGTACCATAAATAAACTTAAAAAGAAAACAAGAAGACCTGCATAGAAGAAAGCCACATATAAATTTCTTCTGCTACTAAATTTAAAAAAAAAATCATGTCCACTGTCATTTCACTTACTAAACATACATCAAATACGTACCATAATATTTTGCAATTGAGAATGAAGTAGCTGTATGTGTATTTCTGAGTGCCTGTGTGTGTACCCTTCTGAGTGTAAGACTCCTCAAATGCCATTATTATATTTCATAACTGAAAATATTTCAATGTGTAGCTAACTAGGGAGTTTAAATTTTAATATAGCAACTGCATATTCTAAACAGAAAACAAATGAATGGCCTTGCATAGTATAAGTCCATGTTTCTTTTCAACATGAATGCAAATTTCTGACTCAATTTTTATAAGCTCTAAAAATGTCTTATGACACTCTCTACACTGTGGAAATAAGTAAAAGTAAGTAAATAAGTAAAACCATTCCCCTTTTTTTACTGAGAATAGAACACAGAACCAAACAATCATAAAAATTCAATACCAGCCTAAATGTTTCATTATGGTAGACCTTGAACTTAGTTGAAGATCTTTATTTTTTAAAAAAGCAACGTATGTGTTTTTAAAGAGCCACATATAATAGTCATGTGATTTTCATTATTATATAAATTTGATTAGTTTGAAAATTTGTTTAGTAGGAAAAATGGTTCTGTATCTGTATTAACCTAATCATAATATGCTGTATCTAAAGGATTTTTATGAGCATCAAATGTTCTATATTTCTACATTGATTTTTATCATGAAAAAGTTGTATTTTAAATTTTACCTTAAGTCTATCATACAACTGAAAATAATGACCTTGACTTAAGAATTTCCTAGACATGATCAAATTGTTTGATACATCTAGCATTGCTGACTGAAAGATGAGTAACATAAAATGCTGTGTCATTTTTGCAGTCTCTGTTATGGGTTTTGTAGACAGCCAAAGCCAGGGAAGTATTTCGGCTTTGACAAATGAGCCACTGCAATAATGCCAGGTAACCTCAAGAACATGGCCTTGGCTTCCCCTGTTGGAACTGAAATGTCCACCTTTCTCGCCAACACATCACAGACTTTAAGAAAATATATCAAAGACATAGAAGGTTGCTACTCTAGAAATGTATGTTTAACTATATTTTTAGATAAAGGAGAAATAATAAAAATCCACACACACCTAGAGAAGAAAAACAAGAATTTTCAATTCAATAAAGTAGCTAAAACATCCTTGTAAGATATATAATCTCAGGGACACTAGTATCTTATTCCTCACCAAAAAATAGTAAAACAAAAACAACTACCAAAAAATAAATCATTCTTTGAAACAAGTATACATTGAAATAAGTGTACAAGAAAACAAAATAGCTTCTCCTTAAAAAAAGTGTTTTGAGATAGCACTCTAGGAACAAATTTTGATTTGTCCTTGTTGATAAATATTATAAAAAAAAAACTTTTGAAGAAGTGCATCAGTCCTCACCACAATGCAGTACAGATCTTTGTGACTGTTTAGAAATAGTTGTGCCATAATTCCATCATAAAGTAGGTTTTAATGACCTGCTTGTCCCAGCAGGTCTGAGAATAACTGGAATGGCAAGAGGGAAAGTTAACAAAGAGCAAATTTTGGTAATTGCTACAAGCCCTCTTCACCTAAGTGTGCTGGAAAATGGGGAAAACACAGTCACTGAGATGAACATCAAATTACAACAAAAATATTAGTGATTTTACAGGTATTGAAAAATAATGCAATGAAGTTCAGTCCCCAATTTCCAAGCAAAGATGTTATTATCAAGTTCTCTGATACTATCTCACTTTATCAGGGGCTCTGCCCCCACAGCTGGAGTCTATTGTATAAAACCACATCGCTTTATAGAGATCATGCTTAGTTTAAAGTTTGGAAAATGGAAACATTAAAATTTACAACTAAGTCCTAAAACTTTCCTTAACTTCCAACAACATAGGAAGACATTTCCATCGTGTCATACTCTTTTTTTAATTCATAAATATTTTTTAATATTGCCTTGTTCATTTCTCTTAAATTTTGGTCATTTAGAATGTGAAGATTTAATAAGCCTTATCAATAAATCTAGAGTGATAAAATGGTGAAATGCTTTGACCTAACAGGAATCCACTGAAACGTGTCGTCTGTCTTTCAAAGGACAAGTTTGAAGACAACTTGTGAGCCCTGCTCTCCCCATAGGTACACAGAAGGGCGCTGGGACCAATGTGTAAGGAAACACAAAAGGAAGAGACATATAATGAAACTGGTTTCTTCTCAAAATTCCTACAGGACCATTTTCTTTAGAGAAAACAAACACAAAATATTCATGCTCAGTGCTCTTTTCTGCAATACGCCTTCAGGACCCAGCACTCAGGCAAACATTGGTACTGTCTCTTGGATACATATGGATTAAATAGGCCGTGTGTACTGGTCTGGGAACTGAACCAATATTTACAGCATTGTTTCTATGGGAAAACATGTTCCAGGTTCTAAATAATTTACAAACGTTTGCAATGCATGGATATAAAATTTTTGTTAGGAGACACGTGATGGAGACAGGATATCAATTACAGCTCAGAGTTAATACATGTGGTCTCCCTTT
The DNA here is from genome assembly GCA_004027295.1 of Dolichotis patagonum. Taxonomy (NCBI): domain Eukaryota; kingdom Metazoa; phylum Chordata; class Mammalia; order Rodentia; family Caviidae; genus Dolichotis; species Dolichotis patagonum. Next base: position 415,639 of record PVJX010000043.1, read on the forward strand.
TATTTTAACCTCCCATTCTTTCTTCTTAGTCTGGCAAGGGAGTGAAAACACCATGCGAAATACATAAGTGTGTCAATTTTTTGTTTGGAAAAACCCTGTGATTCTTTCAAAAAATTTTATTAGCAACATAAACACACAATAAATCTCTAGCAACCTTAATCAAATTCCGCAGCTAGTTACTGTGCCTTGTTTCAGTTACCCTATTGGCATTTACTAGAAAGACGATTTTGCCTGGAGAATCTCAAAAATGCAGTTTTCCACATTTTGCTGTTTACTGAACACAGATTTTACTGTACTAAGTTTCACATTTATCTGGAATGACTTGTCATTTGCTGGCAAATAGCTCTTTGAAGACATCCAAGTTCCTAGCATTCAAGCTGAAGGGAACAATTTGCCTCCGGTCTCAATAGTAGCCATAAGAATATCTTAGAAATATGAAATGGTCTCATACAAACAACTTCTTTTCAAATTTTACAATTCAGGAAAACAAAACCATTCATATTAGGTCAATCCTTTCATTATCAACTTATTACTAAATATATTTCCTACTCATAGAGACAGCACTCGTCTATTTTTAAGTATTTAAAAATACTTTATTAAAGCAGGTTGTAATAAAGATTTTTAAAAAGGAAATAAGAGTACATAAGTGAAGCATGAAATGTATGTAAAGTAAGAAAACTTCTTGTAAAAAAAAAAAAAAGGTTGAAAAAGAGATTCTGGAACCAAGGAAATTTTTTTTTAAATGACACTCCAAAAATCAAGATACATTAACAGTGAACTGCCTTCAGGGGCAATTCCAAGAGACGCTGACTGCACGTAATATAACGTGTGTGTGTGTGTGTATGTGCCAAGCAGTCAGCCTTTGCATTAGCAAGCACTACAGGGCAATTCCACAATGATCCTGCTAAGTCACAAACAGAACATTTCAAGTGGAAAAGGGAATCTTTTGCATTCACTTTTACACGGTTTCAATCTACTTACTAGTCTGCACCTCGCTTTGCTTTTCAGGGGTTAAGTTCAGCTATACACATTAAAAGAAAGTCTCCGTTTGTTCCTCTCACAGACGTCCCACCACACCACATCAGGGGAGCATGGCAGTGCAAAAGAAGTAGCACAGTTAGTCAGCTAATACACAGTACTGTTTACAACCACAAAGCCAAGCATTCAATAAACAATGGAAGGTGGCTACTTCCTGAAGCTTATGTGATATCTATAGTCTAGCATCACAGAATGAAATATAAGGGCACAGTGGGGTTGTTTACCTGTCAATCACTTGTCAGTCTTGCAGGTTCTCCACAAACACGCCTTGTACTAGGAAACCCCTTTACCAATCACTGTAATTAGAATTTTTAAACAGCAATAGACACATTTTCTAAAACTACTAAATTAAACCACCAGCAGACACAAAAGGAAATGGAACGCCATGGTAACTTTTGTGCAACTGAAAAACTACATTTAAAACTTGTTTCCTGTTCAGATCATTGATTGTTTTTATTTTATTCTCTTTAATGTAACATTACACTCTCATTATTTCATTTACAAGTTTTTTATTATTATATGTAAACTGAATAATAAAGTAAGTAAAATGTTAATGTTTTCTGCATTCAAATAAAACGTGAGCTATTTAGTTTGTTCTCATGAGCATAGCACGAGGAGAATTAGTGGGAATTCGTTTAATTTGCAGTGGTTGTAGAATAGGTAAAGTATGTAAACGGTCAGTGAACAACTTCTCTATGTGCTCTGTTGGAAACTTCTCTGACCACACTTCCGGTTCCTGGAATTTTAGGGGTGGGGGTGCTGAACAGATTTCACAAATGGCAAATACACAAAAATTTGGCGAAAAAATCTCTAGAGCGCTGTGTAACAAAAGAAGATGATAATTTAATCATGTAACTGTTAACACTTTAGCTAATAATATCTGCCCTCCTTCTTTTAAAAGATGATCTTATGAAAAATTAAGATTGTAAATTTAAGATTACCTTATAACTAAATTTTCTATAGACTTAAGACTTTTAGAAGAACATGACCTTTGTGCGGAGAAAGCAACTTTGAAATTACCTCCTTAAAAGTCCTTTGAAAATAATACATTCTAAGATTTTTTTCACACTGAGCTGTTTTTCTGATGGATCTCATAATTTTTGAAGGTAGGGGTAAGGAAAGGATTGAATTGGCAATATATGAGTTAAACTGGATTGATCAATAGTTAAGATTAACTATTACCTTCTGTCCAAGTGCGAACCTGACCACAAAGTTCTCTCAGAGCTTACAGACAAGGCAAACATGGATAGCACACATTTATGTTGTTCAGTTTAAAGGTTAAGTAATATCTTTTGGTGGAAATGAAAATTGAATCACGGCTTTAACTCAGCAGCACAAGTGCCTGCCTGGCAAGTGTGAGGTTGTGAGTTCAATCCTTGGTTCCAAAAAAGAAATTGAAAATTATTATCTCGAAGATTTTTCAAATTCAGATTATTACACACATGATATTTCAGAGAGGGGTCTCAGGTGGTTCTCAGAATTAGGTGGCTCTTTTCATCATTGCTTCAGAGACACTCTGGTTAAAATATATATTAATACTTTGTATCATCTTCACTACTAAATGAAACTCAGGAGAGAAATAACTAAAATTAGAAATGTATAAAACAAGGTTCTTGTGTAACTGCCTAACAGCGGGGGAAATGTTTGATAGCTCCTAGTGCTTTGCAAAAGCCTTGAAAGTCATTCACTTGAAATGCCAAATCATTCTAGTTTTTTTATGTATTCTTTGATTCTTCCTTGAAAACAATACCTCACATATTTCAAATTTTGAAATTAAATAGCACTTTGGTTATCTCGTCTAAACATGCCATGTTTCTCCAATATTAATGCCTGCCTGTTTATCTCTGAATGCCGTTCACTCAGCCAAAGTTGCTATTATGACTTCACTTCTAAATATGAGCAATGATTTGTTTTTAAAAGGTGAGAAGATACAAATTTCATTTGCAAATGTCTTAGTTACTTTTCTCTCATTGCCGAGACAAAATATCCCATACCCAAAGTGAATGGGGAAAATGTTTATTTAGCTCACAGTTTGTAGAGGTTTCAGTTCATGATCAGCTGGCTCTAAGGCAGGGCAGCAATGACAAAGTGGCATCGGAGAAGCGTTCATGAAAGGCAGAAGGTAACAAAGCAACAAGGGATGACCACAGCTCTTTTTATCCCTTATATTTTATTCAGGCTACTTTGGCTGTGTACACTCATACTTTTAATCCTAATGCCCTTCATTTTAACATTGTACCATAAATCAGTTCCATCATCACACACTCTAGATCCAGCCTCTGTGACAAAGCCCCATTAATGACTACATGAAGCTTTGGGGGACATCTAAACACAAACTAAAACAATGGCTCTGTCATTTATTAACTAAAATAATCAATTTTCAGCTTTCTTATCCATAAACCAAGGTACAAAATAGCTCCTTCTTCAAAGAATTTTGTATGCATAAACTAAAAATCTATACAGAATTTCTTGCAAAGTTGTCAAAGAAAATGTGAATTTGCTTTTCCTCTCTCCTTAGATGCAGAAACATTAGCCAAAATTTAAAATTAAACAAAACCTTCTACATCCAACTGAAGAATTTACAAGGAAAAAAATTACACTTTAGCACTTCCAGAGACTTTAGGATAGAAATCACAATGTAAGAGACATAAAATGAGAGGTGGCTATGACCTTTGCATAGTCCCCCAGCAGCCTACAGAGTCCAATGCAGTGCCCTTAATAGGTGGATACTTGCTAATCACAAAAACTGTAGTAAGAAATGATAAACATCGTGTATAATCAAATAAATTTTAAGAAAGTTAGCCTTTAATTATGACAAATGCAAACATGTGGAATGGTAAGAAAAAAAATGGCTGTGTCCCAAAAAGCAAGTAGAGACCAGCAGATATCTTAGGAGCACTTTTACAGATGGAGTCTGATCTCGGAACCACAGTGCGACCACCTGCTTTATGGCTGGGCAATCTCGAGTTAGTCACCTGCATCTTTATCTGAATTTGTAAGGTCGTTCCCAGACAGGAAGTATAGCACCCTGTTATTGTAATACGGACACTAGAGGCTACATGAACACCTCCGTGCTCCTACTTCTTCACATGACAGAACAGAGGACCATGGGATAAGGAACAAACTTTGGCCCGGATTTCGAACCCTGTAAGGGCAGAAATGCTTTACTTTTCATGATTGTTTTATTCTCCGCAAGTTAAGAACTTCACTAGATAATCAACACTACATCAACTAATCAAAATGGTGAGGAAACTATGTTGCTATTTATATGGACTTTGTTTAAAACTTTAAAATTTATTCTCTATGTGAAACCATTCTACTATGCAATTTTACTGGAAAAAAAATCCCTTTGTAAGTTCTTCTTTTCTCTTCCTAACAGTATCAGCCTGAATTTGGACTTCAGACCATTGCTTTATTTTTGTAACACTGGTCTCTAAGCTTCAGTTCTCTCAACTCACAATAAAAATATTCCCATAGCACTATGTTGATCAGAGCATGCTTACCTATAGAATAAAGTCTGAATGAAGTCCTGAGTTAAATTTTCAGATCCCTTTAAGACTATCCCAATCTATATTTCTTAGACCAATTATCTTTCTTTAGATAATAAAAGTAAAAATCTGTTCTTAGTGAAGGAGTATCAATTTTAACCACTACAACTAATGTAATTCTCTTACATAAGAACACAGTTTCCCCTCATGCTGTGGGAAACTACATAAATCCATTTAAAATGAAATCTGTATGTTGCTTTCTCAGATAACTGGTCAGAATTGATTTTTTAATTCTCTAGAGTTGTATAGAATTCACATGATTCAACTCAGTCCATTCACAGAAGCAGTACCATTGTCTCATCACTCAGTCACATAATATGCTGCTTGAAAGTAGCAGGGAGATAGGGCTAGGAGGCTAAAACTCATCAGAAAACAAGTAAGTCCAATAAGGAAACATCTAACCAAATGTGTAGTCTCATTTTGACCAGTTTAACACACAAACAAAACACATTTTTCTCCAGTGCAATCATCTTGTCAGATCTCACACAAAAAGCTATGGTTTTACTCCAGCTAATAAACAAGGAAAAAGGATGCTACAGTTGAAAGCTCAAAACATGTATTCTATAAACACTGTCTACTTGGTGCTATGCAAGCCATGTTTCACAAATTCTCATTTATTTCTTACAACAAAATCTTGTGTTACTTAATATTTTCATTTTATAGGGGAAAAAATCTGTAATTCAGAGTGGTTTTATGTCATCCAAAACCACTTATTTTGAAAAGCACTGCCTCATGATTCCAATTAAAATACTGTGACTCCAGAGCCAGACATGGTGGCAGAAGCTTGTAATCCCAGCACTCTGGAGGCTGAAGCAGGAGGATTGCTGTGAGTTCAAGGGTCAGCTGAATTACAAAGTGAGTTGAAGATCAGCTGAAATTCATAGTAAGACCTCATCTCAAAAGATTTTTAAAAAAAAGAAAGAGAAAGAAAGACAGAAAGAAAGACGAAAGAAAGAAAGAAAGAAAGAAAGAAAGAAAGAAAGAAAGAAAGAAAGAAAGAACTCCAAGCACAGGTGACAATAGGTGGCTGCTCTGTAATTAGAAACCTATCATTCATCCTTTAAATTCCAAAAGCAGAGAAAAACTGAAGTAGTTCTTTTTTATAGTCAAAGGTTTAGAGAATGACAATGAATGGAGAAAGGATGATACATCATAATCTGCTCATCTGTACTGATAATTGGCCAATGGCACTTAAAAGTAGCAAATCTGCTTTCTCAAAAAGGACTGCATCACCAGAATTTGGACAAAGCCTGGAACAAACCAGAGCCATAATTGTCTTCTTCAGCACATGTGCAGGAGCAAATGAAATTCTCATGGTTCATATATGCACATATGCAGACACAAAAATTGGTGAATGACATGACCTCCAGGAGTTCTCTGCCTTATGTTCATTCATTCCTGTCTAAGGCAGCTAAAAATGACGCAAAGAGAAAGCTACAGATCACTTTTGGCAACTGTCAGAGTATTTGAATTATAAATTAAATCAAAGATCACTATAGTTTTTCTACATAGGTCTCTGTGCTAGGAAGGACTACACAGAGTAGATTCAGTTTCTACTTTGCAGTTCAGTGAAGAAGCAGATGAAATAAACAGATGAACAATGATTGTATAAACTGAATGATGGGCCACAAAAATAAAGGACACCTCATCTATCCTTGAGCAGAGCCTAGTAAAGGAAAATTCTGAGCTTAGTTCATTTTCTGTTGCTATAACAAAATACCTAAAACCGCGTGATACATAAAGCACAAAATTTTATTTAGTTCATGGTACTGGAGGCTGAGAAAGTGAAGAGCATGGTTCCAGAATGGGCTCACCTTTTGGTAAGGCTAGTCTTGCCTCACAATGACAAGGCATGAGGTATCACACAGTGAACATGCTAGCTGGGGTCTCTCTTCCTCTTATGCAGCCCTTAATGTTATCATGAGGGCATCTCCGTGACTTATAATCCTACTTGCTTCTCACAGGCTCCACCCTCAAATACATTTAGCATAAAAACCCAGGGATTGAATCATCACAAAGATCCGGTTTACAGGAAAAGGCAGGAAAAAAAAGACCTGAAAATAATACAATTATTATCTACATCTTCAGGCTTCTGTGAGGACTGTATAGATTTCCTGATCATGTAATTTGTAAAATGTATATTGCCATGATACAACGTATTTTTTCCTTGGATGAGCTGGTAAAGAACATATGCGAACCCATAATGCCACAATTTAGAGATCAAAAATTAAAATTCAGTTAAGAAAAATACAATGATCAAAATTCTAACCAAGAAAATATCATGATAAGAGTGATTACTCAAAGCAAGTGCTGTCTTCTATGTCTGGCACTGAACTTAAATAGATTTTTTTTAAATCAGCTCAAAAGCCTGGAAAAACAGGTTTTAGTATCTCCACATCAGGAAATGAATAATTCTAAGAGATTCGATTTTGTGCACACAGACTAAAAGTTGCTATCATGGAAAACTCAGCCATTGCTTGTCATGAGGCTAATGGACTGCTTCTGGCTACAAATAACTGACACATGTCCAAATGAGGCTCCAATAATCAGGAAAATTTTCATATCAAGAGCAAGAAATCGGACATGGGGCATGCCAAGGCTATCTTGTCCTTTCTTCTTTCTCCACATCAGTTTGTCCAGATTCTTTGCTCCTGTCTCCCCAAGGTCATCAGTGCCAATCAAGGCTTCCTGCTTCTTGGCTTGTATCAGTGAGAGGAAGAGGAAAAAAGCAGAAGAGAGAGAAAAGAAAAGAAGGGAAAGAGAGAGGAGAAAAGATGTTTTCTCTTAAGATGAACTCTAGGCCTTCCCTTCAAAAGGATGGAACAAATGTACATGAAGTACATCACTTTAGATAAAGTTGCAAAGCAGTGCCATGTGCCGACTGATGAAAATTAGTAGAGATATCTTGGGACGCTGATTAAGACCAGAAATCTATTGGCAAAGAGAAAGGAGTTGGTGACAAAAATGAAGAGGTAACCAAGAGGGTTCACAACAGCTCAAAATGTAGACCTTTCAGAAATTAAAAAACGAACACCCGCATTGGTAACTTTATGTATAGGGTATGTGACTTAAGTGAAATGTTAGTGCTTCTAACAAGATCAGAGTGGAAAACTCGAGACCATGGGAAGTGTGAGGACTTCCTGACACCCAGCCTCATCCCAGCTTCAAGGCAGCCTGGGAAGGTGAGTACACATCCCTCTTGTGACAGGGAAGGGTGTGGAGCTTGCCAAGTGCCTCTCCCAAGCACACCGTGACACCTGAATTGGAGCCTTGTCCTGTCTGCCCAAAGAAACTTGCCTCCGTTTACCACAGCACGCCAAGACACATGACATTTTTTTAAATGCTAAAAAAAAATGACCTCGTGTTTCCATTAAAAAAAAAGTGATCGACTCTTAACAACTCCAACAGAATTTTTTGATCAATATTCACACTTAACCCTAGTAGTATTTTCAGATGTTAACTGTTTTTTTTTAAACCAGATGAAGCATTTTTGAGTGCGTTCTAGTCCCAAAGAAAATTTTGTTTCAATGATAGAAACATAATATGGAGGAAAAGAATAAAAACCTTTACAAAGTATACAAAAATTTTTTTAAAAAACTATAGGAAGAAGAAAAGCCTGTATCTACAGTAATCATTTACCTCCTCTACTGCATGCTTAAGCTTGATCGATGGCAACATTCCGGGAAACATAAAAATGAAAAACACTTCAAACTTTCCACTAGGACCTTGAATCTTAGGAAGGAGGGAGATGGGGGCAACCTCACATTGACATGAGGCATCTGTGACACAAAAGTAATAGAAGTAGAGAAAAGATGCTGTGTGTAGTGGCTGTAACCACAGCAGCTCGGATGAAGCCATCAAAGGAGCACACGTTTGAGTGTGTGACGCAGTCTTAAAATCATTCAGTCAGTCAAAAAAAAAAAAGTTCCCGATAAACGTCTGAAGGTAAGGTGATAATAAGATAAAGTAGGACCTCTGTTGTAACATTCTGTCGACACACAAGGAATCCACATAAAATATCAGCGAAGAATCTGTGTGCTTATTTGATTTTCTCAAAAAAAGGAAGAGGGGCTTTGATTTGAAGCAAGGAACTTAACAACTCTCTTGAGTAGTTTCTAGAAGCTGCCAGTAAATCGAGATCACAGGCAAAGCACTCCGCTTTCTGAATGCAAACTTCAATCTTCCCACTAAATGGTCTGTGGGGCTGGGCTTAGCTAGGGGCTGCTAACCTTTGCCAACACCGAGGAATTTGTCACCTTGCTGTAACACAGGCCTCATCTCCGTGTCACTCCCACTCTCTTGCCCTTTGGGATACAGTCTGTGTTCCCCAGCTGAGCTGTCATGATTCACTGTCTCTCTATGGCTGCATTTGCTAAGATAAGATAATGGCCTTTTATGTGCAGGCACTGTGAATTCTTCTCCACCCCTTGTACAGGGAAAACAATTTAAGTGGAAAGGAATAAATTGCTGGATTTAATACAGTGGCCAAACACAAAAGCCTAATAAAAATGTCAGGCGTACATGCCGGAGGATGGCAAAGAACTGTGGAGGCACACACAGCAGATGCTGTGCCTCTGTAACCCATGCAGGGGCGCAGCGCGGAGACCGCACTATTTACCATGTTAGCCATTTCAATTTTGTAGTAACTTTGTACTGATATTGTCTCATGTGCAAGTTAGACAAAACCAGATCACCCACGGATGCACCCACAAACGGATTCAGTGCACCCACGGATTCAGTGGGTCCCTTGTTCTCCCTGCACTCTTCCGTCAGCCTATGAATCCTTGAGTGCCCACTACATGGGAATGCTGCTGTACAGAAATGAAGCATACACCCGACCCTCATGGGCTGCACAAACCCTGGAGAGCATTTTGTTAGTCAACTAGTAACTGTAATATAAGAATTAAGCAATTTCTAGAATATGCCAGACTTAGTCAACACGGAACTTAGTCAACAACTTCATCTAGTTCATTGCCTAGACTAGAGATTTGTGGATCAGCCATGTCAAAAATTAATTGGACACATATGAAACCTATTATTTGGTATTGCATAGCAGACAAGGGAAGGGCCCATGTAAGTTGGTGGCACCTTCTGAGTGGCAGCTGCCTTTGCAAAGAGAAAGTAAAGCAGAGCCTGGTTAGCAGCAAAGCCAGGTAGGACTTCGACATCCTCAGAGCTTGACCGGAAAGAGGAAGAACGCCATAAAATGGAGAACGCCATAAAAGCAGTAGTGGGAAAGAAGGCAAGAACAGAATGTAGAATGTGTCTCTACACAGCTAAGTTTTCCATTCTAACACTTTAAAGACAGGGTGGTGAGGGAGTAATTTCACCAAAAAAACAGTAACGCATTCTTTTAAGCTGGCAGTAAGTTTTTTTTCCTGAACCAACAGCTATTTGACTTATGAAAAACAGTGAACATTAATTACAACTCCATAGCAAATGCATTACATCACTTAATCCTTTCAGGGACTCTGTGACTTGATACCCTAATGATGCCCATCTTAAAGAACAGGACATTAAGGCACAGGAGTTATGTGACATGCTCCAAGCCACATGCCTAGTGTGTACTAACAGTGGGATTCAAATTCTGGCAGTTCATTGCAAAGCCCACACTTGACTCATTCAACCAATATTTCTAACACATACTATGAAAGAGACAGAGGTTAAGTATGTAAAGTATTCACATTGCTAAACAGTTTTGGAGCCTAACAATAAAAATAAAAGAGGATAGGGGAAAGAAGAGGGTGGCATACCCTACAAAGGGCACTAAAAGTGTTATAAAGTGCAAAGTTGTATGCATTTAGTCAAGTCCAAAAATTTATCCCTGCAAGTAAACCTCATAGGGAAGGACACATTTGACTTCATTATGTACAGTATTAATATCATTCAGTCAACAAAGAAATCCCAACTCAGTGCTAAAAAATAAATATTTGCAAACACTGACTATAATTTGAAGTGAAATATTTCTACTAAGCTTATTTTTAAAAAAGTAACTTTGTTAAGCCCTAACTCGATTTTATGTCTGTTTCTTTTTGCATTGCATTGCTCAATGTTTAATATAACTAAAAGCTGATGTTGAAAGTGACATGCTGGGGGAATGGAGAGAAAAAATAGTAAATTTCAATAATATTCTGCATACGTGTCCTGATGAGAAACACTAGTCAAGTGTATTTCCAAAGTTACCTTCCAAGAATTGTAACATAATTTCTTCTATTTTTATTTCTGTGTCTAATCTCTCATAAGTTATTTTGTCAGCTAGTGCTGGAAAGAAGAGTTTCAGTCAAAGGGAGTGAACAAACCAACTGTGCATAAAATGCGTCACCCTCTAACCCCGCCCCCGTGTGCCTCCGCGCAGCCTAACTCTGGGTGTTGCTAGAGCACTGCCATGGGCAGCCAGGGCTCTGCCAGAAACCTCAGGCGCTTCAGTGGCAGAGGGAGGGAGACTAAGCCACAAAATACCGAGTGGCTTTGTGTGCGTATTTACAGATAACACACACACACTATACTTAAAGCAAGTAATAGCACCTGTTATGAGTCCTGGGTTAAAGAAATAGCCGGGGAAGAATCTAACTTCCACAATCCCTAAAGATAACAATCGAATGCCAACTTTAACTTCAAATTGGGATGGGACAAACAGATTCATCAGGCACTGTACGAAGAAGGCATGCGTCTCACTGATCACGTCAGAACCACCAAATAATGCCTCAACCCCACCATGTTCAAATATTACTTTTATTTTAAGAAAAATATCACTCCCAACTATCGAGAAGTAATACCTAAAAGCTGTTCTTGCTATTTAACTGGAATGAGCAGAAGTGGAAAAAGAAGAGAGCTATGCAGAGAAATGACTTTGAGAGACAAATTTTTGAAAAATTAAGCAGATTTCTTTATTGGAGGATTCTTTGGAGTTTTAGTACACAAGTGTCTGCTGCAGTCACCACAGAGGATGTGACTTCTGTTATTCTCCAAGACATTTGACGACAGAACACAGTACTTTTCTCCTGCATATTTCCAGAGCACAAACAATTTAGGAACCATTTCCCTAAAATACAGTACAATATAAAATTGATCTACAAATAAATGAAATGTATTACAACAATATGTGCTTGAGAATTGGCAAGAATAATAGTAACTTTAAAAATCTGAAACTGAATCTTCTTATAAAAATATGACCCCCAAAAAAATTTTTACCAAAGTATCTTGCAATAAATCCACACTGACAATCAGAAATACAACGTTTACTTCAAAAGAGCAAAACCTCTCTTAAAACCTATCTCCCTATATTTCAACAATGTTTTGTTTTTTCAAATCCAAGTAACATAGAAAACAAAGTGACATCTGGACACTATTGTTGTTTCAAACTATTTTCTTTTTTTTAAACCTGTTTTGAACCCAGTATCATTTTTAAGATATGGTTTCTCAGTGGGAAGTAGGTTGAAGAAAAACATCTGTTCATTTGAATAAAATTCAGTCACTTATAGTTCATATTTGTTTATCTGTAATATTGCATCTATGTGATTCATCTCATTCTGATAGTTTCCCATTACAAAGTTACCTCAAAACAAAAAATATCACTGATAACATTGGGAAAACCGGTTGCGTCTGGCTTCCCTGTGATATTGACAAGAGTTAGGAAAATTTCTTTTCCAACGCACTTAGGTGAAAAACTCTGTCCTGAAATATGGCAATCTATACACTTTGTGATTTTTAACATAATTAATACTGCCACAAATGTTACTGGTGCGGGTACAACTTCATGATTTCAAACATGGTATTTGCTGCAGTAATTTCCCAAATCAACTAAATTCCAGGGGATTACATGGTGGGTGGGATGAGGAAAAAGGTATTTCCTTTTATCAAATGTAACTGTGTTGGCTTTTTCATTCCTTCAGAATCCTGTGTAATGAAAGAAGAATCCAGAGTAGTCACTTGAAGTACCTGATTAACAACTTTCCTTCAAACTATTCATTAGGTGTGGAATTCATTCTCCCTAAAGGGAGGGGAAAAAAACACTACACCAACTCAGACAGAGATTGGCCCCTTAGAAACAGACTCCAGATTCCGTTTGCCTTCAGGGTATTCAGGTTCCATACATTCTGTTCTCAAAAGGTCAGGAAAAGTAATTGTCCGGGTACATAAAGCATTTCCTAGGGAGGATTACAGAAAATGATGGTCCCTGCCCTCAAGCCTGTTCTTGAAAAGATGGTAACACAAATACGAACAAATAAACCTTAAACAAGTAACTCCAGTTTTTCCCTCTCAGTGTGCCTTGTGTGATTTATAACTCATTTCTTCTTGCTACCATTCACGATGTTAGAGGCAGGTGATTATTGAAACCACTCCAGTTGTGCACCACTTACTTCATATTGAGGGATTATCAAGTATCAAGATAATCACTTAATAATGCATAACCATCAAATCTCCTTTAATTGATTTTTTTAACTTAAGGCTTCAAACAATTCACATGTAATAGCAAAGCCATGCAAATTGCAAGCAGGCTACATTTATTAGCAAAGAAACTGCCTTTATTTTTAAATTGCTAATAGGAAAGAGAACAATCTCAAAATCACTCATCCACAACCTAATTATCTAATTCCTGGCTCATTACCATGAATAATTCCACCATTATAATTCTTCCAAGTCCTATGAAAAGATCCCTATAAATTTTGAAAAAAAAAAAGATCTAGAACACATCTTTGACCTCCCCTTTCCCTCAATTATTTTTGAACATCCCTTAGAGAGTTGAAGGCCTTATGCTCAATTTTGAAATATGATGGTAAACACACCAACAGACATAGCCCCTCTCTTATCTGACTTACCACATACCTTATAACCAAAGAAACAGAGGCTCAGAAAGCAATCATGTAGCCATGCTCAGCATTTGAAACTAGTCATCAGAAGAGTCAGGAATGTAAACATTTTCACTTTCCATCCAATGTTCTTTTCAGGCCAGGACCTACTCCCTTCCCAAATTCAAAGTATTGTTAGGCTCTTTCTAGGCCTCAGTTTCCCTAAATTAAGGCTAAAAAAATTTACTAAGCAATCTGTAATACATTAGGGGGAAAAAGGAGAGAAATAAATGTAAGACAAGATTCTTTGCAAAGTAAATATACAGGGCATAATTAAACAGTAATATGCACCAGCACATTATAATAATAAGAGAAAAAGCAGTAACAGTAGATTAAAGGGTGCAAACAATTAAAATCAAAACAAAACACATAGCACTTAATATATGCCAAGCATTGTACATAACCATATGCTATGTTCACGCAATAAATAACTGACACAACACTAGCATAAGGGTACACTCTGTAAGGATCCTCAATTTAATCCATGGGGAAACCAAGAGACAGGGCAGACAAGTGACATTCCCAGGCTTACACATTAAGTGATTTAAACCCCAGATGTGCTAGTCAATGGTCTAGTCTCAAAACTACTAGGTTATAGTGAATGGTCTACCTGAAGAGGCTGAGAAAGGACTGATAAAGGAAAAAACTTTCCTCGGGAGGTACACAGTTCTTGTGCGGTAGGAGCCAAGAACAGACTCCAAAAATGTGCAGGGAACTTTGAGGTGGCAACGTGAAAACTTACTTGCCTGACAGCTCATGGACTAGGAGAGCAATGACAAAGTTGAAGAGTTCATGCAGAACTAGATTATCATAAACCTGCAAAGGCTGGAAGAAGAGGCTGACACGAAAGCAAAGTTAATTTTAACTGCTGTAATCACTGCTGAGTAACACATAGAGTACTTCTACACATCTCACCTTCCGACCTCAATCGTGCAATAGTTTAATTGGATAACTATCAAATATATGTGTTACAGTATAATTTTATTTAGAGTAGCTACCATCTTTAAACGCAAACTAGGGACTAACATTAAAACTGAAATGTTGTCTTTTGCAAGCTCAGAAAGATTCAAAATAAATAATGCATCAAATTTTAATATAGGCTTTCTCAATATAAAAACATAGTGCTGATTTTCTCAGTATGAAAGCAACACATTTCTCTGTATTAAATGAGATTTCCTATAATTTCTGTAAATACTTATTCTTCAAGCAATTTAAACATTCACAAAAACTTCCTTTCTCTAGCTCACAGGCTACCTCCCAATCTCCCTCCCTATCACCTGCTTGGCCTGCAACAAGTGTAAATTAGAATATGCTGACTATTCACCATATTAAATAACCAGATTTTGCTACCCATCTCTTTGAATTTCACATTTTTAAACTTTTGGATATTTTACACCTAGTGATTATCTCAACTACAAGGTGGATTATGACGCAAAATATCTACAATTTAAAGCAGTATTCCTAATTGTGTGTTTTTGTCCCTTGAGGTAAAGTGGATTTGAGACGGGCACCAAAGTGGTTTAAGAAAATTGAGAAAATCTGCAGAAAAATTAAAATGCAAGAAAAACATATAACATCATACTAAGTGCCTATGCAACACTCCGCAGTGTTCTGCAAATTGGAATATGATTCTTGCTTCAAATCAGGGAATTCTATTAAGAGAGTTTAATAACATTCAATCCTGCTTGCACATTTTTACTATGAGTAATACAGAAAGTGGGTTTTATCCTGAGGCATTTAAATTTAAACATTAAAACAAAGGATTCAGTTTCATTAAGAATAAAAGTAGTGTATTTACAAAAAAAATGCCATTATAATACTATGCTCATTTCTGGATCATTAAGAAATATGAAGAACTTTAAAAGTTGATAATTTGTCTAATATCTTTAAGCTTAAAATACTGGAATAGAAACTATCATAATGAGGTAAAGTGATGGAAAAATATAAACTTTAATAATACTTTTAGAAATGTCTCAAAATATTGCTAGGAATGCAGTTGTTCCATTTAGAAGAGTACATTATATATTTTCCAAAAGTTATCATTTTGGCACAGGATCATTCTTTCTAAGTTATTTCAGGAAAGATCAAGAGAGAATTAAGACACTGATAACACCTAATCTTTTAGCAATTAATAAGTGAATCAATTTTTGTATTTCTGGCAACATTCCCTCTATTGTCTCAGTATAAAATTTTCATGATGTAACTGTCTCTAAGTTAATTATGAATATAATTTAATAATGCACATTTTTCCCATAAAATCTGCTTATGGATGAATACCTACATAAAGCCAAATTTTTAAATCAATGTAACTTTAGTAGCACTTTATATGATGTAAAATATTTATAGTTACTCTTCTAAATGTACTAAGTTTCTTAAGGTAAACTAGTTGGCAAATTTCAAATATTTTACAGTATAAACACTAGGATGTAACTAAATAATATTTATATACTTAACGTTTACACAAAATTTAAGTGTTCATT
The DNA here is from genome assembly GCA_004027295.1 of Dolichotis patagonum. Lineage (NCBI taxonomy): Eukaryota > Metazoa > Chordata > Mammalia > Rodentia > Caviidae > Dolichotis > Dolichotis patagonum. Next base: position 431,554 of record PVJX010000043.1, read on the forward strand.
GAAGATATATTTGCATACATTAGCCTAGAAACCTTTGAAATAGGCATAATTTAAATTAGTATCTTAGGAAAAAAGGGTCAAGGTTAAACTGTTTGTCTTCCTTAAAAAGTTTATGTCTTTTGTGTCCCTACAAACAAGGAGAAATCTCAATGAAACTTGGATATTAAAACCTCCCAGGAAACCAACAGTAAAAGCTGCTAAGAATTTCACAAGGTTTTTTTTTTTTCCCCCTTAGGTGTTAATTAAATGATCATTTAACACTGAAATGTAAACACAGCATTTTCATCTCCTGACAGCACAGCCCATTATAAATCTGGAGTAATAAAAGTCTTGCTGTTAAGGCTGTGAACACAGTTCCCACAACACTCTAAGACGCCTTGTCCTGTCTAAGGTTAAGCATCTAGACACAAAACAAAGCTTGCGCCTACTCGACTTCCAGTCCAATTTTCCCATCGCCCAGTGACCTAGGTAACACTTGGAGCAATCAAGAATAAATTTAATTTCTCCAGCATTTTGTGAGGATTAGGAACAATTGTTGGCTTGCAATGACTTTTTATTCTTGGATTCTTTTTCCTTCAGAGCATTCCTCTGGCCCTAAAAGAGAACTCTGATGGTTTAAGACATAGAACAAACAGAACTTTAAATTAGGCTTTTTTAAATCAATTGGAACTGTTGGAGGGGAAGCAATCAACCTTTCTCTGTCCTGCTCTCAGCTATTCACATGCTGCAAGCTTTAATCTCTCACTAGTAGAAGAAACCTATCATGATGGGGCAAAGCTATCTTTTCCCATTCTCTTTCCAGACTTATTTATTTCTCCTTGATTTCAGTTTTTTCCCTCCCTTTTTTTCTTAAACACTGAAATCAAGTTGCCATACTCAGCCATAAACTTTAATTTGGGGTCATTTCAAGAGGCACAGACATTGTCCCAGAAACATTCCACGCCACAATGGGATCTTCCAGACTGGGAATGATATTACAATCAGGTCTTTTTGTTTTTCATTATGCCCTTGCTAGGAGCTAGTTTACTTTGCAACTTCCGTCCTGAGATTTCTTATATCAAAATTTGTTCAAATACATTAAGGATAACTTCCATAAATAATTCAGTGGTGGCAGTTAACTCGGTTATGGGCAGCAGGGAATGAAGAGAAACGCACCCCATCTATCTAACTGCAATGCATGCATGTGCTCCTAGGAGAAGCCCTGGAATTATGACAAAAGCAAAACAAAAATAACTCCTGGCTCAAACCCATTTCATCATGAAATTTTAAACTCTGAGTGCTAAAAGGGTTGCCATTTGTGATGCATTTTGACATAATCTGCACTTAAAATCACATACGCAGTTTATATAAAGATGACAATATTCCACAGTTCAGATCACATTTACATGCTATGAGAAAAGTGGATTAAATATTTCATATTGTTTTAAAAACAGAATTTTTCTTTGGTAGCAAAATAAAACGTTAAGCAACTTCTGTAAATCTTCTGAGCGATTCTCAAAATAGTGTATCTGCATAGCTGAAGCAGTTTAGCCAGCATCCTAGTTTCCTTTCACTCGGTCTGTCAGAAAAACCATTTAAGCAGCAATGTAAACAAGTGTACTAACAAATAGTTCCTCCATCACAGCTCTTTTGTCTCTATCCTTACCTTATTTTTCTGAAAAATTTTAGCACTGTGCTAGGCATGAACTGGGAGAAGATAAGGAGCTCCTTATCTTCTGCAATATATTTTCTGTGGCCAAGTAAAAGACATAAAATGGTACCAGTGCATGTCTGATGTCCATGTGGAGTGCTGGGAATGTTGACGTGGCTGTGCCTGTCTATGTGGCACCACACTGAGGATGAGGGGATGCAGTCAGGACAGTGGAGGGACTCCTACCTCCATCCTGATTGCAATGAAAGGATGGTAGCACAAACATCATTTAAATCTCATTTGAAGGTCGACAGTGTTCTATTAAATACAGCAGCTAAAGGATGACTTGTGATGTTCTCAGATGAATATGCTCGATCATTTGCATTTTATAGGAAAAAAAACTTCATTCCAGAAATGTTAGTTGATTTCCAAAGATTAAAAAAAAACTATAAATATCCAAGCAGGTAGTTAACAGTCCTTAATACCACCTCCTTGTGATATAAGCTAAATTAATTTCAGGACTTTAAAACACAAAATAGGGGCTGGAGCCACAGCTCAGTGGCATGGGCACCTGCCTAGCAAGTGCAAGGTCATGAGTTTGATTCCTGGTGCTCAAAAAAAATTGAAACACAAAGTAGATATCTACATACATTAAAATTAACTAAATATAACTAAAATTCTACCAATGCTTATGCCTGGAATTAATATTTGTGGAAAGTTTAGCCCCAAATTATAAGTTTTTTTTCTTTAGTACCGGAAATTGAACTCAGGACCTTGAGCTTGCCAGGCAGACACTGTGCCACTGATCTATATCCCTGGCCTCTCCCAAATTACAATCTTGACATGGCTTTGGCGATTTAATGATTCACAGGCAAGTTTTACAACATGGCCCAGAGAGGTGTATACAACGATATGATTTAGACATGAAAATCACACATTTAAATTCATGTTTTAGAAAACACTGTCACTCTAAACGAAGTCTCCAGGCTTTAATTTACACATTAGAAGTCAGATGTTAGTAGACACCGAGGTCCAAAAGTACCACATAGCATGAAGAGCCACATATTTTGACAGTCCCCCAATATCTATCACAGTAGTCTCCAAACCTAAGCTGGCATACCCTGAGTACTTGTCGGTGGAAAAACTAATGTGGCAGTAAAACCGTTTACATTTGGGCAAGCAACCATTTAAATAAACACAACTGAGTGTGAAAGATTTCACCCTGGATTCTCCTGCGCTATCATCTTGCTGTGGATTTTATATCGAGAACTCACTTTGCAGGTCACAAGGGCGTAAGCCTGCCAATTTCTGGCTTTCTACAACAACCAGCTTTGTTCTCAGGATTGCTTTAACGTAAGAACTATCAACACCAGGCCTGGCAAAAATCTCAACGACAACCTTAATTTTTCATTGGCTATATAACCTCTAAAATATAGAGTTATGTGGTAATTTTAAAAACACAACATCAAAACTAAGCTCCTATTGAATAGTTCACACTTTCTCTTTTCATGGCAAGTAGTAACAGGTACCATGTGAGTGTTCAGAAACCACTATATCAAGCCTTTTGTCTTCCTACTTAAAAATAAACCTCTGGATTACATAATAGCAATCTTTTTAAATTAAGCACTCCTCTTGCGCCTCTGTTTTTTTAAAGTGGCAAAACCAGAGTCTCTCTTAGGCCTGATAATCATAGTAATAAATTAATAGGTGATAAAGGATTTGATGTTTTAATCACTGCAGGTTAGCACTTTCTAAGTTTCTTACTGGCTCTTTGTTCTCAAAGATAGGGAGTTAATCTGTTCCCCTTCCAAAGTGTCAATACACAATGCACACAGTGTTTCCCTGCACCCAGTTGTAGCACAGACAGGCCACCTCCTGAAGAACTTCTATCCCCAGCACGGGAGGCGCTTCCACAGCCTCAGCAAAAGAAACCAGCAGTAGCTATCAAGGCAGCTTGCTAGATGAGTAATGACGTGGCACTGGCTACAAGGCGGTAACCGTAGCAACTGTAACCTGCAATTCCTATACAACCACTGCAGGATTTATTGTGGCAGTGGCCAAACAGGCCAACAGTAAAGCAAAGTACAGAACTAAGGCACCTGACACCTCCAGGAGCCCACGTTTTAATCAGAAGTGGCAGAAATTAATTCAAGAGCCATTTGTACACAGACTCCACTGTCATCCTCTGCTTTTATGCTTGACTATCGGAATCCTGTGAAACTAATTTGACATCAAAAAACGAAGGGGTCAATGGTATGTAAAAATAGCAACATATTAAGTTAAGGCATATTTTGCTGAAGTGAAAAATGGATCATTTTGATTATACTTTGGCTGTTGAAATCCTTCAAAGTTTAGAAAACCTAAGGGAACCAAATATTTAATTAGCCAACTTATCCTTCAAATGTAATTTGGCTCTCTATTATCCATAGTGGCTTCCCAGAGTTACTATTTGCCCATTCAAGTTGCAAACCCTGAACATGAGAAAGATTTAATTCAATACATCAAATACTTATTGAGAGATTCTAAAGGTCAAGCTTTATACTAGACCCTGGAGATAACAAAAACATCTTCTCATATGTAGAATGAGAATTTATATGTGTATTCATAAAAATAAAACTAAGATAATAATTGATAAGTAGTAGCAGTCTTGTCTAGGTAGTAAGATAGTAATATTTGCTTTCTCTTTGTATTTTTTCAAGTTGTTTTGTAAGTCTTTTATCAATGAGCATGATTTCCTCTTACAATTTTATTAAGAAAACAAAAATCAAAACTTCAGGAAAGTGGGGAAAAGAGAAACAAAGGCAACTTCATTAGGTATTTCAATTGCCATTTTACATCCAAGAAACAAAAAATTAGGTTTTCTTCTTTAAAAATTATCACCATTACCAGAAACAATTTTGAGACTCTAAGATCCTATCTGACAGCAAATGAGCTTCAATCTCACCAAACAACTTAAATGTTCAAAATCTATCTGTGTCAGGTAAGTATCCACTAGACCATAGACAAGTCTTTCGGCATTAGCAACACTATACTATTATAATGTGAGAGAATTTAGTGGCTGTAAACTTTAGGGGAGAATGACAAATGCCACTTCTGGAACAGAAATAAGAATTTGTATTCAAAGAAGTAAATAAAGCACAGGAACATGGGGAGTTAATTTAGTTTGTTCTGCTTTGATAGAGGAAGTAAAGAGTGAGTCTCTGTGGCACTGGATAGTCACACTTATGCTAAAAGCCTGGGTAAATATAATAATATTCAAAGAATAAACTGAGAACCACAAAACAAATATTTATTACAGAACACTTAACCACAGCACTATCAATGAAATTCTTCTCTAATAAGCCCAGATTAGTAGCTGTAAACTCAAATGGGAAATTGTGAATCACACTCCTAAGCCACCTTTAAGGTTACACTTGTCTGGAAGATTTCACTATGACTCACCAATTTCAACCAATCATAGTCAACCTCCTCAAAACTTAGTACAATCTCTTTTGCAGTTAGCCAGCTGCAGAACGCTCTGAAAATCAATTTCTCTTCTTTTAGGTCGATCGTAAAAATGCAGCTAGGGTTTTGGCGGGGAGCAAAAGGGAGGACAGAGTCTCTGTGTACTGTCCATAAGTTAAGAAAACCATGTGCCTTCTGTTGTAACCTTCAACCTACCGGCCTTTACTTTACTTTCTCTTTACTTACACTTTCCATCTGTCAACAAGTGCTTGTAATTTTATTATGCTGTCCTGTAGTTTACGCAGAGTTGGTATTATTTTACGGAGTTCTGTTAATGGACTGGATAAATGGTAATGCTATTTAAACTAGTCTCCTGCTCCAACAAACACAGCTGCAACTGTACTACTATTTCTTTGCAAACATCTTGACCTGAACATGCAGTGCTCTCTCAGCCTGTCCAAAGAGAAATTGGAGCAGACAGCAAAGGGAAAGCATATTCAGCCGCTAGTACCAATAAACCGTGTCGAATCATAATTCATATACAGTGTACCCTCTTTTTCTTTTATATTGCATTTAGAATCCACAAAAAGCATGTGTGTTTTTGCCCTGGCTTCTCATTTCCAGCCAAGAGTCAAATGAGGATTATTCATTACAAAAGCTCAAAGAAAACTGCATAACATTCAGTATATTAAGATCGCTTTCATCTCAGCAAACAATGCTAACAGTCAAATTGTATTTATATAGTGAACTGGTAAACTTTTTAGTTGATGATATTTTAGAAAAAATGCATTAGGCATCATACTGTAATGTTTAACAAGAAAATATAAATTTGTTTCTTTCATGAGGTATGTGTATCATATATATTATATATAATACTATATGATATATATATAGAGAGAGAGAGCTGGAGATATCCAGTCAAATACTTTGTCCTAATATTATTTTCCCTGTTATTTCTTGAAAACCCTGAATCCTTTCTTCTGCCATCCTTCTTGTACAAAAAACATTCATTTTTAGATGAATATTATAAAGGACATTTTTCCATGTAAATTTCACCCACTAGAATATTTGTTTCAAATAAGCTACTAGCCACCTGTAACATATGCAGCAAATATTAATCTACAACTTTTTTCTTTATAATTATATTAGCCCTGTAGTCAGCTTCACAAGCTTTTACCTTTTTGTTTCTTTGTTATTACGGACCTTTCATATTACTGGTTTACTTTAGTTAGTAATCACTGTCATAAAAATGTGGCCACATGTATCTTATAGCTTCTCTTCTAAAAAGTACTGCTATCGTTAACAATTCACCACAATCTAATTCAGATGAGGCAACATTTCTCAATGCAAAAGAACATTCTTGACTTGAGAATCCAGATAAAATATACACCCCAGATTCCTGTGTGTACCCAATGGCTACATCAGCTGTCAAATGCCAAACAAGGAAAGATAGCTTATCAAGATTAAACATTTAGCCATAAAGACAAAACCAGAAGGATCAAACTATGTACATCCTTATTATCAAGCACAACATAACACAAGCATAACATAACAATACAATTTTAGGCTCCTTACTGCTTCCTTACTGCTTTGGAAAATTCTTTGAGCCAAACAAGCACAAAAAAATTCTGAATACATTTTTAAGCTGCTCATGTTCCTATTTTCTAACTTGTCTTAAATTAATTAGAAAAGCCTGTCATAGTTTTATGGGATCTGTTTCCTTAAATCTATTCTCAAATACTTCAAGTCTCTTTCTTTCTTAAAAAAAAATCCTAACAAAATGTACAAGAAAGGTATTGTTAAAATCGTAACAAAATATACAAGAAACACTTGTTCTACTATGAAACATTGTCAGAAAAGGAAAAATGTCAAACAGCATATAATTTGGTGATGCGAGATTCTGCAAGGGATTACACCACTGAAAACCTGTGGAGAAATTGATCCAAAGACTTCTAGAATAAGCACCAAATATTCTTGCTTCTCAGAGACAGCGTTTCCTACATTTCCCCTGCTTCCTACATTTTCCCCTCTTCAACTCGGTTATTTAAATTCCAGGGCACAGTCATTCCATTTAAATGCATTTTTATATGACAAAGAAAACTAGGCTGTGGTATGTTGCTTATATATACACATGCCACTAGCAATGCAGAATGTTAATAATGCTCACTGAAAACTCGCCTTGAAGTTAGTTATTTCAAATCCCTTGGTCACAAATAACTAAAACTGGAAATGAAATACTATTAAAACTAACTCTGTGGCCATTCTTCGAAACACTAAGCAAATATTTAAATAGAAGTTTCAACTCATATAGGTACATATAATTTTTATAGCAATCTACATACTATTTCCTTGGTAGAAATAGACCCTAGTGAATATTTGTTAAAAGAAGTTCCTTTATTTGATTTTTTACAGCATATTCAATTGCGTTAATTAAGCAGAAAAAAAATACTAGTGCCAGTGACTCAGGCTATCCTTAGAGGAGCAGTATCAGGGAAGTCAGACTCTAGACGAGAGATGAGATGTGACAGGTCACCTGGGAAAGTTCTCCCTAGGGTGAAATAAGGTATCAGGAGGATGGCGCAGAGATCTTAGCTTCAACTGTGGTGTGTGTGGGAGGACTGTTCTTCTGGAATTGATAACAATACTAAACTGCAGCCTACAAAGTCTTGGCTACAAAGTCAAGCTTGGAAAAAAGCAATATGCACACTTTCTCATCAGATAGGACCATATGGGACTTCCCCACCGTCCAGGTGGGCCTGCTCTGAACCAGTCACTCTCTCTATCCCAGCAGTTCTTCACAACATACACCAGTATCAATAATCACTGCTATTTATTTTTCTAATACTTTGTAGCTTATCTCCCATCTGCACAAAATCATTCGCCTGGCTTAAATTTATTATTAAAAGCTTTCAAAAATGTGTTTTCACTGTTGTACATTACGTCAGCCAATAAGCAGTCCAAGAAGGAAAAACCTGATTCTACCTCATATTCACATTATGTTCCATTAAAGAACCACTTCCTTTAATAGTCTATGATGTATTTGATATGAAAACCTTACAGTCATTCATATTGCAGAGTTTGGAATTTTCACTTTAAAAGAAATATTTAAGAGGGAATTTACAGCACTTGTTAAATACCTTATAATAATATTTTCAGACTAATAAACACTACTACTTGCGTACAGGCTTAATACCCAAAGAACTGCCATTAAGATCCTCAGCTTTACAAGAACACACTGCCAACTTCCTCTTAAGAGGAAGCACAGTAGCAATTTTTCTCTTTAGAATTTAATCAAATGTTTCCAACAGGTAAATCTCACCATCATCACAGGACCAAAACAATTATACAATTACAGTAACATACATAAGTGACTAATTGCTAGCCAAATAAGGCCAATGGAAAACCAATCATAAATAATCTTTAGAAAATACAAAAGCAAGCTTTGAATCCATTAGCCCGTTGGTGAATAGATTCCAGGAAAGCACCAGAACACAGATCCAAAATAGATTTAAGAAAACACACAAGATACTACCCAAAGCAACAATAACTATTTCTGTCTACTTACAGCCTGTATAGCTTCGAAGTCCCAAGGAACAGCAACTCAGGAAACAGCTGAAGGTGATTTCTGTTTAAACGCCTTTTGAGAAAACAAAAACAAAGCTTACGTTACATAGAAAATATCCAACAATGAGACTGCGATTTGGTAGCTGCATGAGGCATCTTGTATTTCAAGAAAGAATGAAATGATATTCAAAAGAATTCAAGCATTGCAAATTCAAAAGTTGGTTACACCTTTTGTTACGTGATTCTTTAAAGGAATTTCCTATGATGCTTACTCAGATGATGATCATTGAGGCCTAAACTCTAAACTCAAATCCCCTGAAGCACCAGCCAACCAGAGCACACACAAGGCTCAAGGACAGACTCACACACTACAGTAAATGGTGTTTGAAAATAATTCATACACTAAGTGACCTAGCCAAGGCATTGTGGAGAGATGGGACTTTCAATTTTGTTACCAATTATTTAGTAGGAAAACAAAAAGTATGAAAAAGACTCAGCATCACTTGTGCCCATAGGCAGAATCAGAAAAAGAAAAAACCCTACAAAGTTCAAACGTAAACCCACAACTCTCAACTCTTCACTGAATCCAAAGCTCCAGAGTTAAAATGTTAAATGTTAACTGACATTGGAATGTTCTTAATGTTTGGGAAAATAATTTGACTGCAAGTCTAAAGTAATTTAAACGCTGATGCTACGTAACTAAGTTTTGGGGGGTCACCTAGATTTACACAATAAAGTGAGAAAATTCTATCTCTTGGTGTTCAAATATTCCAATTTGATCTGGTTTAGGTGCACAATTTAATATGACATTTTAAATAATTTTCTGTCTCTGCCTTTTCTCCCAATCTACATAAAAGGAAGACTAGCTAATATAAAATACACACAGATGATTTACAAGTTGCTTAGCTTATTGGGCTAAGTCAGTTCATAAACTAATGTCACACTTAAAAATCAGAGGTACTTCCTTTCGGTATCTTAAAGACACATGTTTGGCCACCAGGAAAGAAAGGATATCAATCTTGACATAATTAAAAGATCATCAACTACAAGCAGAATTAGAAGACTAGTTTAGTCTCTAGAGGGCAGAAATGAGACCAGTGATTGCAATTCCTAAAATAGTAGGTAATGAGGAAGCCCTTTCTAAGAATTAGAAATAATAAGAAAGGGAAAGATCTACTTTGGGACACTCCATGCCTAATCTCACATACAATTCATCAGAAACTGGACATCTTTTCCTGAAAAGGGTATACCAAGGAGAAATCTTACATTAAGTGAGAAGGTGGACAAGGTGAACTTCAGACCTTCTTCAGTGTTCAAAGATGCCGTGAAGCAAGGACACTTACCATAACTTAGATAACAAAAAGTCATTAAGAAGTGCATCTATAAAAACATTCTCAGCACTTAATAAAAAGTATCCTAATACAAACCTATTCCAACACAAGTAAGGAGCAAAGAATAAAATTAGTGGTGAAAGGGCAGATTTACTACCCACCTAAATGAATAAAACATATGACAAGCTTAAAGTGAAACCAAAAGCTTGTATTTGTTTTCTGCTGAACACACTTCTCTGTAAGAAGTAAGTTCTGGAGTCTACCATTTCTAATTTCAACCAAATAGCCCTTACTTGTGGCTTGTTATATAGTCATACAAACTACAGATTACAAATGTTTACAAGAGAGATAATGTGAACTTTTCTAGGAAAGCAAACATTCCTGGAAAATGTGTATCATCCAAAGAACCAATAGTGATTTCTAAAAATGGCAGAGATGGCTTTTCTTAATTATATCCAAGCCACTTGATTAGCAAACCGCATCCCACTTTTCATCTCACTAGGTCTGTTTCTTTAGACCTCAAATCCCTTCAGAGGCAACTCCTGGTACAGTGTCTTTTCCCTTTTTGGCAAATGACACCTTCTTACATCCTCTGTGAAACTCTCCAGTTTCACAGTCGGTGCCTCCCTTGGAGGCACATCTCCAAAGCATTTGGAAAGCAAGAGGCTTTTGCAGTGTGTTATAGTTACTCATGTACTGGTCTCTTCGAGTGTAAAGATTGTATCTTTGCATTCCCTGCCTCCCTCTTTGGCACTTACTAACTTTTGACCTGTATTAAAAGGCAGTCTGTTCTCATTCCACATTTTCTAATCTTCCCTGGCAGTTAGCAGATTCTTGGGAAGTACTAAATGAGAACAGATTGTTCCTGCATTGTGCAATTGCTCAGTCAGGGTCTGGTATACATGCTTTATACTAGCACAACTTTTCTCTGTCATACTCCTGGAGATATACCTGCTTGGAGGTTGACGCCACGCTCTGACAAACCAAAGACCCACCACCCAACTAGCTTCCTAGCCCTAAGTAGTAGTTACCTCTTTTCCCCTGCATTGACCTCCATCCCCCATGTCCCCACTCCACACATGCTTGGCATCACCTAGAAGCTGAATGAAATTCAATGTGTTTTTAAAACCTCAGACACATACCTGACTGATACATGCAACTAGCTTTCCTGTTAATAGGTCAGTATAAGCAGAACTTCAAATACTATCAGAAAGTAGATATTTCAGATTGGATATAAGTAGTGTCTTTTTCTTAATCACATTATCATAGTTTCCATAGTCTCCATTGTTCTTGATTAAATTTACAAGTAACAGCTAACATATCTGACACACTTCAACGGGTATTGTTTAAAGAAGTTTACATGAATTATCTGATTCACTCTTCCCAATATGTATATGAGCAGGTGTGATTCTGACTGCTGCTTTGAAGATAAGCACAGAGATTGAAGACAGAGCAATAACTTGAACAGATGTACTGTGTCTTTGGAACACATCTCCTGAATCACCCCTACCCAGAAACCCACCAGAAACATTCCTATATGATAACTCAAAATAATGTTATGCCAAACTCACCTCTTCATCAATTTTTCCTTGAGAAAACCATAGTTTTATATAGCCCACTTCCTAAATATTTATAAACTCTCATCTCAAAATAAAACAACAAATTTTATTTTAAAAAATTGTAGTCAACTATTTTAAGTACTCATTTTAAATACCCAAATTTGAGGTGTAAAGAGAAACATATCAAATATTTTTCTCTGAATTGAAATAGTTTATTATTCTTTCATAAAAGTTATTATGAATGAACAAATGATCTTAATGTCAAAATCAACCATGATACATTTCCATTTTATACCTTAATACTAAGAAACACTTCACAAATCAGTGCAGTAACTAAATAATGGTAAGACACATAAAAAATGTAAGTTTACTTTTTGTCTAAAAAGAGTATCAGTACACTTTTCCCTCCTATTTCTTTCTCTCTTCATCAGTACTACGGTTAAATATACACACAAGTATTAGGATAAAAAGTAAAACTTTTACAAAGTAGTCAATAAAGAAATATTTAAAAGAAAAAGATTCTTATACAAGGACCAGAAATTAAATCCTTACCCTAAAGAGCACTTTTAAAATATCTGAAATTACATTAAAGACTGTTTTAAAGTGCAAAATAACTACTAGAAAGAGTTCTGAGAAATAGCAAACTTACTTCCACATCAGAGGAAATTTCTCAGAAGCTTAAAGGTCACAGTGCCATAACGAGAACTACCATGTACAGGAGTCAAAGTGTTGATCCTAGGACGAAAAGCCGCGTGTGGTAAATTAAGGGTATTGGACTGGATTACTCATGGGAGCCAACAGAAACGAGCCCCCTGAAGCAGATCAGGTGAGTCAATGCCCACTGTTTAGAATAAGGACACTGAACTGTGTCCAAGGGGAGAGAATGGATGTATAAGTGACATCTAGCGGTGTCATCATCCCCAAATGGGAATCTGACCGCAAGATCCCAGCACTGGGTGACAGTTCTCTCCATTGCCATTCATGGTTTCAAAAAGGTGTGTGACGTATTTCTCTGAGATTGTTTCACTTAAGACGAAGAGGAGCAGGGATCCCAATAACTTTTCTGTGCTATCAGCGGTATTTCACCATGACTTGCAGAGAGGGAAATGACCTTTGTGTGTTACAAAAAGCACTGTCCTCCGAAATGCTAATTCTGAACCCTTTCAATATGAGGGGCACCTGGGCATTATTGACATGCTTTATTCTACAGTATTATGTGCCAGCTGCTTCAGTGACTCTAGTCCTTTGGTAAAGATTATAGTCCCTTCCTTTTTTCAACCTTTAATTCAAGTAATATTTGCAACCTTCTATCTAATGCAAAATGTAAACAATTTTACGAAAGGCTGTGAAAAATTTACACTTTGTATTTACACTTTGTTGTAAACATAAGGCATTTTAGCAGCAGGCCTGACCTGTCGTGTGCCATAAATTCTGGTTTTAAAATGCTATCATTTCTAACCTCCTGTTTCTTATTTATAAAAGATTAATTATCTCCTCTTCCTTCTCATATAAAATTTCCACTTGTCTTTTTATACTGGCTTTTTCCTAACATTTTAAGCAAATATTTTAACATTTATCTTGCATTTCAACATTAAATTTTCAGCAGTGTTGCTAATTTAGCCTGTATTATATAAAGGAGGCTGTATTTTCAGTAGTAATACCCATGAAACTTTCATCCTTTATTCCCTGCTAGAGAGGTCAACAATTACCAGTAAAAACAAATGCTGCTTCCTATTTAATCTCTTTGCTTACTGGTATTTTTCTACATATTTAGAAGTACATAAAAAAGTGTGCAGGAGATCTTGTACTTTTTCTCATCTGTTCTGTTGGTGGTACCATACTAAATGGTAAGGAAAAAAACTGTAATGAAGTAATAGTTAAATCCATAAAGGTAACATGAACTCTCTCTGATAAAATAATTCCTCAACTCAAACTTTAAGAAATGTTAAGTATGTGCGTAATAACAGTTCTTTAAGCAATGTATGTTAAGTACTGTTTGAAACTATGTACATATATATATAATTTGAATATTATATATTGCTTGAATTGCTTGAATACATATTTATGCATACATATTTGTATATATAAATACAAGTATTTATCTTACATAAATTCTATACTGCCAATATGACTATACTAAAATGATTGTCCTTCTTTTAAATGTGAATAAAATAGTTTTTAAAGATGAAGGAATGGATCAAAATTTCACAGGGGATTGAAATAAATGCATTTCTTAAGTCTGTCTTAATGTTTCTGATTTTTAAAAGAGGGAAGGTTCAGAAAGCACAGCCAACAATATAATGATGTATATTAGCCTGCTATTCTTTGAGACATCAGGCACCAGCAGAGACTATTACACAGTGTTTAAAACTTGGACAAGCTGGACAAGGTGTTCAGCTACTTAACAGCCTGGGCTCCATCACCAGGATTTCAGGAGCACACCCCAGAGCTGCCCACCGCGTCCTGTCGGGAAGAGTGCCATAAAGGGAAAAGCCGAGTAGTTTTTGTTAATGTTATCATAAAACAATATTCCAATTTCGACAGTATTAACTCATCGCTATTGCTACCAAACGTTTATGTTGAAAGTATTTTCAACAATATTCCTTTAGGCCAGCAGATATAATTTCCAAGAAGAAAAAAATAAACAAATAAATAAATAAGGTGGTGCCTACAGAGTCCAGACAGAAAAGTTTCCCATTCCCACTCTAATCACAGTTTGGAAATGCAGTCAACAAAGCATAACTCAAGCAGAAAGGTATCCAAAAGTAATGAAAGACAGACTTAAACGTAAAATATTTGACATTCACTGCTTCTACACATACATTGTAACAGTGCAAACTAAACTACTCATTTCAGAGGACACATAAAGGACACAGCATCCAGCAAACACTGCCACAAAGGATGAGCCTAAAACAGATGTGGGAAAACTAAACAGCCTTCCTGCTTCAGAATTTCTAAAATGCTCCACAAAGAGGCAAACGGGCCTTCTCACCACCATCTGACTGCAGGGTCCATTAAAACAGAAGCAATTCTCTCAGATAAACTCAATGTTCTGCTTAACTTGTAACATGAACGCTTTCTATGACCACAGTCAGTCAGCTTAATTTAAAATACTCCATGCTGCTCAGGAACACATGAGAATAACCGACAATTCATAGATATCACCTCCTTGAGAGCCTTTTTACTCAGGATGCAGCACACTGAGTCTGTGTTACAGAGCCCAAATGTGCTTCTTCACAGAGAATTTCCAAGAAACTGACTGCAGTGATTTTAAACTTAGGTGTAAAGATACCAGAAAGCAATCCTTTTGAGATGAGCCTGCATTCTTTCCCAAGAAAATTAGCGCTATTATTTGCCCTTACCATAAGAAAAGATATGAGGTATGTGTTGTCCATAACCTTATAGGATTAGTCCAAGAGGGGTTCTCTACCATCTTTGTGAACAGAGGACAGAAAAATGGCGCTTCACTTCAGACCTGTTCTACAGCACAGTCTCCACTTGAACTCATGTGCAGCAACCTACAACCAACACCTTGGATGTCCCAGCCCCCGGATTTACACTGTCACTTGTCTATGAATGCTGTGATCATACAGAGAGGATCACGTCAGCATCGTCTTAGGAAAATAATATAAGGGCACCTTTCAGACATTCCCGCATAAGAAGAGAATGCTTACTCAAATGTAGGTCCTACTGCAAAAGGATTTGGATTATCTAAAACGAAATGAGCACCTATTCTTCATATCAACTTAGTGGAAACTAAACAATTTGAGTTAATAGACAGTTTCCAGGATTTCTTCCATTTTTTCCCATTGTATCATTATATGTAGGTCTAAATACCCAATGACCAAACTAGTAGAAAAAACATCATTTCATATATAAATGTTAAAATTTGAAGCACTTAAAAGCAGTATATTTGTCTTAATATTTAAACATCATTGGTGGCGAAAGGGGGAGCAGTCCACATGCTTGCCTGTATCACTTCTGCAATCTCCTGACTGACGGGTGTAAGGTGATGGTAATGTCCATGGAAAGCCTAATATCCAAGATTTTCCATGGCATGCTGGTGGTTCTCACCAACATTAAGTTAGGCATGTGCATGTTTCATGTCTGTAGTATTAGAATAAATACCAGAATAATGACAGCCCTGGAAAATGTGAAAAAACTTACTCACAGAGTTACATTTGTGTTTTTGAAGGAATTTTCAAAAGGAAAAGACGGTTTCTACTACTAGAACCCATAAGTAGCCCAGGTTCTCAGAAAAAGACCATAAAATAGAACTGGATGACTCTCTGGTTCCATAAGCATAATCTCTAACTGTATAGAAACTATAACCATGAAACAAAATTTTACAACAGTGTTCACAAGTTCTGTGTCCCACTGTTATTTTTCTAACTATTTAGACTGTACCAGCTGTGAAATATCTTGAATTAGTAATTTTGTTTGGATGTGGGCATGGTGGTAGGCACCTATGCTCTCAGCACTCTGGAGGCTGAGGCTAAAGGACTTCCCTAAGTTCAAGGCCACGCCTGGACTGCACAGTGAGTTCAAGACCAGACTAGAATACATAGCAAGACCCTGTCTCAAATAATAATAATGACAGTAATAATAATGATAATAATAGTTCTCTATGGAGAATTTATTGCAGGTGTATAGGTAGGTATCGTCTATGAAGTATACTTCATACATGTTCTAATTCTTTGCGTTAGTTTTCTCGTAGTTTGTTTTTACCTGATTTCCACTAGTCATTTAACTACATTAGAATTCCTCTGATCCTCTGATTAAACAATCAATAGGAGATATGCTAATAAAAGAGGCACATTCTCAATGCTTCTTGTTTTCTCAGCTAAACAGGTACTGCACTTCCAGAAAAGAGAATTCTAGAAAATCTGCAGCTGCACAGCCGCCATCTGTCAAAGCAGGAACCCACGAGCCCCCACAGTGGGCAGGTAGGGGGAAAACTGAGCCCTGCCACAGGGATTCCAAACCACATTCTGTTGATGACTTGAACCCATCACCTGATGCTCTTTTCCTTACAATAAAAGGAAAGGAGTGAAGTGGAAGGAGGGCAGGAGGGAGAGGCTGAGAAAAGAGGGATGAGAAGCAAGAGAGCAAAAGACAGAGAGGAAGGCAGGAGGCAGGCAAGGAAGGAAGAAAGTATTTTCACCCTTAATCCACCCATCCCAGTCCTTGACATTTTGATTGAAAATTCTGAACTATATCCACTGTTTTAGTTGGGAAAAGTATTTCTCATTTGTAGCTATACTGCTTTCATTTACAAATAATGGCTTTCTCATCCCAAGGTAACACTAAATTAAAATTAGTAACACGATGTTCTTTCTTACAAATTAAAAGGCCAAGAGCTTATCTTCTGTTTTCGGATTTGTTCTTTTTCTCTAGAAAACAGAGCTTCATCCCCCCAAAATAAGAAAAAAATATAACTTTGCAAATTTACAAAATGCCATTTAGTATTGCCTTATTCTAAAATGAGAATAACTTAAGAGCTACAAATTACTCACAAATAAAATTAACGTTTTACTTTTTGTTCTTGGTATAGATAATGAAAAGTACGTCACTTTTCTGTATGGCTGGCACTAATAAAATAAACTTGCACTTACATGTCTTCACATAATTTAGAGTGCAATTTAAAACTGCACATCTGAATTAAATGTTCAGTTTTCAGTTAAAAGTTAATTCATTGATTACTTCCTGTCTCTCACATTGTTCCTTGGCGTTTCTGGAAAAAGCCATGTTTTTTATGCTAATGGCAGTGACTAGAATATGGGTATGTATCAAAAGCCATGAAAACTTGAATATGGAAACTCTCAACATACTTTTTGTCATTGTTTTCAATTTTTATTTTTTTAAGACACTGTACTGAAAATTTAAAATAGTTTGTTTCACAGTAACCTGAATACATTTCTGAGGAAAACTGCTCTGCCACGTAATGTATTTAAAAAATAAATATTTGAAAAGTGAATCCACAATGTTCCTAATAAATGGTTTTGAATTCCAGAGTCCCAAGGAGATGAATTGGCTCTCAGATAACAATGTGCTTCCATCAGATGGACTTGGCAGTTGTAAACAAAAGGAATTTTCTCAGCTTTTCCTCACAAATATGAAATATTTGCTCTCAGCCAACAGCTGGGGTGATTTAAAGAAGTCCTGCATATATATTAGTTTTCATTCAAAATTACAAAGCCTCCTCCCACTCTGAAACATCTGACTCAGTCTTAGTAGAATAGAAAATTGTTCTGAGATGAAGTGACATTCCCCAGGGAAGTGAAAGGCAAAAACTAGTACCTACTTACAACTCTAATCAAATTTCAGATCATACAGCATCTGGTTAATAATTTTTAGGAAACGTTAACTTATTCAAGATGAAAGTTTAGATGGTACTCTGCAGTGACTTGAAAAATAATTACAAAGTGTGTTTTGTTCTATTGCTCCTGAAAACATTTAAAATTAAACATAGGCAAAATACAGGCTGCATGAAAAGCCATTGTCACTCTTTCTATGACTTAAAATCTGTTTATATATCAAGTTGTAAATATTTCCATGTAATGACTGGAAATTAGTTTTGCAAAAGTATTAATGCTAAAATTATTAATTACATTACCTATTCATTTAAAATATAACAATATTTTAAGTGGGTAGATTAAAAATATCATTGTAAGTTATTTACTAGATATTAACTTCATGAACGTTAATGAAGATCAAAGGATACACAATTTCAAAACATAAACTTAAAAATAGGTTATGAACTTATGAACTTGGTTTTGAACTCAACCAAATGCTTGTTTTTTGCCCCCCCCCCCAAATTAGCTCAAAGTAGCAATTTTAAACTTATTTGGAATTCCACAATTACATTTCCTATGATGTAATATATATCATTGCAAAGTTTTATGGTAAAATAAAGTACACATTTCTGTGTTTTATTTGAAGTGATAAAAATGTGGGCTATAGAGTCATGAATATCTCACAAGAAGACAAAACATTTTTCTACTTAGGGACAACTACACATAATTAACGTTTGCCCTGAGTAAGTGAATATATGTTATGACTAAAATGATCACATTTCATCACTTTAAATAAAAAATTTCTTTTTATCTGATGTGAGGACTTAAAGCAGTCATGGAAACTTATTAAAATAGTTGAGCTACTTTTAATAGACCTTTTATTGGTCCTTAAAATGCAAGCCTACAAAATATGAATAATCAACATATGAGATATGAAAGCCATATTTAAGATGAACAAGTCTGCAATTTATCATATTTTAGTTTTATCTTTTATAGATATACATACTATGAGTATAAATTACTTGCCCTCAAGTAATGTACACTAATACGGATTTTTTTGGCTCTAAAAAAATTTTGTAAAGTCTAAATTCTATATAAAATATTTTTATAGTCTGAGGTCTATATTAATGTTTTTGGGGAGAAAAATAATTTGTATTAAATGACCACACTTCAGTTACAAAGTTCTTAATTTTAATATTCTTTACATTTTCAGCAGAAATACTTTTAAAGCTACTATTAAATAATCTAATAAACTATGAATAACAGCTATTAACCATGTTCACCATGTTAAATATCAAAAAATAAAATGTCATCAGCAAAAATTTAAAATATTTCTTTAAATGTCATGAAAGACACACAAAATAACACCATGGATGTTAAAATAGCTATTAGCAACCCTCTCTTGCAGCACTAATGCAAATAAAATTACCATTTTTTTTCCCTGCACAAACAAATAAAACACATCTGACAACAAAATAGGAAAAACATGTACATCTTCCACTACCAAAGCCATGGTTAGCTAGAAAATAAATATCTAAGGAAATTAAATCTGTGATTCTGTGATTTATTACACGCTAGTATGCTTTATCCACAAAGTCTATTTGTTGTAAATTAGTCCAAAACCACTCATTCATCTTCCCTTTTCTGCAAACTTTTAACAGCTAAGACATGAAATTGAAGACGTAATCCTTGAAATTCCAAGTGTTTGTAAAGCTACAGTTATGTTGTCACGAGGGTGGAACTTAAAATACTTACAGTCTCTCCAGCTCCTTAAGGTCCTGGAAGGCTCCTCTTTCAATGGCAGTAATCTTGTTCTCCATAAGCTGACTGAAATATATAAGGTACCAGGCTTCTTAATGTCAATTTCTGAATATGTTTCAATTCAACAGCAAAATTACGTAGCCTTTTTCCTTTTCTAAAGATAGATTTTGAGATCCAGTTTAAGATCTAATAGCAAATTTAATGACAATATACATGAAACAACTCAGGGAGGAGAAAACATCCACATCATAAAGTTCTCATAGAAAACACTAAAGCAATTTCTCACAAAATCTGCTAGTCGAAACTGTGAACCTTAAAATACAAGAGACAGCAGCAACCCGTGACATTTTCAGCTTTGATAGTTGTACTCTCTACATGAATTTACAACTGAGTTCCTAACTATGGAACCAATATGCAGTAATTCATCATGCACATATCTGACTTCTGAATACACAGGAGCAATTTGAAGTTTCCATAAGGGCAAAGTGTGTCTTAAAAACTGAATACTGAATGCACAGTGGTCAAAAATACATAACCATTGGATGTAAATATTTACAATCTTATGGGAGGAAACAATTTAACATAACACTGACTCTCCAGTGATGGTTTACTCACAGCTAAATTAACACACTCTTTAAAGTAATCAGATTACAACAATTTTATATAAGGCAAAGTAAATATAAGGAACAACTCAAAACATGGCCAATGAAACTTTTATAAATAAACACTGTCCCACCAAAACCTGTTGGTAAGTTCAATTGCTTGATTTTAATAATAAAAATTATCTCTGGTCTTTGCAAAATAATAAATAATGTGAACATTTTTATCTCAGTAATAATGAAACACAGATCCACTTAAATTTTGTCAAGTTTGTCCTAAATCTGAAAAGTATCAGATGACTCACATTATTTATTCATATTATAAAAGCAACTATTTTGCATTTTTCTACACAGAAGCCACTTAAGAGTATGGTAAACCAAAGATTTGAGGTCATTTGTATAATGTTGTTTCTATGGCAGGCATCCAATCTTAAAATAAAGGCCTTGATTTTTACTAAAGTTGTAATACAGTGATGGGAAAAGAAAAGCAGAGGAAATAAGACCTTTGCATTTGTTTTGTTCATGCCACTGGACAGGATTTAAGAACTGAGACCAGTAACAGTTCTGAATGTGTAATCTCAAAAGCAAAGTTTTCCAAATTACAGAGGCAGAGCACACTTACAGAACCCTGAGGTGTCTAAGGCCAGCAAAATCCGTCTTCGTAATCCTCGTGATGTTATTTCCGTTCAGATCACTAAGAGATAACCAGAAAATGAAAGTTCCTTTTCATGTCTATCACACTTCGTTAAACAAAGTAAAAAAGCCAACAGAATTTAAAGACTAAAAATGAATTCTATTCGTAGTTTAGCAAAGTATTGGGATTGCAGTGAGCAGTCTGTGAAAGCATATTTTACTAATGACTCAAGTTCACAAAATTCATTCTTGCTGGGAGAAAACGCTGAGATTCTGTTGGGAAGTTGTGTGTGGGGAATGTGTGTATGGGAGTGATTCCGGTTTCTGTTTTCATAAGGATGTGTGTATTAATTTCATAGGTATTCTGCTATTATTGTTAGGCAGATCCCCCAAGGAGTTCGAGTCAGGAAGTGAAATGAAAAATGTTCTCATACTCCTGAAGAAGAAATGTTTAAAATTCACAGCACTAGGTAGGTAGGTAGGTAATGTGGTGGCTAAACTTCCTAAAGAACAGGTTAGAATTGGATCAAAGATTTGGATTTCAAAGCTTCCCATCTATGGGCATTTACCTTCAACAATTCTGTGCTTGTATGAAATAAACTCTTCATGGGCTGGGCTGGTCCCCCGTGGCAACGGTGAAGTGGAAACTACTAGCAGTCAGTAGTAGAAATGCTACTCAGGCCCTGACATTTTTGTTCAGGTTTCACACCACTTTTCCTTCACTAAGTGTCAACCCTCCTTCGTGGCATCTCAGGTCAAGATCTAAACTTGCCCTGCTCCCCATCATTTCCAAGTAAGGCCAGGCTCCGCAAAGGTTTCTGTGCCTTCCCCCATGCCAACAGGCTCATGGTGGTGTCTAAAACCTCATATTTGAAATCTGTACTTAAAGCGCTTATTGACAGAAGTTTATAAGCCAGCACTGAGTAGACTGTTTTCTGAAAACTCGTTATATAGCCCTCATACTTAAGAATCCTCAAGTTTTTCCTATCATCATTGGAGCTTCTTTGGGCTATTTTAAGTAGCAAGAACTGCTACCTCCACCCTAGACCGATGAGGTGCAGCACTTCTAGGTGAGATACCCAGCCTCATAAGGCCTTCACTTGTCCAGCACTGAGGACTTAGGAGGGAGCAAGAGAAAGGAATAGGGGTCCACCGGTGAGACTGGGAGTAGATGACCCTTCCCAAAAGAAGAAAAGACTCAATGGGGCCTTGAAACTGAGCGTGAGGGCCAAGAGTGGCAGAAGGGCGACTGCAAGTGGCGCATGTAAAGTCCCAGGGCGTCCTCTCCGCAGTGCAGGGCCCTCACTGCCGGGAAAGGCCTGGGGAGACGGGACTAGCGCGCCGCCCCCGCCCGCAGCCCGCAGCGCCCGCCGAGCCCAGGCGCGCCCGGGGGAGCGCAGCGTGCCGGGGCGCTCTGGAGGGCGTGGGGCGGAAACTGGGGCTCACAAAGACGGCGGCCTCCACGCTCCACTTCCCGCAACTCGGGTCGCGCCCCAGCAGGAGCGCGTGGGCCGTCAACACTGGGGCAGCGTTTACTTCTTCATTAGCGACTCGCAGAGGCGGGAGGCGGGGATGTCTGCGGGCAGCGGAGCGCGGCGAGCCGAAGGAGTGGCGCAGCTGCCAGCGGAGGGGGCGCGGAAACTGCCCGGAGGGTGCACGGGCTCGGGGCTCGGCGGGGGGCGGGGGGCTGTGGGTCGCCGAACAGAACCCGCCGGCAAGTTCTCTTTGGAGCAGCAGCACTAACTTCGCTTACAGGATGGCTCGCGGGGCCCCACCGCAGTTGCCGGTTTGGAGGCGCCTCTCCGGCCCTCTGCCGCCGCCGCCGCCTCCCCGCAGGAAGGGGACCGGGACGGCAGCGGGGGTCTGCGCACGCCACCACCCGAGCAGTCCCTGTCCCTTGACACCCTTCCTCCGCAGTCTGGGGAAAAGTACCCGGGGCGCCCGAAGACGCCATCTGCCCTCCCTGCGGTCCTCAGGAGGGGGACACAAAGCCGGGGAGCGGAAGTTTCTCTCGCCTCAGCACCTCTGCAATTCCCTTCGCGCCAGCGCGCGGCGCAAAGGGCGGGGATTCGGCCCTGAAACCGACCTGCACGCGTTCGCCACCGCAAGGTGACTCCGTTTAGGGAGTCTGGGAAACAAAGTCGCGTCTGGCTTGCCCTGGGCATCCTTGGACACACGTCCCCAATCTCCTATCTCCCCCGCTACCCAGAACTCCATCCCCAAGGGTTCAAGCGGCGGGACAGGACTGGGAAACGCGACCCAGCGCCGCCGCCGCGGACCCGCCCCTCGTGGGGCAGAAGCCCCTCCCAGGGCACTGTCCGCCCGGGCTGCGCCCTCCCCTGCAGGACCCAGCCCCCCGGGATGTGTGCGCAGAAAAGCCACCTAGGGCTGCCCGGGCGGGTCCCCTTGCCGCTCAGTCCCTCCAGGCTAAAGCAAAGAGTGGGCTACCCTGACGGGAAGGAGCAAGGCGATAGCGCATACTCACAGTCTCTCGGTGTTGCGGGGGATATTCCTGGGCACGCTGCGCAGTGCCAGCCCGTGACAGTCCACGGTGCTGCCCGAGCAGGAGCACTGCGCCGGGCACGCCTGCGTCGCCACCTTGTTCAGGACCGCCAACACTAAGCCCAGCCACAGGGACAGCGTCTGCCAGCTCACGCCGCGCATCTTCCCCCGCCGCCTACTCGCTCGCGGGCGTTGGGTTTCTCTAGAGCTCGCCGCTCCCAGGGAACCACGCAGGGTCTGAGGCCCAGTTCTCGGCGCGGGGTCTGCAGCCCAGAGTGCCTCGGGGGAAACGGGCACAAAATAATACGGAACAGTGGTGATATTCAAAGGAGTCGAGCCGATAGAAGCACACGCCTTGCCCCCTCCCTCTCTTCTCCCTCTTTTCTAGCAGGGTAGGGGCTCGGTGGGCAACTTTAGAACCTGAAAATCAAACGGCCTGGCCAAGGCTGCAAGGAGATTCAGACAGGAGCAGAGACAAGATCACGCGTCTTCCGTCTCACAAGGATCAACTTGGCTTATCGTTAAAAGAGCCCGGGCGCCCAACCACCTCGAAGATGCAGTTGCGGGGGGTGGAGGTTACTCTGATCCTACGCGCTCTTCTGCGAATCCGATTCCAGGGGAGAGAGTACCAGGCAAAAGAGGGGAGCTCGATGGTATTGGTGGTCCAGATCAAAGTGAGCTCCTTAAAGCTAGAAGGTGCGGAAGCCCCGCGGGCCCTGAGCGGTGCGCGCCGAGTCACTGGGCATGGCGCGCGGGGGGCGCACGGGGCGTTCGCGCAGCCCACAGGGGCGCGGGGCGGCGCTGCGCGGCGCACAGCTCGACTCACTCACGCGGCCTCTACCCCGCCAGCGGCACCGCGGCAGCCGGACCCGTCCTCGTCCAGGGTGGTTTGCAAACACACATGCACTTCGCTGAGGGAAGTCTAGCCAATCCCGCCTCCCGCCGGGCGTCCTTGGAGATGCTCTGCACCAAATCCTTCCCTGAGGTCACGAGGAAAGACAAAAGGGCAGTAGGACCGCGGCAACCCGGCAAGGAATATCCACTAGTCAGAACTCCAGCGGAGGAAATCCAAGAGGCCAAGTGGAGGAGATGGCTCCCGCGAAGACTGAGTGCATAGGGGCTGGGGCAGCACTTGCCACCAACCAGACAGCAGGAAGAAGGGGACAGGATAAGGTGGTGTCCGAGCCCCCGCTGCGATGTCTGGAGGATGGCGAGGTGGCAGGCGGGCAGCTGGGACCCGCTACTCCTGCCAGAGCCCGGGTCCACAGCTGAGTGGCAGTCGCGCGTGCACGCCCGTGTCAGCCTCTCTCGTCTCCCGGATACGCTGCAGACACCTGATGGCAAAGGTAGAAGACACAACAGTCAGCTCCTGGCAGGCGCAGCTTCCTCGCCGGCCCTTGATAGCCTCCCACAAGTGGGTCGTCCTTCTCAAAGTACAGGAACTTTTCCCAAGATTGGGATTCCGTCTCCCAAGGCCACGGCAGGAGTCCGCTCGCCGACGTGCAGACGCCGCCCGGCTCCCGACGCTGCACCTGACCCTGCGGCCGCAGTCCGGGCAGCCCTTCTTCGCCGCCCCTTCCCCTCTCCCAGCTGCTTTCCTGGCCTCCTGCTCCCTGGAAGGAGGTGGGGAGAGGGAAGGCGGCGACAGAGAGCGGGGTCTGCTGCTCCGGAGCCCTTGGCAAGTGTCTAAACAATAGGACAGACGCAGCAGCCGAAGTCTCCCCGGGCTGCTGGAAGGTGGGCTGTCGTTGGAACTGGAGTTGCTCGCCCCGGGTGCCAGACGCTGAGTGCGGTGGAACAAAAACCCTGTCCGCGCCTCTGGAGCCGACTGCGGGGCCTCAGACGCTCCCCTTTCTCAGCACTCCCGCCGCGCCGGGAAAGCTCGGCAGCTCCGGCCTGCGCCCAGGAGCCTCGGCGCTCCCATCCCTCGCTGGCGCTGGCGCTGGCGCTGCAGCCACCACCGTCGGCGCCGCCTCCTTTATTTTTATTTTTATTTATTTATTTATTTATTTAGGCGCCGTCTGCAGCAGCCACCGCCGCCGACTCGCTCCGCCGTCCAGGTGCTTCCCAAATAAATAACCCCAAGTCCGAAGTTAGGCTGGCTCGGGCCTTATATAGCCACCCGAGCCCCCACCCCCTTATCCCCGCCCCGCGAGGCCCGGCCACGCCCCCGGCTGCGCGCGGGGAGTCCGCACCTCGCCCGGGAGAGGTGAGGCCCGGGCTGGCGGCGCGCGCTCCCGTGCGCCCCGGCTCGCGCCCTCGCTCCCTTGCTCCGGCAAACTTTGCCTGCGGAGAGGCGCTTCCCGGCCCTCCGCCCCCGCAACGCTTTGGCCCCCGAAGTGACCCAGGCTGGGGAGGGGCTGGGCGTTTGCAGCGGAAGAAAGGAGAGCCGGGCTTTGAACGCAGCTCGTAAATAAACAGCGCTGCCAGGGCCTCCGCCGCAGCTTTGGCGGAGCGATGCTAAGGGGGGTGTTCAGCGTTTTCAGCGCAGGAAGGGAGACAGAGAGACGGAGATTATGATTTAAAATAAAAAGCAACCTTACGGAAATAGATCTGCCTGAGCTCACAGACACATGCGTGTGTATTTTGGGGAACTTCAAAGTTCAGACTTTTTCCAAGTTGGAGAACGGTGGTTTTCATCCTCCTTGCTTGCCTTCCCCTCTCCTAGCCAGCCCCTCCTTTTTAACCCTTTCTGTGTAGTCACGCACTTCACAAGACGCTCGGTTGACGTCTTCCACCCACAATGAGCTCCCAAAACGCTAGGGGTTTGAACGTGTCTGCGTGATTTTACTCTCTTAGAAGGAAGAGAAAGAGGAGGGACAAATCCCTAGCAACTTACTCTGCATCGTACTGTTTTTTCTTTTTCTTCCAGGGTAATTCTGCATATTTTCCCCACTGTTTTGAAAGAAAATTTCCATACTTCGTGACTTTAGTGTAATGTGTGTCTGGCACCAGCTACCATTGTCCGTCTCCCCCAAGGAAAATCAGTCACACCTTAGGTTTGAAATGACATCTAAATGGGTCAACTCCTTCCCTTGAATTTAAAACTCACCACCTCTTCTTCCTGGCCTCATTCCATCTGCTAAATCTCCCCAGCCTAATGACAGCTTCCAGCACAACAATTATTTGTGTAATTGTCCATAGCTATTTTGAAAGCAACAAGACCTGTCCAGTTCATTTTTATCTTTTCAGCATTTAACAGTGTATGTAGCACGTAGTAGGTGCCTTGATAATGAACTATTCTTTTAACTCGCGAATATGCTCAACCTGATGTCCCTGCAATAGTCTTTATTCTCCTAGTTAAGTTTTCCAAAATATCTCTTCATAATGGTTACGTCTAGCTACACTGAAATCCTTTTAAAGACATTTCTAAAGAAGGGTATCCCCTTCCAAACCTGAATTAAAACTCATTTGAATTCCTTTGCTTTATATTTCTGTTCTTGTAGTGACTTCAGAACATTTAACATTTATTAACTCAGTTTGTCCTTCTAGATTTTAGCTTAAAGGTCTCTTATGTAACTTCCTTAAGAAGGAGAAAGGAGAAGCCAGAGCCATATTTTCCTGTAAGGACAATGCGATTCAGAACAAGTTCCTGTCATTGTGGAAGGATTCTTCCCCCTAGGGAAGTTTCCTTAGACCTATCAGTAAATTATGTGGCTACAGCATGTTTACTAATATACTAACTCAGTTAATTCACAACTTTAATACCTTATTGGCAGCAAAACACATTTGTGTTTAATTCTAACCACCAGAAAGAATCATTGTTCTGCATTTTAATTGCCAGGAACGCATGCTGTGTTCCAAATACTGTATTCATAAGCATTATCGATATTGTTGATGTGAATGAGGTTCTTAGACACAAGCTGGAGGCTGATTCTCTCTTCTGCTCACTTTCCATTTTGTATGAAAGCAAAAGAGAGCTGAAAATAACATTCATAGCAGTATGCCCACAGAAACATATTTTTAATTTGATGCAGATTTATATAAGAAGATATGCCCAGTGAACTTCACCAAGAAAAAAAAAAAAAAGAAAGACTGTAACTAATTCCTGAGAGGCAGAGCACACTAATTTTGTGTGTATGTCATCAACTTTTCAGCTAGTAACAGGAAACATATATAAGTGACCCGGTTTCCCGTTTTTAAAAGATGTTATTATGTATTCCCTCAGTATTACTGCAGGATGATTTTTGGAGGCCTTATATGCTTCAGTCACATTATCATCTAGGTTTTCTTTCTGGATTACTTTGCTCTCAAATGCGTCCTGTGTTTCCCTTTGACTATTACAACCAGCCCCAAGAAAAACTGCTGGTGGTGCCCTCTTGTCACCACATGAGGTCTCCATAAATCCTGACCTGGATTAGGGAGAAGTGGAATCCACTATAGCCAGCAGTCTAGTCTCCTGTTATCTTGAGGAGAAATCCAGTAGCTAGAATAATTTAGAAACAGTTAAGACTCTTAAAACCCATACAATAAAAAATATCCCAAATTAAATTTTTAATAAAAGGTTATAGAGTTACACTACATAGGAAAGAGAGTAAATATTGAGAACCAATGAAAAAAGTTAACTATGAGTGAAAATTGTAGTCTATTTAAACAAAGGTAGGTTAACAGTAATAACATTGATCAGATTCATCATCTTTGCATCTGTACTCATAGTAGCTTCTGTTGTTGGAAACTGTTATATTACCTATTTTTTTCCACAGTATCTTTCATTAGAAATGTAGATATGAAATGCTGGTATCACAGAGGCTAAGTCTGAACTAAAATTTGTTTCGTGACTACTAAACACCAAACAGTTCGATAGAATTAGGACCACAATGCAGTTCTGGATGGTTGCTGCTTTGCTCCCCTATATCAGAGGATATTGGTCTGCAGCCAAGGTGCAGCTGATTAAAGGGCAGAGTTGGAAAGCAAGCCTGAGTTCCCTGACATCCAGTCCTAGTTAGTTTTCCTTCCTCCAAATGTATCTGTAGATCCCCTGGGATTCTTGGTGGGATCAAGGAATCTATAGTTCTTCAGGAGCTATCATCCTCCTACCAAAGTTGTTTATATCTCTGCACAAACTGTTTACGCTCAAATCAAGCAAGCAGTGCAGAGCTAGGTAGATTCCACAGTGCCAGAACTCCAAAGGTTCTGAAACCCACCCCTACATAAAGCTTCGGAATGGAGAAAATTCTCCAGGCCAGTGATGCTCAGAGTGTGTGGTCGCATGACTCACAGCCTGGGAGTCACCAGGGGCAACAGTTGGAAATGCACATTTTTTGATCCTCAGAATGAAGCCTTCTAGGGGGAAGGGGGAGGGAGGCAGAAGTTTGTTTTTTAACAAGCCCTGCAAGTGGTTTGTATGAACCCTAAAATTTGTGAAGCCCTGCTTGAGAACTGCTCTGTGGTTATATCTGAGCCACCCACGTATGGAGAACGAAGAGACGGTGAGTGATACACAGACCTGCTGAGTTCCACGCCATCTCTTCTTGCTGAGGTTTGACGAGTGCGCATCCCTCATTACCTCTAGGGGGCACCAAACTATTTTCATGTCCATCCCCACAAAAGCAATAAAGCCTCCAACTTGCAAAGAAAGGTGTTTTGCTAGCTGGTGAAATAAGCTGAGGTTCTTTGGGTTTGTGTGTCTTCTGATTAATTTGTCAATACCTGTGTGGCTCTCAGTGAATTCAGTCTTATAGTAAAATTAAGGATTGTTGATTTATTATGACTTACTTCCTAATAATTGTTCTGTCTTTTTTTTTCTGAATATGTATCCCATTGATGCCTTTCTGTATTGTGTAAGTCACACAAATGTCTGTAAGAAATGTTGTAAAAAATCATTCTGTTGTATATATATAACTCAGAATACATCTAATATGCAATTAAACTTCAATGTACTTTGAATTAAAAATTTAAGGATTGGAAAATCTTTAAAAAGCGATTTCTAGAACCTATTCCACTTAGATCTCAACAGGCTAAAGATGTTCTTTTTTTCAGTTTAGTACTAAAGTTTAGTAACTAAAAGAACTAATGTTCTTTTTTTCAGTTTAGTACTAACAATGTTTGGGAAGAATGATTGCTACTTTTTATTATTATGAAGATTAAGATAATCAAGACATGATGCAGAGTCTCATGTTTACTAAATAAAGGGTGATATGATTATTTTGTACTTTTTTTTGCACCAGAGATCGAACTCATGACCTTGTACTTGCCAGGCAAGTGCTTATGCCACTGAGCTAAGTCCCCAGTTTTGTTACTATTTTTAATGAGCAAAAACTTCAAAATATTTGTATTGTAAGAATTAATTATATATTTAAATCTAACATGGTTTTGTAACATTTTGTAAAGGACCCTGCGAATGGCTGGCTTAGAGGTATATTTTTAGGAGTAGAACAAATTGTTAAAATGATTCAACTTGTCCAGGCCCATCTACAGTCCTACGTACAAAATAGCGGAGATTAATCTAATTAGTTTTATGATGGTTATGTCTCATAAAGTACTCTTTTGAAGGACTGAAGTTGGTTTTTCACTCTTACAAAGTAGCTTGTTGACTGTAGAGCTAAATTAAAATGAAAAGTTTGAATCCAAGCCAGCTGTTAAGTGGGAATCTAGACCTGCTGGTAAGTGGGAATACTTCGATATGACAGATATTTCTGACTCTTTTATATCATTTATACAATGTTGAGTTTAAACTTCTTGAACCATGAATTGTTCCCAGTTGTTATAATAACATAGCTCTGCTTATCAAGTAATATTTGTGTCCCAAATACTGCACTCAACTGATGTATATGTGTGTGTGTATCTATCTATCTATCTATCTATATATATATATATATATTCCTTTAATTCTAATGATTCTGTAAGTGAGAGACTATGTTTATCTCCAATTTATAATAAGGGAAATTGAGACTCACATGAATTCATTCAGTTGTCTATGTTCATACTTCTAGAAAGCAGCAAAGAAGTGATTACAGTTCCAGTTTGACACCTAGCACCATTGTACAAACACTGTAATACACTGCTCAATTCTGTGATTTGAATACACTGCACAATCATTTATTCTTTACATAAAGACAAAAGTTATTTTGGAGGAGGAGACGCTAAAGTGATATGTGAACATTTAATACTGTCACACAGTGAAGAGTGTCCTCTTCACTGAAATTTAATGCCCCACACCTGGAATTCAGAGGAGGAAAGGTTTAATCTGGCTACAGTTCAGAGAGGTTTTTAATTCATAGTTGGATGGGCAGTATGGCATAGGGCTTTGGCAGATGAATAGCTGCTCATATCATGTTGAAGAGGAAGAGAGGATTCAGGGAGAGAGATATCCCTTCTGGATCATGCCCACAGTGACCCACCTTTTCCTACTAGACTCCACTGCTTAATAGCAAGTCATCTATAAATACCCATAATCCAATCACCTTTCTAAAGACCTGTCTATGAGTTCATGAAACTCTTGGGGGATATCTAGAGAGTAACTACAACAAATATGCATGACATTTGATCAAGAACAGAAGACTTTACTGATAACAGAAAAAGCTAGCTGGCAAAAAAATAATGCAAATGGTAGGTAATACTCAGTGATACAGGTTAAAAAGCACATTAAAATTTTAAAGCCCAAGGGAAAACACAGAAAAAAATTAATAGTTTCACGAGTTTAAAATAAAGGTTTTCACCACCAAGAAAAAGAAAATACAGTGGCAGCTAATTTTATAATGCTTAATGTTTGGGTTCTACTAAATCTGAAAATATACCTTCTGGATTTTTATGGAAGAAAAAACAAATCTGGGTCAGGAAGAAGGGACAAGAACTCCATACACCTCCTGCAGGCTCCTTCTTCTGGGTTAAGAAAGGTTGACCTTTCTCCTACAGAGTCATAATATCAGACTAAAACTATGAAGAAATTTAGTCTAACATAAACTTGAAATCAATATTTTCAAAATCCCCAAACTAAACATTGCAGGTTTTAGATAAAAATCAGCACTAATCAACAGAGACAGTTTATAACTACAAAATGTACTCCAAAGTAAATGCTTGTGTGATGGTCAAAAAACAGTTTTCTGATACAAAAGTCACATTAGCATTGCAGTGAAAGAGTTGGCAAATTTTTCCCATCAAAAGCCAAATAGTAAGTATTTTAGACTTTTCAGGCCAACTGACAAAATCAAGGATGTTGTGTAGCCACATAGCAGAGAAAACACATTTCCACAAATACCTACTAATGCAGTTTAAAACATAATAATTGATAGTAATTTCTTTAATGCATGTCTACTAATTAGACTTCTACAAATCTTTTTTGAAAAGGTTCAAAGTAAGTTTTTTCCCATTGCTAAGTGACAAAGTTTCCTCTGTTCAAAACCATTTTCAGCCCACAAAAATATATGACAAGTCTGATTTAACTTGTAGTTCATGGAGTGTGGATCTCTGCCTTAGTCCAAAGAGGTGGTTATCTATGTGCAAGATCATAATTTCCTAAGGAGCTGTGTTGATGTTCACAGGAATATTGGAGCAACAAGCACTCTGACCTTCAAGGTGGAGGTTTTGCAACATGCAGTAAATGTCTTTCAATATCTACCAACTTTTCCTTTCTTCCGCTCTGAAATGTAATCCTACAAAAAAGCATTTTTAAAAATTTAAACTCATTTTTTTGGATCAAAGATCTAAATATTAAAACAGAAACACTAAATCTGTTGGAAGACAAAGTAGGTAAAAACCTCAAAGATATGGGGTAGGTAGAGAATTCATGAACAAGAATTAAACCAGAATCAATAACTGGGACCATATCTTATTAAAGAGCTTCTGCATGTCGAAAAAGATTTCCAGCAGAGTGAAAAGAAAACACACAAATTGGGAAAAAATCTTAATGGACTGTCCCTCAGACAAAGGACTTCTGTCTAGAACTTATAAAGAATTTTAAAAAAATCAGATCCTTGAAATTCAAAGACCCAACCCAAAAATGGGCATCTGAAATGAATACACAGTTCTCAGATGAAGAGATATGAATGGCAAATAAATACATGAAAAAATGTTCATCATCATTAGTCATGAGAGAAATGTAAATTAAAACCACACTGAGATTCCATCTCACCCCAGAAAGAATGGCTAGGATAGAAAAAACTACCAACAACAAGTGTTGGAGAGGCTGTGTGGAAAAAGGAACTCTTCTGCACTGTTGGTGGGAGTGTACACTGGTGCAACCACTGTGGAGGTCAGTCTGGAGATTCCTCAAAAAGCTGGGTCTGGAAGCCCCATTTGACCCAGCTATTCCACTTCTAGGCATATTCCCAGAAGAACTGAAAACATCATACCACACTGATATATGTGCACCCATGTTTATAGCAGCACAATTTGTAATAGCCAGATCTTGGAAACAACCTAAGTGCCCATCGACTGAGGAATGAATTAAAAAGTTGTGGCATTTTTATACAATGGAGTACTACTCAGCTATAAAGAATGATCACTTTGAGATATTTATAAATAAATGGACACGACTTGAGACCATTCTCTTAAGTGAAATAAACTAAACTTACAAGTGTAAATACCGTATAGTCTCCCTAGTATGAGAGTTGGTAAGAGTATATAAGATTTTGTGGTAATCATGATTTCCCATTTCATTGCTTTGAAGCCTTTCAATGTTTTCATTCATCAGTTAGAATGTTTTTATTCTGTTGTATTTGACTTTATTATGCATGATGGTATGAAAAGCTGTTGTGAAGAAAACAAAACATTATGGCAGCCATTACTGATTTAATATCGTCTTCCTTAGAAGTCCTACCGTGCTTCTACTCTGCTATTACCATTGGTTCTATCATGTGTTGTCTTATTGAAATTTTAATATATGTGATAGTATAAACAAATCTTTTTACTGAAAAAGAGATATTATAGTAGCCATTGATCATAGTTATTCAGTTCAGAATGTCCTGTAATTCTTTCAGTCTCTTGAATGGTTTTATACTATTGTGTTATGTTTGATATTATTGTATTTGAAACTATGCTCAACTATAGCAGAGAAAGAGATATTATGATAGCTACTGTTAATGTCTGGTTGTCTTATTGTAAAGTGTTGTGTTGCTTATGTTGTTCTGTTCTGATCTGCTTTGTTCTGCCCTCTTTTGTTTTATTCTCTTTAAAATAAAAAAGTTTAAAAAAATTTAAACTCATTTTTAAGTGCAAAACGTATTACTATATGATGCGTCGCTATTTCTTCCATATAAGCTATGTTTGTCTGTTGAGCCACAGGAATCTCTTCCATAAAATGAAAAAATAGTAAGTAACATGTAGTAAGTGTTAGGTTTTTCATTGGCACAGTAGAGACACAAGAGCAGAAAAAGGAAAAAAACGGGGGGGAAAGGCCTTTATGGAGGCAAGCGAGGGCTGCAGAAGACTGCAAGATCCTTTTGAAGCAGACAAAGAATGGGGAGAGCTTTTACTAGATTTGACAGGGGGTGGGGTTTGAAGGGCGGGCAGAATGATGTATTGACAGCTGATTGGGAGAATGTTAGCAGTGCATGAAAAGTGGGAAGTTCAGTTTTGGCGTGGAAGAACACAGAAGTCAACGTTGGAGGAACGCGCCGTCTTTGTTAGATTCCAGCACCATGTGGGGCAGGCGCCACCGCTGAGCCAGGCGGAGCTTCTCAAGGATGGAACCCGTCATTAAGTATTTATTATGTGCGAGCATTATCACAAATATATTAACCTAGAAAGTCACAGTCCAGGAAACTGAAATGTAATTCGTGAAACGTAGGAAATTCCTAGCAAAATAAAAACTGTGTATGTGAAAGAACTATGTAAACCATAAAATAAAATATAACTGTTCCTATTTACATTTATAGCTATTATTTTAGTTGAATACATGAGTGCAAAAAGAAAACCATGCTCTTATTACAGAGCCATTGCAGTGAATATAAATATAATCTGGCTTGAGCCAACTGTTCTTATTTGTTTCTGTCCATATCAATGGTGCTATTTCATCTCTGTTTCAGGACTTGGGATACATTCTCTGTAATTATGGAAAACTGAGGAAATAATTTCTCACCAAAATATGAAAATTCTCTAGGACATGAGACATTAATGAAAAATAAATCTATGTAAATTTAGGAAAAACCACTATAAAAAAGAATATTTATAAACCAAGCCTCAATTTGTAAATAAATGCAATGCTTAAAAACACAGAAATATTACTTTTGATTTTAATAAGGAGTATGTGTTGGTTTGCAAGAAAGTCAAATTGCTAAAACAGTGTGTTTTTCACTGTGATTATAAAATAACAGAACTGGAGAAAACATGTATGGGGCTTCAGATTTAACTCAATGGCATAAGTGCTCACCTGGCAAGCAAGCGAGAGGTCCTGAGTTCGATCCTCGGTACCAAAAAAAAAAAACAAAAAAAAAAAAAAGGAAGAAAGAAAAAAGTATGATTTTCCAAGAAATGACATGAAAAATTGTGACAAATTAAACATAAATATAATGATATTCAAAAAAGTATATCAAGCTAAAATAACTTAAAAATGTATTTATTTATTCCAAATTACTTTATCTTGTTATTTAGGTAGCTACAAAAGCTATAAATCTATTCAAGATCACAGTCATGACTATATGGATATACACATAGTGCACACATGTGTGCACATGATTTACTTAAATTTTCTGTTGCTTGCCTTGATGTCTCATTAATTTTTTCTTCTCTAACCTATCATATGTGAAAAATAAGATTATATATTATCTTAAAGCAGTTGCAAAGATGCATCTATTTCTGAAAAAAAGATGTCATAGGATCACATTTCCACACCACTGCACACAAACAGATGCCCCCAAAATTATTCAGTAGACAAAATAAAAAGACTCAGAATGCTAGGAACAAGCAGGACTGATTTAGAAAGCTCCTGACCTAAGGAATAACAGCATGGTGAATTTCCTGGGATTTCTTTCTGTTTCACGCTGAGAAAAAGGATAATAAAAGGTTGATACATTGTACCAACTTGAGAAGTTTAGAAGTTTAGGCAACTCAACAGGGGTCCGGGGCCTCACTTTGTAAACATCCTTATCCTGTGTAAGAGGAGGGCAGGGAGATGGTGTGAGAACTACAGACGCCTCCCCTAGGGGGTAGTAACCTGCTTAAAATATAAGGATGGGGGGAAAGAGGCTTACTCTTTCCCATTTTTGCTCTGGCTTCTGTTTCTGTCTTTTGCCGCCTTGAACTGTTGCCCCTCTGCCTTGCCACCCTGCTTTGGAGCCAGCTGATTACAGACTGAAACCTCCACAAACTGTGAGCTAAATACACATTTGCTGCCTAAATTTCGATTGTTAGGTATTTTGTGTTAGCTATGAAAGAAAAGTAACTGACACACAGGACAAGCCCATATGACTTACTGGAAAATCTATATTGATTTGGCAACTTTCTCTTTGATGAGTCAAATATCTGACATTCATGATTTAATAGAGGACAGGTTTCTTTAGCTCATCGTTTCCAAGGGCTTAGTCCTTGGTCAGTCAGCTTCGAGGCAGAAATGGCATGGAGAAAGTGCCTGGCAGAGGAAAACTGTTCAACTCATTGCACTCACGAAGCCGGGAAAGAAAAGAAAGCCACAGTGAGAGATACACCCTCCAAAAGCTTGCCTCCACTCACTCATTTACTAGATACACTGATGAGTGCAGTACCCTCATAACTAGTCATAATCAGCAAGCATCACCTCTGAACGTAAGAGGTTTGAGGGGACACATTAGCTCTAAACTGTACCAGAGACTAACACCTCTGCTGTACCTGGGACTCCTGCTGGCCTGAGGCTCCAGAAAGTAACCACTGCAGGGCCCTCATAGTGCAGCACAGTGCCTCATTGCCTTAGGTCAGTGTCATAAGGAGACCCAGCCTCAGTCCCCGTCCCTTTCCTGGCCCTCTAGCAGAAGATGCCCCAGTGATTTCCTTCATCTCACACATGCAGCGCCTGTGAGAATTGGGCAGGAACCACGGCAGTGCAACATAGTAAAGGAGACGAGAATAGTAAAGGAAATGCACTTTCAAACTTCACTGTCACTGAAACTAATACTCACCCAAATCGGCCACAACCCACAGGGCAAACATAAATATGATGAGTGTGAGTTGAAGAAAGAAGGTTTAGACAGCAACCAGAATCTTCTAACACCATAACCAAAATGTCAAGGATGCAGGAGAAGCATCATTCATTATACCAAGAACCTAGGAATCTATAATATAAATAGAAGACAATCAATTGATGACAACTGTTGCCCATAAGATGTTGGAAGAGAATAGCAAATCATTCTTGATGAGAATTTTAAAAAACTAAAAAAAAAAAAAAACTAAGACAATTTTCTTGCCAACAGATCTATCCATGAAATAGCTAAAGACAATTATTTTTAAGATGAAAGAAGAAAACCTGTAACACCAGGAAGGAAGAAAATAATAGTAAGTGTAAAATATGGAAAAGATATAAGGAAAGCCCTTTTCATCTTGGGCTTATTAAACCATATTTGATTGTTGAGGCAAAATTATAACAGTCTTAGTAGGTCTTCAGTGTGTGCACAAAAATGGTTAAGACATCTATAAACAGGTGAAAGTAAAGGCCTGAAAATGAGGTTACATTTATACATTTCACTCAAATTAGCAGAATGTCAACATTAGCAGAATGTGAATAAATTATATCCATACAATAAAATTCCAAGAGCAACTATTAAAAACCATGTGTAGGACTGGGGATGTGGCTCAGTGGTAGAGCTCTTGTCTTGCATGCACAAAGACCTGAGTACGATCCCCAGCACAACAACAAACAAACAAACAAACAAACAACAAAAAAGACTGTATACAAAGAAACACTCAAAAATACTAAATCAAAACAGGTTTCTAAAATATGTTCAAATTATTCACAAGAAGCCAAAAAATACAAAATATATAATGGAAACTGACAGAGAAGACACATGCAAAAAAAAGCACTTTAATATCTACCCATTATTATATTAAATATAAATACTTTAATCAATTTTAAAAGTTGGCAAAATAGACTAAAAATCATGATATACATGTACAAGCGTTCTACAAGATACTCACTTGAAGTACATAGAAAGTAAAATGAAGAGAAACTGTATACCATGCAAACATCGATCAAAATCAGAGTGGAAATATAAATATATGCTAAAGTAGAGGCAGCAATTACACAATAGTTGAAGTGGTACCCATAAAAAAGACTCTGTGTTCCAAAATGCGTAATGAAAATCATAGAGAATAACACTGATTACTGGTTGAGAGGAATTATTAATAGACATAAGAGCTGTGGCTGTGTCTCTGCAGTGGTAGCGGGATGCAGTCTTGTTAGGGCTAACACAGGTATCTTGATTGTGCTGCCAGTTACATGAAGTTACACTAGTAACAAAGTCAGCCAGAGCTCCATACACCAGATGTGTCCATAACACCTGATATCTGAAAAAATTGTGGATTCTAATTGCGACAGTATCCTAGTTTTGATGCTATAGTTACACAAGATGTGCACTCATCACATGATGATGTGCACAAATGTACAAGGTCCTCCTTGAACATTTTTTGCATCTTCCCATGAATATATCATTATTTTTCAAAGTAGAATGATCCAGCCAATCACTAACATCACACTTTGTGTTATTATAGCATAAGGGAAATTATCATAGGGAAAACTAAAATGCTTGGTTCCTAAATGATGTGCAGAAATAAGGTTGCATACAATGATACCGAGGAATGGAGAGGGAAAAGTCCTGTAGGAAGCAAGAATAGGGCTTTGAGTTATGAACTGTGAGGCAGAAATAGGAAATTCTGAGGGGAAATTTGCTTATGCAGAAGGGGAAGATAGGGAAAGGAAGGTATCTAAAGGCAGTAATTGGAGGAAGAAGAGGAATGCTGACTAGAAAGAATGTGAAAACTTAGGGATTTGAGGGGGCACAGGAAGAATTTCCAGGAAGGAGGAAGGATGTGGGTTGCCCTGAGTGAGAGTATGAGCAGCAGAGGCTTGCAGGTGAGATCTGAAGGAGATGCATGCACAACTGTCAGTCAGTAAACAGAGCGAGCAACGATGTAATAATAGAGTGAGAGGGAAATTTTATGGATAGACTAAAAGCATTCAGTGAGCCTGCGGTTCCATCTAAGAGTCTGTGCACCTAAAGATTATTACTCTAACTGACCTCGGTTAGTTGTGGAACCTGTACAGGTCACCTGAGCTACTGTACTTTTAAAAGCCTCTAAGGGGCCAAGGATACAGCTCAGCAGGACAACATCTGCCTGGCAAGTGCAAGGTCTTGAGTTCGATTCCCAGTACAAAAAAAAAAAATTGAAAGCCTCTTGATCTGTGAAATGAGGATAGACTAAATGACTTCTGATTGTCAATTAAGCCATGACAATGCATGAAAATATTTCAGATACTTTCTTTACTTGAATGTTGATGATCACAATGGCTAAAAGTGAAATGACTTAAATGGCTTGAGGACCCTCATTTAGGCAAAGAAGAATTAGGTAAATGTTAACTGAAGAAAGGGAGTAGAAGAAACCAAAAGGAAAAAAAACAAGAAGGGAAATCCAAAATGTCTAAGTATTTACAAAGAAGTTTCACTTTATTACAAGTAATGGTTTTGCAGTTTTAAAAAGTAATATGTAATAACACTTTCACAAATGTTTCAACATTTCATTATCACAGTAGTAAGAATATGATATAGCTATCATTACTCCTAATTTTCAGGAGAGAAAACTGCAACTTTTACAATTCAAGGGTTTACATAAGATTACAGAACTACTTATAATGAAAGCTTACATGGTTATTCAGGCTTCCTAGTATCCAGTTTGAACTACCTCCGAACAGACTGAAATACACACAATGCCAGCTCACGACAAGATTTTACTATACACCCATCAGAACTATTAAAACAAAAGGGACAATGAAATTTTGACAGAGATGTAGAAATCAGAGAAGAACATTACTTGAGGGAACATAAAAAATATGCAGCCACTCTGAAAAACAGCTTGTCATTTTATTAAAACAACAATACTAAATACATATCTATTTTTCTTTCCAGTAATCACGTCTTTGGACACTTCTCCCAGAAGAATGAGAATCTGTCACACAAGAACCTGTCCATAAATTTTTATAACATCCTTATTTTTGTTAGCCAAAAATGAAGCCAAGTGTCTACAATAGGCGCTTGGTTTAAGAAACTGTGCTGCATCTATACTGTGGGATATCACTCAGCAATAAAAATGAACAAATTTTTCCCATATATATGTCAAGTTGCGTGGATATTAAAGGCACTAATCTGAGTGAAAATCCAAAGTCAAAAAACAGCACACACTGTACGGCTCTATTTAAATACCCTTCTCCACCTCACAGAATTAAAGGGGGAGAGTGAATCAGTGGTTGCCAGGAATGGGATGCTTGTGGAGAGGAGCACTCTGTAAGTGACTATAAAGAGATAGCAAAAGGTGCATCCTTGCCGTGATGGAATAGTTGTGTGCTTTGTTTACACTGATGATTATATAAATCAATGGCAGAGAACAATAGACTCTCATTATATACTAAGTATGTGCATACCAACTTCCTGTCTTGCTGTTGCTCTTAGTTTTAATAAATACAGGGAGAAAAATTGTATTTCTTCCTTCCTTTTTGGAGTGCATGGAGAGATAGAGAAATAGGTCATGGGAGGGATACACAAATCAATATGCCATTAATAATAAAAGTAGTGATGTTCAGTAATACTTGAAAATTATTTTCTTCTAGTGTAATACATGACTTCACTTTAGAAATACAGCAGGAACCAAATAAGAGAAAAAGTCTTACTCCAAAACTGATTAAGTAAATTTACTTCTCCCCACCTTATAGGAAAATAGAGACTGAAATAATTGTTTTAGTATGATTGGTAATAAGCTTCAGTATTAATCAAGAATTTTTTCTGAAAATATTTCTTAAAGTATTATTTTGTACTCAGGTTGTATATAAGATAGCTATATATATATAACTGAAATATACATATACATACATATACACAGACACACGTGCATTTCATACACAGACTGTCTGTCCTGGTGCGATACAGTAACCATCCCTTTATCAGTGGGTCACGTTTCAAGATTCCCAGTAGATGCCAGAAGTCATGGATAGCACTATCCTTTATCATTTAATGCCTTTTCCACCTCATCTAAGCACTTTTATGCACTATGGTCATAATTTTTGCAGTTCAAGGTATGTGTTGTGGTTTGTTTAAATGTCCCTCCAAAGCCTCATGCAGACAAGGAGGTGGGTAAGTCTAGCATTTGTGATTGGTTCATTGTCTAGTGGTGGGACTGGCTTTGTGAGTGCTGCACCCACCCAGGAGCAGAGCAGGCATACAATATAAGGGAAGGAAGGAGATGTGTTTTGCCCCTACTTTTGTCCTTTTGCTCTTGTGCCTAGCAGCCATCATGAACAGCTGCACCTTGTCCACGCCATCCTCCCTTGAAGCCAGCTGAGTATGGACTGAAACCTCCAAAAACTACAAGTTAAATAAACCTTCCCTTCCCCAATTTAGGGCATCAGGTGTTTTGTCTCAGCGAGAGAAAAGTAACTGAAAGTATGCCTGCACAACTAGTACAAATTACTTTCTTCTTTTTCTTTCATGAAATCAGATTCATTCTTACCACAGATCTTTGCAAATTCAGCACGTCATTTTGTTCTTTTTGTTTATTAAGTCAAGAACTTTCATCTTTTCACATAAGTGAAGCCCTTTATGATTTCTCATTGGAAGATCCTACTTGTCGGCATCAGTACTCATGTGCTCTGGGGTCATTAAGTAAGTTGAATGACTTGACACAAGCACTATAGTACACTTGCCCTAACCTGATAACCAAGAAGGCTAAGTGACCAGTGGGCAGTTAATGTTCACACACGGCTTTCCTGAACAAGGGGGTGGTTCGTGTCC
Source organism: Dolichotis patagonum (assembly GCA_004027295.1). NCBI lineage: Eukaryota > Metazoa > Chordata > Mammalia > Rodentia > Caviidae > Dolichotis > Dolichotis patagonum. The sequence goes on from PVJX010000043.1 coordinate 472,773, forward strand.
TGACCAGCAGATATGGACAGTGTGAGATTTCATTCTGTTACTCAGACTGACACACAATTTCAAACTCGCGAATTATGTCTACATTTTTCCATGTAATTTTTCAGACTGTGGTTGATTTTAACAAAAACCACAGATAATGAGACAGAAGGTAAAAGAAGACCACTGTTTTTGATATTCATGATTTTGCTTAATTATTATCTCTTCGTTAAATTACAAGAGTGTCTTTCATGTAATTATGTGCCTAATATTGTTGTAAACTTAATGTAATAGTATTACAGTTTGCGCGGATGTGAGATATAACAATATTAACATTTCACTTCTCAGGTTACATAAAAGCTTTTATTTTTATTTATAGCTGTAGAAGAAAACCTATCAATGCTAACAACTCATATAGGGAAAAATAAAGTAGTAACCTTCATAGTGCTTAAAAACTTTTTAAAAATTCTAATTGAATCCCAAACAAAACAGATTCATAAATTGAAACCTGCTTAATAGGCAATTAAAAGCTGTAGGGCAATATTGTCTCTCCGTATTTTTAGAATTAAGTTCCAGCTGTTTTGAGAAAGCAACTAGAAGATTGAGAAAAACTGCCAAGGATCCTGGGGAGAAATTGGAAGTAAAGAGGTGCAATAACTTCCATTATTCCAAAACCATTGTGCCACCTGTGGGAACTGTAAATGCTACAGAAGAATAAATGATTCAAGTTCAAAAGTTAACCTGTTGTTCACAGGACAAGGCATCCCATTTTCCTGGATCTGAACATCATAGCATCAACAAAATAAGTTCAAACTTAAATTTAAGATAATAGTTATGATATAAATGAGACTTTCTTTGTCAGTTTTACAATTCAGTGTCTACAATATGCATTGAATTTATTTTTTTAATATGCATTGAATTTAAAGAAATACACCACTCTCATTAAAGAAGCTGATGTGTTTGCTGTTACTAGTCATGAGGAAAGTCTAGATTATAATGCATCAATAAATAATCCCCATCTCTTAATGGTCTATAACAACAAAGTTTACTTCTTACGAATCCGTCTCTCAGAGTTTGGTTGTTAGCTCTGCATCACGAACTAAGTAAACTGTGCCAAATGGAGCAGCCACGATCTAAACAGCGCTAGTCATCATGGATTTTTACACAGCAATGAAAAGGTACAGTCGGGAAGTGGCGTGTCACCCACTATCCAGGTCTGGCCGTATGTATGGTCTTCTCAACTACAAGAAGGATTTGAAGGTATAGTTCTATCATGTTCCCAAGAAACTAAAAAACAGAAATGTGTTAAACAGCAGCATGGACTATGATGTTCTACCATTCAATGCACCAAATATTAACTATCTGTCTACTGCTGGCAAAATATACTTGGCTTCTTCCCCAGAGAAGTCAATTGAAAAGTCCCATTTGGTCCTGGAATCAATCTCAAAGCCTACGCTTCCCAGATGACAAGTTAACTCCACATCAGATTGGAATGTCTTGCTCTGGACAGACATAAACGTAAAATACTTGTTATTTTCCCATGCTTTCTACACATACCTTCAGGGAGCCAGAGTGGAATAACTGAAGTTGTGGAACTCCCCCATTTGGAAAGAAGCATAGCAGATACACAGATGATACAATTTTGAACTCTCACCAGGCAACGATGATGAGACTTGTCCCTCATGGGAGAAAAGAACAGGATGAGAACGTTCCTTGATTTTATCTTGATACTGCTCCATAATACTGGAATCTCAAATTCATTATTGTTCCCCATGAAATATTTCTCTTCCCTATTTGCTACATTTGCAGTAAACATTAAATAACACACTATTTCTTCTTTATGGACTGAGTACTTTTCTTCCAGTGATTCATGCATATAAACATACGAGACTGAAGTATCATTTTAAATTTGTCACAGCCGCAGACACTTAAAAATTGATTTTACAATTTTTCCCAATGTATAAGTTTCTTAATAATGCTCTAGGTTTTCTTACAATGTTCTAAGTAATGTTTTAATCTATTTAATTCAATGGGAAAGGTACGATGGTAGTGCCCCTATTTTTTTTTTCTAGATAGGTCTTTTAGGATCTGAATGAAGTATATTTTTGACTTTTTCACAAACATGTCTCTCCTTCTCAATATATTATGGGTATTTTGGGCCTTCCAGGATTAGGAGAGAGACTCATATTTGACCTCTTTATACAGATTCATTCTGTTTAATACTAAAGTCCACACTATAATAATCCTATCACAAATTTTCAGGCACAGGCACGACCAGAGCTACATAAGACAAGGAAAACTGTATATGTCTAAAGTTTTCAAAATTACAAATCAAGTTAACAAAGTGTTAAAGAAATTTACTATATTCCAGTATCTTGTCTATTAATATAGTGAAATTGAAAAAGTATATCAAACAGTATTCCTGCTTGATTGAAAGGTGGAAAATACCATGACAATGGTATTATTATGGCTGATGATGGTGTTTTCTGATGACTAGAAAGGTTTAGATATAACAAAAATATGATACACAAATCATATATTTATCTAAGAAATAAATTTTCCCTTTATTATCATCAAGATTTTCTACATAACACTTTGCTTCACTGAGAGTAAAGCCAAATTAAATTATCTTACAATGTTTAGATACATTTTTTGTACAATCAATTTTAACTTGCAAATATTTTGACATGTTGAAGTAGTAGTAATAGAAATTGGAAACAAATTTTGTAAACCAACAAATAATTTCCCAAGTTAGCTACATTCCTTTACATTTTATGTCTAAAGATCATGAAGAAGTATTGCTGATAAATTATTAGGCTATAGCAAACATTTAAAACATTTTAACTTTGTGTGTAAATTATGTTTCTCTTATAATTTATCTTTGAAACATAATTTTTAAACCAAACCCTATTATTTATGTTGTTCTTTAAAAGTTTTTAAAGGCAAATTATTTTTAAAAAGCAATATTTATTTAATTTTTCAGTTTCTATTCCATCAAGGCTTAAGGATCTTTAAATGGCTAAAATATGTAAGTCAATAGTAGGGAGGAAAACATTTCAATTAACAAAAGGTTTAGAATTTGAAAAGACCTTTCTCTAAAGAGCTATACTAATTACCAGCAAGCACCTGGAAAGATACTCAATGCTATTTCTTATTGGAGACATATTACTTCACACACAACGAAATGACTATTATCAAAAAGACAGTAATTAGTGTTACAAAGGATATAGAGAAATTAAAACCCTCATAACTTCCTTGTGGGAATGTAATATTTGTGCCTCTGATTTGGAAGATAATTTAATATTTCCCTAAAAAAGTTAAAAATAGAGTTACCAGATAACCAAGCAATTCTAAGTATGTATCTGAAAAAGCTAAAAGGATGTCCACATCTTAGTTACTTTTCTCATTGCTAAGACAAAATACTTAACACCCAAAGTTAAAGGAGGAAGGGTTTATTTCGCTCACAGTTTGTGGAGGTTTCAGTCCACAGTTGGCTGGCTCCAAGGCAGGGTAGAATGGCAAAGAGGATGTTGTGGAGGAGAAATAGTTGCATGGTAAGCAGGTAGGTGAGAGCAAATCAGCACTCTTTCTGTCCCTTATATTCTTGCAGATTACCCATTCAAAAGCAGACCACTCACACTCTTAATCTTAACCAGAACTATGCCAAACCAACCAGTGAGCTGAATTAGTAATCACTCATCCTTGATCCCAGAACCACATACTCTATCTAGATCCAGTCACCTCTGAAAAGCATCACCTATGACCGCATGAGCCCTTGGGGACATCTATAGACACAAACTGTAATACCACAAAAATATGTCACATGGATATTTATAACATAATTAATAACAATAAAAAATCGGCAACAATCCAATATTGATCAACATTTGGATGAATGGATAAATAAAATATGATACATTCATACAATGCAATATTCTCCAGTGTTAAAAAGGAGTTAAATTCGATGTATGTTATGTATGAATAAAAAATAAACATACTCAGTTTAGTGAACAAAGCCAGACCCAAAAAGCTCCATTTTCTCTTTATGCAAAATGCCCATAACACATCAATTCACAGAGAAGCAGAATAGTGTTTGCAGGGATGGTGGGAGTTGGGTGGCTGGTGAGCAGGGCACCTGGAGGAGGAGGGAGCCATTGCTGATGTGTAAGGGGTTTCCACTTAGCACTGGGGAATGTTCTGGAAGTCGATAGTGTTTCTACTTGCTATTCTGAGTATATTAAAAACTACTGTATTGTACATGTTTAAAAGGTGAATATTATGGCATGTAAATTATACCTCAGTAAAGATGTTATTAAAATATGACCAAGTTTTCATTTTGGAGACGTTTGTATAAATTGGTGGATCTACTAACACCATTGAACCAACCACTTTGAAATAGGTGAATTCTATGGTATATGAAATTGCCTCAATATGATTGTGAAGAAAATGCCCCCCCAAAAAATTATCTATAAAAAATGGTCATTATTTGTGATCTTTTTTTTTGTGATCCAGAAAAATATGTTTGTTTACTTGTCCCAATGTCATTTTATTTTGTTTCAAGGTAATTTTTATTGACTATTTCATACTTTTTTATTTAATACTCTATCAAAATTTATCTATTTTTAAGCTGTAAAAGTTTGAAATAGCCATATTTGGATTTATATAAGCTTCTGCTAGCCTTACTAATGACAAACACATTACACAAAAAAGCACATATTCTATTATTCAAAATTTCAACTAAGATCACATTTGCTCTTGTATCTAAAGGTCTTCTGTTAGTTTCTCCATACTCTGCTAAAATTTCTCAGATCTTGTGTAATCAAGTCAAAAATTTTAATAGCATTACGTTGACATTGTCATCATGTACCCCATTGTGATTATAACATCAGTATTTTCTGGGGGTTTTTAACCAAGCTGAATTGCTTCTTACATATTTGGGCCATTTTAAAAATGACCTGAAATGAAACTTAAAAATAAAAGCCTATAATTTTACCGGTGAGTGTTATGGTTGGCCATATCTCCTAGCAACAATATCTAACTGTGCTCCATGCTTGTCCATGAGATTTTGGCCCCTATACTAGCTATATAAATATTTAATTGTGAAGTATATATGCATCATTATCATAATCTTTTAAAATTATGATTACACTTAAAGAATCTAATGACCCTTTCTTTTCTTTTATTGGCAAACATAATTTCATGTGATAATGTGAATGGATTTCAAACTCAATGGTACATTTATTTTTATTTATTTATTTATTTTGTAATGCTGAGGGTTAACCCAATGGCCTTATGCATGAAAGGCAAGAACTCTACCACTGGGCCATGTTCCCAGCTGTCCCCAAATCTTTCACATTGATGTTGAAAATTGAATTTATTTTTAGTTCTTAGAGCAGAATGTATATATTTTCCAGTGGCTGGAAAAGTAATTAAATCAATCTTACTATTTTCTTCTGAAAATTCAGCCATCCTTATAATGAACAGAACTTTTATCTTTGGTAAAATAAAGTTGCATTGAAGAATATTTATGTTTAATTTATGTATATTTTCTTATTTTACTTTACTACTTAGTAACCTAGTAATCTCATGTTTTCTATATCCTCAAAATAATAATTTAAATTATTTTTATGAATTTTGTATAAACTGTTGTGTTTGCAACACATTTTGAAATAATTTCAAATCATCCAAACATTTTGCTTTCCTTAAGTATTCTTTCAGTGCCACGCCATGTTGTTGTGCTAATGTTAACCATAGGATACAATAAATTCTTTTCTACATTGGTATTTATCTTCATTGTAATAAGTATTCCTTATTGCTTAATATTGATTCAGTCTTTTGAGTATTAGTAAAAGCACTTGTAAATTATTTTTATTTTTTATTGGAAAGTAATATTTGGGGTTTCCTGAATGATACCTTAGTGTTGTCAGTTAAGGACATTGTTATTACCCAAGGCTAGATTAACTATCATTTACTAAATATGTGAAGGTATTAATAATACTCTTTGCCATGGGTAAAGACTACAGATGCCAATTCTTCTCTATTTAAAATAAATGTAATTACAAATGAATGTTAACTTTTCTGCCACATATATCCAGTGAAAACTCATGATCACTCCCCTGAGTCAGATTGTGTTTTGCTAAAAGCACCCTCCCGCTGTCAGAAGGATAAAACCGCCTTCTTCCAGGATCACAATTCAAAAATCACAGAAGCACCCCAGGAACTGCCTCTCTCTTCCAACTTGCTCTTGCTGTAAATGCACTTGCCTCCATTGCATAATGGGAAGACAAAAGTGGCATTTTTTTCTGAGGCGTGAATATAATGTGAATGACCCTTTTATTTTTTATCGTTGCTCTGATGCTTATACTTGCAGTGATTAAAGAACATGTAGTTATGTGGGTTTTGTCGAACCTTCTTAAATAGTGAATGTGGTGGGAAAATTGTTCTCATTTTATTGTTTTGGTCAGCAAATCTTCACTAAATAAATGATACATATTGTGTGATTTACTAATATTATGTGGCCTGAACTCAAGAAGACTCTGCTCTTCCTGTTATTTCTAATTTTTAAAATTTTACACAGAATGCTCCATTGAAAATTTTACATTTTCTTTTCAACATGTACATCTTTGTTAAGTATTCTTCTAATGATTCAACTCATGTACTCCTAAATGATCAAAGATAAAATGTAACTTGTTATTCAAAATAAACAATGTAGAAAATATTCATTCAAAAGCAGGAATGACAAGAAAGAAAATGTTCACAATTGTAATCATTTTTATGTTTTTAAAAATATACATGTCACACATATTGTGTATTTTAAAATCAAAATTTTGTCAGTGTTATTTAAAGCAAAATTAAAAGTAATTTTAGCCTTTAATGCTCATTCAATTGCCAATATGAAGAATCATAATGTGCCTTACATAGTACTTTTGTATATTGTACTATTGTATATGTTTAAGTGATTGTAAGCAGTATGAGTTTTTAAATATTAGGATATTGCTTAGCTATGAGGAGCTGAGTCCTGTTAACTGAGATATCTACCAATGTTATCTATGTTCCTCTACCAGTATTTGGAATAATATATTCAAACATTTTTGTAGTGTTTGAAACAAAATGCTATGGGATAAACCTCAGAATGACAGTGAAAATTGTAACATATTTGAAGGTGATATTTCTATTTATACTTCACATTAGTTTATTGCCTCTCTGCTGCTATCATCCCTTACTTCCTTATATCTCTCAAGACGATACTCAGATTTTCATGTGGGTGTTTTCCTTCCCATTCTGTATTCCATACAACATACAGCATTGGAGAAAAATGAACAGCTCTATAAAGAGTCTCTAATTAACTCACGTCAATCAGCATTTTCCAATTCTATGGCCTCATGACCATTCAGAATGAGTATCAGACTCACTCTTATGTCTGGTATGACAGAAATTTTGTCTCTCCCACTGGATAAAAACAACTTGAATCTAGTTATATATGTAACTTCTAACAAAGCTTCCAACTAGTTCCTCAAAATTGAAAAGTAGCCTCCCTAAAATAAAGCTGACACTTCATCTTAGATAGCAAAGATAAAGCAAAATGAAAATGAGCTGATATTTATATTATTAATCACTGATCAGCAGGCACATGACTCAACATAAGCCAATGAGATGGGCTTTCCACAGAATTTTAATTTTTTTCTTTAGTGTTATGAAGACTGAAAATGATTGTGTGCAGTGAATGAGGAGCAGTGTCTACAGAGACAATCTTTCAGTTCTTCCTTCATAGACTCTCAGGGATCTCCAGTTTCTTTCATAAGCCTGTTTTCCCTTTCATTCAATGACCTATACATTAAGTTAGAATCCTTAATAAGTTAGATTACAGTTGAGTCAATATTTTCCCTCCTTCCCCTTCAACTGCTGGTATAGTCATCCCCTTGATATTCCATTGATATTAGAATTCACTGTAGGGCTTGTTTGGCCAGGGAATGACAGCAATGTCAGTGAATAAAATGAGAGAAAAAGATTTAATACTGCTTGTGTGAGGGCTGGATTTAGCTCAGTGGCATAAGCACTTGCCTATGAGTTCCATCCCCCATACCAAAAAGAAAAAAAAAAAATCTTGCTTGTGTGTTTGGGCAAAACTCTTGTGATTCTAAAAATTGTGTTGAAAGTAATGTGTTTTGGCATTTCTCTGATCTACAAAGGACGATAGACACATAAAGCAGAATAAGACCCAACTTGTAACTTCAAACTAAGTTTAACCAAGACCAACATAGAATAGCTAATTCTCACCTGACTTGCAGTGTATGAACAAAGAGAAATGATTATGGTTTTGAGCTGTTAGCATTGGGATCATATGGTAAATTTTATTATAGTGATAATATGTGACTGTTACAGTGTGTGATACTTAAAAATATCTTACATAGTGATTCACTTCTTTTGCAAAACCAGCACTGCAGAGGAATAAAAGGCTAAAGCTAAAAATCTCACTGGCCACTCCATCGCCTGCTGTGATGTGGGAGACTACCAGCTTATATTCTTCTGAGAAATGAAGCATTGAAGAGCATGTGCTTTTAATTGGCTAAAAGAAATATACTACTAATCTTTTAGTTCATCAAAAATAATCATTTGTGATGTCATTGTTTGATTGATCACTTTTGTGTCTATATTTTGTAACCTGAACAACTAGTTCTGAGATAAATATATGCAACGTATTAACTAGTGTTAATTCCATGATTTTTTTCTTTTTTGAAATTCTGTATCATTTCTATCCTTTTATCTTTTGCTTTTTAAAACAAAGTTAAAAAGAATGTGATTGAGTCAGGCTAAGAAGTCAACTTGTCTCTTTGCAACACATGTGTAAGAATTGCTCTCCACTGATGGTTAGAATGGGCATTGAGCAAGAACCTGTGAGATTCCGGGGCTAAGAAGATGAAATAACATCTCAGCTGAGGAAGTGGGACTAAAAATGAACTATATCCTTCAGGTCAGCACAGGTGGCAGCCTTGTAAAGATCAAACTATCCAGAGCATTGCTAATTGGAGAGCCTTTTTGCCTGGTACAAAATTGCTGTTTCTCCTTACAAACAATTGCAAAGTTTCCTTTCCCTAGCACTCTTCTGTGACCCACATCCACTTCCCTGATTAATACCAATGAAAGTTATGAGCTTTCATCAGACTTGTGGCTTTTTGTTCCAAAGAGAAGACTGCTCATCTCAGCCCCTCAACTTCAAGCTATTCTGTCTGTCTTTCTTGTATACTCATGTGTCATATTGCAGAGTGGGAGACCTGAACCACCTGCGTGGGTTTGGGTACTGTAAAATAAGTTGTGTTCAAATCATGTTTTTTGAATGGCCAAGTCACTAGTTGAAGTCGAGGAAGTTGATTATCCAGGACTTTTTGTTGAACAATAACTCTTACAATACATCTCTCACAAAAGCATGGTACTATGCTTTAAAATAGTAGTGCAAATGTAAGGATTATGCACGGTTAGAGAGTTATTCACTAAAACCACATTTAAATCCATCTTCCTAAGTAAAAACATATCATTCTGCCATACATTTAAAACATTCAACTTTGGAAAAGAAGCTAGAAAAGACTATAAATATTTCACATATGTTTTTAGAAACACTTGGAACAGGTAATCAGATGTTGTACCCATTACTACATGATTCCTGGACTGATAGTTAAGCTACTTGAAATGTTTAGAAATTTCTCAACATCTAAACCAGTGATAGTGAACGTTTTAGGGACCAAATGCCCAAACTGCAACCTGGAAACCCACTAATTTATTACAAATTCTCAATACTTCAATTAAACCTGAATGCTGTTTTTTAGTTTACAAAAAAAAAAAAACCCTCATACTTAACATCTTATGTCTTGAAAGAAAAGTATAATAACCGAGCTCTCAATGACACAAACAGCTTTTTATTGAAAGGTAAAGTTTGCATTTGGTGTGATGTTGCACAATTAATGTGATATTTGCTGTTGTATGCATGCTGATAATTTGTTAAACCTTGGCTCATACTTCCCTGGTTTAAAAGCAACACGTGTAGCACTCGTGTCACCTGTTAGATTGTTTCTTGTATCAGATTTGATATAACTCAAAGCTGAAAACAGCTGCTCACAAACCTAAGATGATTCAAACAAAGTAAGAAAAGCAATCCCAAGTGTGTTCATTGACTTAAAAATATTTGGCAGAGAATTTCGCACTTTGAGGATTTTATTTTCATAACTACCAGCTGTGCTGTCCTTTGTTACTCCTTCACATTCATCTTCTTAAGTGTTACACTCAGGTCATAGAATTTATTTTTCCAGCTAGAGCTTTCTTGACATTCTAGTAGCTCAATTTCCAGGTTTCCAAAATCTAAACTGTATACACAGTAAAATCAAGGTTTTTAAATTTAGCTTTATCTGGAAAAATAAGAAAACACAGGGTTGTCTCCATCTTACAAAGCTGTAAAAATCTCTTGCAAAATCTATTTTGCAGCTGTTACAATGCAAGAAAATTTCTTGTCGATTTCCTCATGGCTTATAAGATTGTCTGTAATATTGTAAAATTGTCTAAGTAAATTCCTACATTTGGAAAAATTTCAGCTCCCTGCTTTGAAGGTCTTTTTAAAAATCTGCAGTTTTCTCTCAAATGTTTTGGTATTACAAAAAATTCTTTCTGCTACTTTTTCTGTACCTTGTAGTTTTTGTTCAGCACATTGAAATGTATTATAAGTTCTGTAAAAACAAACAAACAAACAAACAAGCAAACACCCATGAAGTTGAAGTGAGTTGTGGATATGCCTGTCCTTTTTCATTCATATCCAACCTGTTTTCATCAAAGCAGTCTACAAATTTCTCCATGACTTGTCATCTGCTCAGTCACTGGGCATTATTGTACATAAGCAATGTGTTGTACTGTTCCTCAACCTTATCAAAAGTGTTTGAAACTGTCAAAAATTAAGAGCACAAGACATAATGTGATTTATCATTTTAGTGACATCTTGGAGGATATTATCTATTTTTTGCCTGATTTCTATGGTTCAGGAAACTTGATATATAATACAATAAAACAGAATACCTGGATATTTTGCTTCTTTAACAAAAAGCGGTGTGCAACCAGATGTTGCTCCAACCATGCAAGATGCTTCATCACTATGTTTGTAACCACTTTTTCTGGTCTTATGTCTTGTGACAAAAAGCCACTATCACAACACTGTAAACATCCATCCCTCGTGTTCTTCCAGGAAGATACCAGTTTCACCAGCTCTTCTCTCGTGATGTCACCAATAGCACAATGCAAATTTACTGCTAACCTCATGTGATTAATTATATCTATGCTTTCATCCAAGCACACGCAGTACCAGGCTGCCTTTTTTGGGTCAGTGGTGAGCTATTAACATCACTTGCCATGTGTAGGACTTGATCTTCAATAGTATTTCTGCTAAGTGGCTTCTCAGAGATGTGTTAAATTGCTCCCAGACAACATGGTCATTGTGGTAAAATTCCCATCAGAGAAGCGCTTACCATGTTTTGCTAGGCACAGTAAAATTTCAAAATCAGCAGCTGTAGATGATTTGCTTTAGAAACACAGTTGCAAAATCTAAGATACTGGGAATGATAGTTTTTCAATTTCCCTTCAAGAAATTTTTTCTTTTTAGTTTCACCAAGTTTGGCAACACTTTTGTCCAACTGTAGTCGTCTGATACTTGATGTGTGACACACAACTTTCACTACACAGAACACAGAACACCTTCCCATCGTGTTCAGTCACTCCAAGTGACTCTGTGCTGGACCCTGGGAATAGTCATCTACTATCTGTTCTCAGTTATGCTTTTTCTGCTGAAGTCATTTTGAGGTGCTCAAGACTTGGAGTCTACAAAAATAGAAAATTTTAAAAAAAGAAGCACCCAATACAAAGTTATTCCTACTAAAACTATTAATTAGCACTAAAGATTGGTAGTGTTTCACAGCTGGAGTTCCCCCTGAATTTGATGACTATCAGCACAAAGGGGAAATATTCCACTGCACATCAGCTTTTGGCCTGCTCTGCAAAAGGCATCTGAGTATATTTCTTATCTTATGGGGGCTTCTGCTAAAATCACAGCCAGTCCAAGTCAATATATCTATATCTATATCTTCATCTGTATCTGTATATCTCCTTGCTGATACTTTCATAAATTCTTTACAAACAACTAAGCATGTTACTACAGATTCAAGTATGCTAGAGGACAGCACAACATTAAAAGAATCTCGTTGTCCTAATTTGAACATTTCTTTGGCAAGTTTTGATATTTAATTTTATTTTTTCATAAGAAAGCATAAAGGTAAAACTTATGCTAGTAAAAAATTGGATTAAAATAACCAGTTTGAATATATATCTATAATAACATATAATATATATATTGTCCTTGGCAGTGCACTGACCAGCCATGCAAAAAGATAAAATATTCTCAGCTAATGAGTTACAGCTCCAGGTGTCCTTGCCTGGCTCTGCTATTCCTTTCCAAGTGTGTTTATGGCTCCTGTGTGCAGTTCTAGGGTGCTGCTAGGATAATACTAGGGTAACATGGCTCATACACAGATAGAGTGGACTTTGTGCCACTGGCTACCCACCACTGATCTAAACTGTTAAAATTTCTTTTCTTTTTTTTTTTAATTTGAAAGAGAATAAAACAAAAGGGGGCAGTACAGAGCAGATCACAACAGGACAACATAGGCAACACAGTACTTTACATTAAGTCAACTGGACATCAACAGTAGCTAACACCATATCTCTTACTCTGCTATAGTTGAGCGTAGTTTCAAATACAATAATATCAAACATAACACAATAGTATAAAGCCATGCATAGAGTAAAACAATTACACGGCTTTCTGAACTGAATAACAGAAAATGTTCAATGGGTACTGTAATATCTCATTTTTGATAAAAAAAGAATAAAAATTTGTTTGAGCTATCACACATATTCAAATTCCAATAAGACACAATGTGATAGATAGAACCAATGGTAGTAGAACAAAAAAAAGCATGGTAGGACTTCTAAGAAGGATGATATTAAATCAACAATAGCTGTCATGATGTTTTGTTTTCTTCAAAACTGCTATTCATATCATCAAGTATGATATAGTCAAACAAAACAGGATAACACCATTACAACTGATGATTTAAAACTTTGAAAGACTTCGAAGCTATGAGATGGGAACTCATGCTTACCATAAAGTCTTATATACTCTTATCAAATCTCATATTAGAGAGATTATATGGTATTTACCCTTGTGAGTTTGGTTTATTTCACTTAAGAGAATGGTCTCAAC
>PVJX010000043.1:486139-496159 GCA_004027295.1 Dolichotis patagonum
ATTTATTTATAAATATCTCGATGTGATCATTCTTTATAGCTGAGTAGTACTCCATTGTATAAAAATGCCACAACTTTTTTATCCATTCCTCAGTTGATGGGCACTTAGGTTGTTTCCAGGATCTGGCTATTACAAATTGTGCTGCTATAAACATGGGTGCACATATATCACTGTGGTATGATGTTTTCAGTTCTTCTGGAAATATGCCTAGAAGCGGAATAGCTGGGTCAAATGGTACTTCCATACCCAGCTTTTTGAGGAATCTCCAGACTGACCTCCACAGTGGTTGCACCAGTCTACACTCCCACCAACATAAACTGTTAAAATTTCACACCAAAGCAGTATTTCTTACTTGGGGAGTAATAATTTACTAAACATACATACTGAAACATATAGACATATACAAATACACAAAAACACACATACACACACATGTATATTTACTCCACCAGTATTTTGCCCTTATCACTAAAACATCCCTTATCTCTTTTGACAGACAGTAGCATTTTATTGCTTTCTGCCAGAATACCTTACTTAATGGTATTCTATTTCCATTTTTTGTTTAAAAGCAATGAAAGAAATACAGTAAATAGGTGCCACTGATTTTAGAAGGTACAAGTATGGGCAAAATGCAATCAAATTAAAATTACTTTTTGGCTTTAGAGTTCATGAAGTCAGACAACTATATTCAGGAACAGATGCAGGCTTCAGCATCCCTACTGCTGTGGGTCAGCTCAAAGGCAACAGAAGGAGAACTAAGTTACCTCCACATAACTAGAGAAGATTGTTGGTGTTTATTAATTCACAAGTTCAGATTTCTATACCTATGTGTGCTCCTCAAAGACAGAAAAACAAAATTCTTTGTGGTACTCTGTCCCAGAGGTACTCAGACAAAGCACATCATTGTTGATCCTCAGAGATGACATTTTTGTGGTTTTTAATTTGTTTTCTGTGTCCTGGTACGGTCCCCAAGACACATTCTCTGTTGGCTGCTTTTAAATAGTCCTGTCATGACCATTTTCAAAATCAATAGCACCCTACTACTTTTTTAATGTCCACAGTACTCTAAAACAAGGTTGCATTCATTTTCTGTATTGCTGTTAAAATTTACCATGAATCTGATGGTGTTCAGATATCAAAATTTATTATCCTATAATTATAGAGGTCAGAAGTCTTAAAAACCAATTGTTGGCAAAGCTTCTTCCCTTCTGGAGGGCAGGGGAGGATCCATTTCCTTACTTTTCCAACCTCCTGAAGTCTGCATTTGTTGGCTCGTGGCCCTTTCATCTACCATCAGAGCTAAGGGTGTAACATCTTTAAGTCTGTCCCTCTCTAACTTCACTTTCCTTTGTCACAGCTCCTTGGAATCTAACTCTGGTCCTACCTTCCCTGTAATGGCCTCTGTGTTTAACAACATAAACTGTAGTTTGAGATAAAGATCATTTATCACACGGGCACAGCCCATTTGGACATCAGTAGAGGACAGGGGGTTACTGTTCTTTCCACTGTAAGAAACAAGAATCAAATATCATAAGACCCTCAGTGCAGTTAAAGACTTGGGAGGATGTTGCAGTCAGCTTTTCAGAATACTTGTTTCTACCAATACACAAAAATGGTTTATTAATTCCCATTGAGAAAATAGTTTGAATTGTGTAAGTGATTTCCAAAGTATTAAAACATGTTCTGTAAATTTAAAAATCACCCAGCTTTTTAAAATTATAACTTGTCCAGAAAACAAATCATAATTTTTATTCTATTTTATTTTTTAAAACTACATCTGCAGTACAAAATGATTACGTACATTCAGCATGGATACATGCACATAACACATCTTAATCTTAATTAAGAAGCATATCATTAACAAAAAGGTCAATTGCAGGAAATTTTTAGAAAGTGAAATATATCTAGTTTAGTGACAGAAAAATGATTTTTAAATTAGTATATTTTCTTTTTATAGTGTTAGGGATCAAACAAGGACCTTCTGCATGCTAATCATGGGTTCTACAATTGAGCTACATTCCTATCGAGTAATAAAATTCCAACACATGTAATTCTGAAGGGAAAGTATAATTCCCAACATATAATGCAGTGTTGTACACTATGAAATAATTTAAGCCAGTTGTCACAAAACTGCTATTAATAGTGCCAAGCTAAGATAATTTTTTCAACAATAGCAGGAAGGGAAAACCACAAATCAGTTTACAGTATGATGTAGTGGTAATAGTGTTTTTATTTGAAATTTTCAAAGATTTGTTTATTTGCAGTAGAAGCTCAGATATGTTGACAAACTTTTCTTGGAAGCAGATGTTTTTGCACAGCACTATGTCATTATCTTTAAGACTTTTTTTTGACACAAGCTAATTCTAATATAAGGCTACAAAAACATTGACATTGAATAGCTCACTCATAGGTCAAGAGAAATAAGCCTGTCACCATTAATCATGATGTGTCAACTTGAATGGATTAAGAAATCTAGCAGATTTGTTACCACAGTTCTGTGCGTGTCGGTGGATGACTGACATGTAGGTCAGCAAACTCACAGGGAAAGACCCACTCCAGATACAGGTGACACCAACCAATCACCCCCTAGCCTATTGGATGTAATAGGGATAGAAAGAAGAAGGAGGTGTGCTCATTTTTAAGAGCTCATCTTTCTGATTGATTCTACCCTTTCCTGTCATCATCTTTGCACACTGTTCTTTAGGTCTACAGTATTTTCAGCCTTCAGACTTGCATCAGTGACCCTCCAATGAGCTTTTAACCTTAGACGTTGGAATGGCACTACATCCTTGATCCCTGCTACTCTAATTAACCAGCCACCCAACTCTGTGCTTTATAATAAGTGTTTACTTGTCATTTACACATTTGTGCATTGCTTAGCTGAGTGAGTCTGGTTTACTCTGAATTTACCTCCAGGGCTCAGATCAGCTTGAAGTCTGTTTGACATGCTGCTTATGCCGTTATAGCCTATCTGTGTTATCAGGCCAGACTCTCATCATGCAATGACAAATCAAGAGGGCAGGGCAAAGGCAAAAGAATGTTTTAAGCATCTGATACTGTTATACACAGTTACATATTTGTCAAAACAAGTGACTAACTGAATGATGGAGTATATGATTGAAGTAATCACAAAAAATCACAATAATTAAGTTTCCATTTTTTGGCTGATATACATACGTAATTATACACTTATTTTCTATTGATTTTATTCCTCTACAAAATTCTAATTAATGTGGAACCCTTCATCAGATGTAAATTGGGGCATTTCTGGAATCTGTGGCATTCAAATATAAAAATCATAAAAACAATCTGTCTTTTAGAGAGTCAGAATCAGCCCACCATGAGGAATCTGATGGATCCTGTTGTTGCTCTAAGAATCACTACTTAAAATACTACCCATATTTCCTCCTAGAATTTTTTTCCTATTGCCACCAAACATGATCCTTTTAGCTAACTCCTTCTCAACCATATAAAATTACCTCATGCATTATTAGTAAGTATCTATTTCCACACAATCCTAAAGCATCTTGTTCACTTATCTCCCTTATTGGCAACATTATGAATTCTTTCAAGACCAGGGAAATTGTGTTACTTATTTCTTGTGTCCCAGTACCTGTCACAGTATAAGAACGTGGTGAACATTTATAAGTGTTACTGTTTGTGTTTGGATGACCCCTCAAGCCGCATACAGTCATGGATGTGGCTGAGTCTAGTATTTGTGACTGGTTCATGGTCTAGCATTGGGATTGGTGGTGTGAGTGCTGCACCTGCCCAGAGGGCAAGTAGTTGGCATACAATATAATTAGAAGGGAAGGAGGTGCACTTTTCCCTTTTTGACCCTGTTCATTCTTGTCACTTGCAGCCACCTTGAATGGTTTCCCCTTAGCCACACTACCCTGCCTTCAAGCCAGCTGAGTATGGTCTGAAACCTTCCAAAACTGTAAGCTTAATAAACCTTTCCTTCCCTAATTTTGGGTGCCTGGTATTTTGTCTTAGCAATGAGAGAAAAGTAACCAAGACAGGATTTGTTACCAGAGAAGTGGAGTCAATACTGTGATTATACCCAATCTTGTGGTACAAAAGCCTTTGGGAATGGTTTATGGTAAGAGTTTGGAAAGGTTCGGAGATGTCTCCTTAAACAGTAGTACTGGAACACCTTAGGTTGTTCTGGATGGAGGATTCTGGGAAGAGTTCATAGGACCTAAAGGCTGATAGAAACCTTGTGGGTAAAGACCAAGCTCAGGAGTTTTCTGTTTGGAGGAAGGGCTGAATTGGTTGTTGAAGCGCAGATGATGTGTGTTATGGCTTGGTAAAAAGTTTATCTATATTTTGCTCATGTCCAGAGACTTTTCCTGAGACCAAGATTAAGGGCAGTGGATGGATTGATTAAGCTGGCAGAAGAAACTTCGAGGCAGTTGAACATTGCAGTGGCACGGCTATTGTTGAGGGTTTTAACCCAGATTTATGTTGCAAATCAAGAGCAAACAGCCCAGAAGTATGATTTAAAATACTAAGAGTTTTGCCAGAATGCTGTGAACTGTAAAGATAGAGCTGAGACCTTGATTGGTGAGAAGGAACAGTGAAATAAAAAAGATGGCCTGGGGACATCACAGGAAGCAGCAATTCCCCATGCTTTGCAGTCCCAAAACTGCAGAAGTGAAAGACTTTGCTTGGAGGAGGAAGCTGCAGAGCACCATGTTCCAGAATGTTGGCAGAGACCACATGAAGTTTCAAAATGCCAGCAGCCACGTGATGTTCTGGAATGGTGGCAACATAGAAAATTTGTTCCTGACAATCAAGTTCAGAGTACTCAGCGATCCAGCCACTCAACCCCTCAGGCACTCTCTCAGCCAAGACAGAGAAAAGCCTGGCTACTGTTCCAGCTGGCAGCAGACCTTGGTGGCATCCACATGGCACTAGTTTTAGGTATACTGAGAATGCATGAGTTCTGAGGTTAAAAAGGCTTCCACTCTGATTTCAGAAGGGCTGGGAGGACAGGAAGTATGCCCCTGGGAGAGGGCAGTGTATAAAGCTGTGAATGTGAAGCCAAAGGTGCAAGGGAATTCCCAGAAGTTTGAAAAAGCCAGGAGCATGGATTGTCTAAGGAAATCTGCAAAGAGGGAGCAAGAAGGCCTAAGAGAGAAGCCCTGGGGCTTATAACCACTGCAAGTGCCATGGGGTGGGGTAGAGTCACTGAAGCCTTTTGGAGTTCACAACCAGATTGCTTCAGATACTGAGTGTGAAACCCAAGGACTTAATATTTGCTCTGCTGGATGTTGGACTTGATTTGGTTTCAATCCTTTGTATCCCATTTGTATCTTTTTAATGGTAATGTTTTTCCTATACCATTGTGTATTGAAAGTGTCTAACTTTTTCATTTCTACATGGGGTTACAGCTGGGTTTGCCTTAGATCTGGAAGGAGACTCCAGACTTGAACTTAGTGCTAAAACTATTAGGACCTTGGCAACTCTTGGAGATAGACTAAATGTCTTTTGGGTAAAGGATGTGAGTGGGTCTTTTGGGAGTCAGGGGTGGAATGTTATGGTTTATGTTTGGATGGCCCCCTCCAAGTCTCATACAGTCATGGAGGCAACTGAGTCTAGTGTTTGTGATTGGTTTGTTGTCTAACACTGGGATTGGTGGTATGAGTGCTGCACCCAGGGGCAGGTAGCTGACATACAATATATTTAGGAAGGAAGGAGGCATGTTTTCCTTTTTTCCCTGTTTGCTCTTGTTGCTTGTGGCCACTGTGAATTGTTGCCCCTTAGCCATGCTACCATGCCTTGGAGCCAGCTGAGTATGGACTGAAACCTCTCAAAACTATAAGCTAAATAAATCTTTCCTTCTCTAATTTTGGGTGCCTGGTATTTTTGTCTCAGCAATGAGATAAATTAACCAAGACATAAACATATAGAAGAATGGAGGTATTACAGAATTATACTAATAGTAATAGTTAACATTTGTAGAATACTTAGTAAATGCCTATCATCCTTCTAAGGGTGTTGTATATATCAAACAATTTATCTTCACAAAAGTATAACAGGTTCTGTTTTAAAAAAAGAGAAAACTGAAGTATAACAGAGACATTAAGATATTAAGCAATTTGGTGAAGGCCATACAGAGGTGGGAAAAAAGAAGACAAAAATGAAAACAAAACAGAAAAAAAAAAGGCAGAGAGAAGACAGAAAGAAAAAGTGAATGTAAGGTTCCAGAAATGCTGCTATCCTGCTGGAATCTATAATCCATTATCCACTGTTTCTGTGGGTTTGTTGACGTTCTTCACCTTTTGCACAGTGTCACACTGTGTTTGCCTAGATTGACTTAGGATCAACATTTTATTTGCACAACACAATTTTTCTCATGTTCTATTTGGATTGTAAAATACTTCCTTGATTAAACACAATTCTGCCTACTCTATTCATGTATGTATGGCTAGAAGGAAAAAATAAAACAGGATTAGTGAAAAAACAACTTAAGTTTACTCATGTATCACTTTAAATTCATGAGCACTAACCTCAATGGACCCTACTTTATGCCCTTATTCTAGTCTCTTAGCCTCCCACAAGATTATTTCACAGCGTCTGCTCTTTCTCTGTAACCCAGCAATTCCTCCTTGTTCCTCGTGCTCAACCAATAACCCTGTTCCAATTATCCTAAACAAGAAAAACATGAGAGAACTGCTACAACCCTGAAGCCACATAAACTTCACTTGTAGTTCTAGTGGTATAATATAATGTCCTTGTTCTGAAAGTGGAAGAATTGCTTTTTATTTTATATCTTTTCATTTTCATTGTGCATATATATATTAGGTTTTCTTATAAAATATCACTTCTTTTATCCTTTTGAAAATTATATGCCTCCAATTAAATCATCCTTTGTCATGAATTATTGTATTGCAAAAATTTCATTAAAGATATTCTGCAATTTTTTGTCAGTAGATTTGGAAACCACCTGACATTGCATAAATGTTTGGCACACAGAGGCACGTGTTTAATAAGTTTAATATGTTAAACTTTTTCCCTGGTTTAGATTAAAAATTCAGTAACAATTGAGTTGATTCAGGCTAGGTAGAGGTGCCTGCTTAGAAAGTGTATTTGTTTTTGGTTTATTTTATATCTTTTCTTTTTTAAAAATTAGTATGTGATTGTAGTGCATCCATGTTTGTAGCAGCATGATAGCTAAATCTTGAAAGTGGCCTGTGTGTCTGTTAGCAGATGAACGGATAAAGAAAATGTAGTGTTTACACTCAGTGGAGTACTACTCTTTTGAAAAATATATTTTGGGTAGGTAGAGGTCTTACAAGTAGAATAAGCATAAAGAAGAAACAATAGGAGCTAACACATGAGATATTGAACTGAAAGTTTGAGATCAATTTTAGTCATGTTATTTATAAAATTGTAAAGGAAGTGGAAAGTAATTTCCTCCAAGACATTCAGGTCTGTATACCCTTTAAAAAGTCATATATATACTCCCAAGATGTGCACAATATAGTTTGCAATTTCCAGTTTACACATTCAGGTTTTCAGGATTTTGACACTGGTCTATTTATCTTTTTTCTTGTATTCACTTACTCCATTTCATGATATGAGTTTATAAGTTATACACATGCATTCCTTTCAAATTCTTATCTCCAGGAAGACAGCTTTGTTAACTGCAGACGGATATATGCAACTTGGTATTTGGTGTCTCCATGTGGATGGGGAGAAGATTTCTGGAAATAAATGCACCCTAACTTGAAATTCTGATGCTTGGCTTTATTCTAAATCCTACTCACTTTTAGTCTTCAGTCTCTCAGTATGTAGAAAACCTGTCAGTCAGTTTCCTCATCTAAATATTTCTGGTTGCTGTGAACACAGCAGGAATATTCCTATCTCTGAGTTTTTGCACTTATTGACTGGGTATAGAATCCCTCTTCTTGGAGACTTACATGTCCTATACATCCACTTTCTTCAAGTATGTCAGATATCACTGTTTCTCATGATCTCTCTTCATTAAATATGGGAAACATCTTTTCCTATTACCACTGCACACTTCTTTCTTCTGAATTTTACTTTTTCCATAGAATTTATCATTTGAATTGCTATACATTTAATTATTTACTCAATATATATTCTCAGGAGAATGAAAGCTAGGCTTCTGGTATGGTTATTCTATAACCCAAAATCTAGAAGAATACTTGAGATGTGGCAGCCACTCAGTAAATAACAAATTGAACAATGGGAGATAAATTAACAATAGAGTAGAAATAAACTAAATGACTGAAGCCCCTGCAAGGAGCTCTCAGAATAATGTGAAAGTCAAGTCATGATGCCCATGCAAAGGACATAATAAATAGTGACACTAAAGAGGAACTCCCAGTACAAAAACTACTTATTAAAAGAAAAGCTGATGTACGCCAGCAACCAGAAATGCACACCAAAATCCATTGGGTAAATACTGAGTGTCAACATGTAAACAATTCATGGAACACTGAAGTATGAATTGTACAGTTGATTACTTCCAAGAGAATGATATTAAGTCTGAAATTCTGAAAGTGTAAATTATTACACAATGATTTTTAAATCCTTCATCATTTTAAAGAAATATCTCATACTTGAGAAAACAAATTGGCAGACCAGCATCTCAGCGTGACTGTTTGGGACTGGTAGGCCCGCCCTTCACCCGCAGGGAACTGCCCTGAGACCGGCATCTGGACCAGGTCTGTTTGGGCCCGTAGCCCCGCCCTTCACCCCCAGGAAATCTCACAGAGACCAGCACCATGGCCTGACTCTGTGGGACCCGAAACTCCGGGACCTGCAGAGTGGCCCAGGCTGTTTGGATTGAAAGTCTGAGCAGACCAGTATCTCCGCGCAACTGTTTGGGACTGGTAGGCCTGCCCTTCATCCGCAGGGAACTGCACTGAGACCTGAGACCGGCATCTGGGCTAGGTCTGTCTGGGCCTGTAGCCCCGCCCTTCACCCCCAGGAAATTTCCCAGAGACCAGCATTGCAGCCTGACTCTTTGGGACCGGAAACCTCCTGGACCCGCAGAGAGGTCTGGGCTGTTTGGATTGGGAATATTGTGGAGACTGGCATCTTGGCCAGGTCTGTTTGGGACTGGGAACTTGGCAGAAACCAGCATTTTGGCCTGACTCTTTGGGACCTGTAGGCCCACCCTTCACTCGCAGGGAAGTTCCTGGAGACCTGCCTGGGAAAAAGCACGGTGGCCTGGCCTGCCTGAGATTCCACAGGCTAGGGTGGACCACACCCAGCATTCCCCTTACAACTTAGGGAGCCAGGAGCCCACAGAGGGGAGTTAGGACCCTGTGAGGAAGCTAAGAGCCTGTGGGGGAGCCACTGCCCCTCCAGGAACTGAGGGTGCAAGAGGTAATTCATCACACATGCAGAGAAAGCTTGGGAACACCACTCAAAGCAAGGAAATATAGAAAAATGACAAAAGGAAAGACCAAAAGGCAGGTTCAAAGACCTAGCCCTCCCCAAGAAAGCTTAGAAGCTGTGTACATAGAAGAAAAAAGAAGCCATACACCTGAAATGTCTGAAATGATATCAAATGAAATAAATATGCAAATAGGGAAAGCTATGGAGAAATTCAAATCAGAAATACTTGCCTAGGTAAAAGAAGAATTGCTAAAAATAGTGAAAGAAATAGTGAACGCATCTAGTTAAAACACAGCTAAAAAATTAGAGGAACAAAGCAAACAGGTAGAATCCCTGAATGAACAATATAAGAAACAGAATGCATAAAGCAGATTCAAAGAGATAGACAGGAAATCAAAAATTCTGTTGAAAGCTGTAAAAACCGCCTCAATGAAAATGAAGATAGAATTTCAGACCTCGAAGATAAGATTGCAGCCAGTGAGCAGGAAAGACAAGATCTTTTAAAAATAACAAAGAATCAGGAAATAACAATTCAACACCTGTAAGATGATGCAAAGAAAAATAACATAAGATTAATAGGGATAAATGAAAAAGAAGGGGACAGCCCAAATGATATCAAGAGGATATTTACAGAAGTAATAG
>PVJX010000044.1:0-60511 GCA_004027295.1 Dolichotis patagonum
TAGTATGAGAGTTGATAAGAGTATATAAGACTTTATGGTAAGCATGAGTCCCCATCTCATAGCTTTGAAGTCTTTCAAAGTTTTCAATCATCAGTTGGAATGGTTTTATCCTGTTTTGTTTGACTATATCATGCGTGATGATATGAACAGCTGTTTTGAAGAAAACAAAACATTATGACAGCTATTGCTGATTTAATATTATCCTTCTTAGAAGTCCTACCATGCTTTTTTTGTTCTACTACCATTGGTTCTACCTATCACATTGTGTCTTATTGGAATTTGAATATGTATGATAGTTTAAACAAAATTTTTTTTATCGAAAATGAGATATTATAATAACCATTGATCATTTTCTGTTATTTGGTTCAGAAAGCCCTGTAATTCTTTCACTCTATGCATGGCTTTATACTATTGTGCTATGTTTGATATTATTGTATTTGAAACTATGCTCAACTATAGCAGAGTAAGAGATATGGTGTTAGCTACTGTTGATGTCCAGTTGTCTTAATGTAAAGTACCGTGTTGCCTATGTTGTCCTGTTCTGATCTGCTCTGTACTGCCCCCTTTTGTTTTATTCTCTTTCAAATAAAAAAAAAATTTTGAAAAAAAAGAGAAAGGTGTTGTTATAATCAGGAAAACAAAGTTTAGAGAAATCAAATGACTTGGCTTCATAGTTAGCTCCTGATCAAAGCAGCCTTCAAATCTAGGCTTATCTATTTTTTTTAAAGCACTAGGGAACAAATCTTCCTATACAATGTTAATAAAAATGGAAAAGGAAATGTATTTACAAGTTTACACAATGGGATGAGAATAGAAATGGAAAAAAGCAGACATAATTTGGTGTCAAGAAAAAATGAGTTGACTCTCAAATGACAAAGAGATGTTTAAAGAAAGTACCACAGTTGTGATAAAATGTGCTTTGTTCTTTAACTGCTAAATGGCTTGCTGGGGTGAAGAGTATACAGAAGTTACTAAACAAGAGACTGGACAAAGGCACGTCAGCATAGCATTCTGAGATGCCCTTAGGACATACTGAGAGTTTGAAACTTCATCCATTAGGCAAAGGGGAGCCAGTGGACAATTTTAAATAAGCAGTAACATGAAGAGTGTTGAAAAATGAGTGACTTCAGTATAAAGGAAGGGGGTAGTTGATTTTCAGTTGTACAATGAAAAGACAGTTTATACATGCAAAACTGAGAAGAGAGTAAAATCTTACACTGTATTTAGTAAGAGAAAAGACATGGGATAGAGGGTTTTATAGTTTGGAAAGTGAAAGGAAGAAAGGAGTTAGGCACAATTCTGATGTATACTTGGGTGATTTTTATAAGTCTTCCATGGAGAAATCACTTTTAGTGGGGAATTATGACTTCCATTTTATATTGAATTTGGTTGCCTAGGGAGAGATTTCCAATAAAAATTATTATTAAAATTAAAGAAAACACTAGAACTCAAGATAAAGATTCACTGATTTTTGAGACCAACTCTATGTAGCCCAGACTGATTTTGAACTCAGTATCCAGCATGGGCTCAAACTGATGATGTTCCTGCTTTAGCCTTCTGAGTGCTGGAATTACAGGCACATATCACTACATCTGGCCAAGACAAAGATTTAGAAGTTGGTACCATATAGATAATGTCTACAACCATAACGGTAGCCAAACTTGGCTCTGAGAGAGAATAGTGCCCAGAATTTTGGGAACAAATGACATATATCCCCCACAAAAGTAACAGATAATGATCTGTTTCTAAGCCTAGAAAAGAAGTCCATTTTTATGGCTATGAAATTTAATATATGACCACTCTATATTATAAATCAAGGATTAGGAAGTTAAAACAGTTTAACTGGCTTAAAAGAATTCATTGTATATACTTTTGTTCTTTTTTCAGCTACAACAGGAATTCTTTATATAGGGAAAGTACAATTACATTATCAATTGTGTATTGTGGATTTAAATTTGCTCTTTACTGCATAACAAAAAAAAAGAACCAGTTAACACCTTTTTCTTTTAATTGATTGATTTAAAACTAGCCTATTGAGGAAAGTATCTTGAAGTCCACTGAAACTCTATTTTTGTCGTAAACTGGAAGGTTTAAGTAAATAGTCATTGCTATTTAAATAACTTCATTTCTTTTTAAGTAATGGATTTACTGAATTACAATGTGGTCTAAGAATGGCAAATTCAGAAAATCCAATGTAGTGAGTAAAATTGAAAGGGGACACACTATTTCACACTATTTCATTAGTCAACAACAATAGGTCTATTGACCTATTATTCTACCATTATAATTATTTCTCTACATTATGATTATTTCGATAAACACCTTGATGCTTCCATGAAAGGAAAAGAACACTTTAAAAACATACATTTTAAAACTTGGACTATAACTTTATTAGGGGAATTTGATCTTTCTCCTAGGAAACTGCTTTAAACCAGGATACCTCAGCAATAATGATATTTTCCTGTCATTATCAAAATCATCAACACAAGTGAAGATCATTATAATCCCATATAAGATAGAAAAAAGGAGAAGCAAACTAGATATATTTCCCACAGGATGATATTAAAGCAAAATTATTCCAGGCAAGGGAAAAATGATGCTTGGAATGTAGAGGTTATAAAACTTTCTGTTGGGTTATGGTGCTAAAAATGTATCGGTCAGCCAGTTAGGAAGGGTGAATCCTTGCTATGTAGAAAGCATAGCAAATTTTCTACAAGAAAATTTAGATTATGATGTTACCAACATTTGACTCTGTCTGAACTGGTGGAGAAAGTTACACATTGTTCAAGTTATCAGGGTTTTTTGACCTTCAAATATTTGTCTTGGGTTCTATGACATTAACACTGTCCTGGCACTTTCCCTACTTCTTGAACAATTTCTGTCTCCTGTATAGGCCCATCTCTTTACTACTGTGACTGAAATTACTCCTATATACACACCATCACAATTTAGATCTTCAACTAAAACTTTTCCTTTAAAGTCCAGATCTGTACATCTTTTGCTTTTTCCATGTGGATGTCTTGAAAATATAGCAACTCCTTACATCTAAAATCTAACACTTCTGGTCATTCCTTCCAAATCTAGTTCCCTTTCAGTGACTACCTCCCTAAGTAACACCAGCATTCATTGAAGTATATAAGAAAGGAACTGGAGCCATCATTTACATCTCCATTATCTCTTACCCTCCATATCCAATCCACAACATTCTATTGCTTTCACCTTTTAAATCACTATTGAATGCCCAATTAAAAGAATGTAGCAGGATTCAGAAACAAAGTATTTTGGAAAAAGTCTCAAAATCTAACTGGACCATTCCAAAGGTATTTAGTGGAATAAGTGCCTCTTTGCCTGGTGTTTCAACATTTCAGCATCTGCATCTTAATGTGGATTTTGTTTCACTGAATGAAACCTTTCAATTCATAGAAGAGAAGAAAACTAGACAGCTGGCATAGGAGACTTCCCACTATAATAAATAGAGAAGAGGAGTTAGTTTGCTTTTCCTACCTCCCCAAAGGCATATGTTCACTAAGTTTGAATGTTAAACATTTTCCATGCTGCAAAAATGTCTCATATTGTAAAATGTTGTAGGAATTCTGAGACAGGAAATGCACTCTACTGACTATTACCTTCATGAACTTTATTTAATGTTTATCTGGTGTGTGTGCACGGGTGCAAATTAGGGGGTGGTTGAATGGCATCTTTTCTTTTGAGCAACAGAATAAATTTCAGATTTCTAAAAGTTCCCCTTTTGATTTCCTAGACAATATATTTCATTTACATTTATTAGAAACTTACATCTGACCCACATCATTTATGAATAACATGTGTTGACTACCTAGGAATGGAAAAGCAGAGACAAGATTCTACACAGTTAGTACCACTCTTTGAAGGTATTTCACAGCATCAGCTTGTTGACCCTGAGTGATTACACATTATAAGCCAAATTTTTTAAATAGTAAGAAAAGCAAGTTTCTAAATGTCTGGATAACTATGTAATATCTAATAAATTCAGAGTTCAAGCATTAAAATGATAGCAACTGACTACATTATGAGAAAAATCCTGTAATTTACACAGCACTAAGTAAAAATATAGTATTCCCCAAAGAAACGCCAACTATACAAGAATAATGTATTGGGTTAAGAAATAACTTTACTTGGTCATAAGAGTGATTATAAAATTTTAGTACAATTTAATTAATTAGTGTTGATTCTATTACAATTACCCAAAAGCAGAAAAATAAAGACATCTAGAATTCTATCACAATGTACTAGTCCTCTTGTTAATCCATCTCTGAAACATATCTGTCGTAGGAAAAAATCTAGTAAAAAGTCAATAAACAGAAAAATTTCTGACCCCAAGATAATTCTAAATGAGAAATAAAATCTGCAGGAAAGCCATGCTGGATTTTATTGAAAAACATATTTTTCTCTATTAAAAATATTATTTAAAAATACAATGTTTTTATGACTTATTGCCAAGTATATTTTATAAGCTTTCTGCTACTCAGATGTATCATATTGTACAATGTGATAGATGTGGGCTATTAATCATTCTTACTGAAGAACAGAACAGCCCATGCAACACACTCATATTAAAAATGGTAAAGGTATTCTAAGAGTACATTCAGTGCCTCATAAAGTCAATTTCATGTATTATTTGGCTTTTCAAATACTTCTTCCAGTTAACTCACATATTTTGCAAGCCCTGAAAGATGGGAGGGCTTGTGGAGTAAAGGATTGTCTCAGGAGAACAGTGCTAACTCTCTGACCAAACTTTCATTTGAAGTAATCCCTATGTTTCTTATAGTAAAACCCTATTTTTATTTCTATTATTGGCATTTTACAGCAAATCATGTTTTAAATTCTCTTGGATTATACTCAAACTATATGGGGAAGAGGGTGTGGGGATGTTGTCTGCTCTCTGCTATGGCTCACTGCCCAGGAAATATTATCACTTTGTGCAGAACCAATCCTCAGTCAAATCAGCTGTGGGATGGTCCACAGAAATTAACCATGCAAAGGACAAGAAGTCCCCATTTTACAAAAAAAAGAACAGATATATTACATTAGGGCTTTTGTTGCTTTTGCAGACAAAAACAATACGTTCATCACATATATTTCTGCATTTAGAGATCTGTCTCAAGTTGAAAAAAAAGGGCTATTATAGCCATCTTCTTTCTAAAGGAAAGTTTTGCTACCGTTTTGCTACCGTTTTTGGTCCCTTTCCTTACCCATCTTTTCTCCTTTCCTAAGTGTCTCTTCCTTACCCAATGCTAAAGAATTTTCTTTCCTGCCAAATACACTGGGATTTGTGCTGTCAAGCTCTTGCTGATCCAAGGGCAAACTGAGCAAAGCAGAAAGAGGAATTAAATACACGTCTCTATCTTGCCACAGCTTGTAGATTGGAATCTAGTGTTCTCTGCTGAACCATAAACAAGAGCATATTGGCTCCTGACCCTTCACAGAAAGAAAGACAATGACTGCTGAGTACCTGTCATTGTTTGAGGCCAAAAATATTCTAGTTATCAGCTTCATTATTTTGTCCCTTAAAATGTCCTTTACTTGGTCTATTCAACACATAAACTATAAAATGTTTTATTCTTTAAAGAGGCAAATTTCTACACCTTCACTAAAAATCCTTGACTTACTTTCTTTTTAATTAATTTTGACTTTCTTTCAAAAATCATCCTGAATTTGCTTTTTGGGTTAGTACTTGGGTACACTTGTAGTTCAGTGACAAGGCCTCCTGACCTTCAGTGAATGTTCACTGGATTTCAGATCTTCGCGACAGAAACATAATGCAGAATTATGTGTGTGTGTGTCTCATGTGGTCAGTGGATGCACTATATTTCAGAACACCAAAATCTGGAGAACAGACCAACCTGCATCCAATCTAGGAAGTCTTGATTAGAGGTGACAATGGTGGCAGAGTTTACTAGTTGACCATAGAGACCAACCATCTGGGGATGTCCTTAGTGGGCTCATGATAGTATTAGAAAACTCCAAAGTAACTTCTTTGCAAAGAACAGAGACAAAGACTTAGTTTTCAGAACTAATGCACTATATCAGACCAAGACAGATGGACAGTTTTCTTGGTTACTTTTCTCTCATTGCTGAGACAAAACCACCTGATGCCCAGAATTACAGTTTGTGGAGGTTTCCATCCATATTCAGCTGGCTCCACGGCAGGGTGATGTGGTTGAAGGGCAGCCATTCCTGGTGGTTGCAAGTGACAAGAATGAAAGGGCAAAAGGGAAAAAAGCACACCTCCTTCCCTCCCTTATATTGTATACTGGTTACCTGCCCTAGGACAGGTACAGGACCCAAACTGACTATGCCAGCACTAGACACAGAACCAATCACAAATGCTTGACTCAGGCACCTCCATGACTACATGAGGCTTGGTGGGGGGACACTTAAACAAAGCACAACAGTGAAGGGGACCTGATATCCACTACTGAACTGGAACACTAGGCTCCTTCAAATCTCCTGGTCTTACTGATCAGGGCACAGTACAACCTTATCATAATGGGAATTTAATGGGAGTTAAATGGTTCCAGGTAAAGAAACTTGCTTCTACAAGGTCATTTTTTTAGATATTTAACTTTCAGACCACATTTCTATTTTCAATCTCTATCTCTTTTCCCAAACTCTCCTAACTCAGTGATCTACTTTTAAATCTTCTGACCTTCATGCATCCATATATATCTGACAAAGCCTTTGGAATGCAAATAGAATTATTTTACGGATACCTAGTTAAAGGTAAGATGCATAAACTTTTTCAAGGGCAAGTTTCAACGAAATACCTCATCTTTCTTTCTTAACTTTTACTACAGGTATACCATAAAAATGAATGGGAAGGGCAGGTCAACTTTTGTTGAGACATATGGAATAAGCCACTAAATTGCTCTAGGAAAGAAAATGTAGAAATTGCCAAGGGAAAATATGCTCAGGAAAATTTTTAAAGAAAAAACAGTATTCCTCATATCACATTTTTTGAACCGTAATAAAGTACTCAGTTCTTAACTTGATTTTTTTTAAATTAAAGTTTCTTCCTAAATCATTTTTAACATGTTAGACTGGCATGCTTTAAAGACGTAAGGACCAAGTACTAAAGAAATGGAAGAAGGAGAAGGAGGATTTGGTTAGTAATAAGCTTATTTCAGATCTCTTCAGATTAAGGTCAAGTATAAAATTCCCATTAATTTCTAGTTTATTTAAATTAGAACTACAGTGATTTCAAAGTCCTCTCCATCACAGGAGTTAAGAAAGAAAAGAAAGGGGAGCAGATTCAAAGAGCCACACAGAGGAGAGCTGCCTGTTGCTTCTTAATTCACAATTGTAAGGAATGATGTGAGACACAGACCACTGGTTTGTGTAAAGGTAACATGGTACATAATTTATTGTGCCTGAGTACAGGCAGACAAGAGGGCAAAAGGGCTGTCTGTAGGGAACAAAGAGAAGCAGGCTTCTTATAGGACTTGAAAGAAGGCAGAAGACATTAGACAGAAAGATAAATGGTT
Source organism: Dolichotis patagonum (assembly GCA_004027295.1). Taxonomy (NCBI): domain Eukaryota; kingdom Metazoa; phylum Chordata; class Mammalia; order Rodentia; family Caviidae; genus Dolichotis; species Dolichotis patagonum. Next base: position 7,524 of record PVJX010000044.1, read on the forward strand.
AAAGTTTTCTGGGTGTCTTGTGCCTTAGTGGGCAAAGTTCTTGAGGAGTCTAGTGTAAATGTTTGGGTGTCTCCAGATGTCCTGGTGCTTGGAAGATTCTATGCTCCATCTTATCTTTTTTATGACAGTGTTTTCCGAGGGCACAAGGACTGAACTGGATTTTTCTCTGGGGATGATGCTGCTGACAAACAGGTTGGCTTCTGGGAAAGTCACGTCTGAATCAAGCTTGACAACAACTAAATCATACTTATGACTGCTGAGGATCTAAGCTTCTATTTTATTTAGGTTTTGTCATTTTGGTGAAACCCTCTGAAAAGGGGTTCCATGGAGACTTTGCCAACCCCCACTTTGGCCACCATCCAAACATGGGCTGGGTCAATTAGCTCACTGACAGAGATTTGAGAGAGGACATCATTTTTCCTTTGATAGTTAACTGTTTTATTTTCCATTTTATTTAACATACTTAATTTGTTTTTGGTGATTTACTCTTCTTTGCAATTAGATATAGCAATTAAGCTAGTATCTTTTCCTTGGCAATGCAGTTTTCCTTCAACAGAAATGAGCTTAAGTCAACATTACAGTAGCCACCAAGAATAAGGATTTGTGAAGGGGGAAACAACCAACTAGAGTCCCTCTTCTCTGCTTAAGTAATGTAAATTAGAGGTAAGACAAAGGAAGAAGTAATTAGCTGGAAGGAGACAACAAAATGGCTATTTTAAATGCAGAACTCATTCATAACACAACACTTCTCAAGAGAGCTGTTCTAATAGATTACCTTGCTGAAATGCATTATTTAAGCTTTAGCTGTTTGGAGCTAGAAGTAAAAGTACTGCCTTTACATGAAGTGCAAACTGCCTTTAGAACAAATGTAGGTCAGTATGAGGCTACTCCTTTATCTTAGCAAAATCAGACCTGGTATAAGTACAAAGGCAGGAAGAGTTAAAAAAAAAAGATATTACTTTGTAAGGATATGAAGTAGATGTCCAAATATACTTTTATAGTAATACAGAATAAATGTGGCAAAATGCTAACATAAACTACTAAATACTAAAGAAAGCTATTTACTAAATACTAAAAAAATGCTATTTAGAACAAAAGTTATATTCTTAAAATCAGATAAAATAAATGCATCCTTTTTTACCAGGGAATTTTAGAAGTGGTTCTATTAATTTCTTTTGGAGTCTAAGGGTTGGTCTCTTATTTTGTAAGAACTGCATTTCAAAGTATCTCTTGTCAATATGATGAATGCAAATACTCTGCTTTTCCTAGTAGGGAGTATCACATGCCTGGCTCTGTCACTCTTTTTTTAAGTCTCCAAACAAAAATTCTACCATAACCTTTTCAAGTTGAAAGGCAATAAGGCCTATTCCCAAGCTAAGAAGCTGTTTCCAAGTGACAACTCCTTGTCACTGTTAAAATGTGAGCAAAAGACAGGGATGCTTACATGTATCTGTGAAACCTCAGGTGCCCTACTCACTGCAGGTTGCAGATTAAAATGTCCCCTGGCTGCATTTCGGTTCAGGTAAACCAGTGACCAGAGAAAATAAGCCTAACACCAGGGAGCTGAAACCTAGACAACACCCAGTCACACACAGGGACCCTGTTGTGGTGCTCAGTGATTTCAAGACAAATGACACGTTCAAGAATTATGCAGCACACAGCCAGACAACATGCTACCTCCACACAAAAGAAAAGACACTCATTTTAAAAAAGTCACAAACCCTGGTTAATAAGTCTGTTTGTGTCTATGTGTGTGTGCGCACATATGCATGCACGCTTCTCTTAGGAAAGAGAATTTACATGTATTTTTCTAACAAGCACAGGAATGAACTTCATTTTGTAAATCTGCACACAAAGTATCATAGGTGCTGATCTTGGTGTCTAATTAAAAATAAAAACAGGAAATGAACACAAATATAATTAAAAGGATAAATGATTGATAGGAATAATAAATAACTTCCAAGCTCAAAAGCAAATTGAATCCAGTTATTACACTACCAAAAATATCAAAATGTAATTAGACTGTTTTCACACATCATTATTTGCCATTTTAGGAAATTAGAACGGACACAATAATTAATGTACAAAATGATATTCAATTAAAACAAGTGCAGTGTATCCTTCAAGGTTTTAAAATTCTTACTAAAGTTCCCTATCGACAAGCTTACACTAAGAAGACTCATATGCGCATCTGATGGTTAAGATTCACTTGTCAGTGACGCGATCTTCACGAAGAGTCAGAAAACAAATGATTTTGGCAGGGCACATTACAGACAGTCTTTTCTCACAGTGCTTGCAACATTCTTTTATAACTTTAAAAATAAATGAGAAGATATATTTAACACATAGACATGGCTCCTGCTTTTCTTTTGCCTTTTTTCCCTTTTTCAAAGAACATGTTTTCAAGAAAATGCTGGTTGCTATGGAAGCTTTATTGTGGACTTCAGTATAAGAAGGTTGGAAAATAGTAACTACTTCAAATCACCCGATTTACCAAACATTCTTAAATTCACTATAATAAGGATGGAGAAAAAGACAACATAATTTTTAAAAATGCAGCAGTTTGGCCATAAATCAACTATATACTTAACATTAAGAGTCTCTATAATTCTGACAAACGTTTTTCCAAAGCTACTCTTAGAAATGGTGGAATTGTAGGAAAAATAAAACAGATTCTCATATTTTCAAAATAGTATTCATTTCTTGTCATTCTTATGTACTTAGTATAAAGTTAATGCTCAGCAATTCAGTCAGGCAACCAGGTCTCCAGCAAGTTAATTTTCATAAGTACATATTTTACACAAATCATTACAAATAAAGCATTCCAATCTACAGAAAGCAGTATTCCAAGTTGGCCTGAAAAATGGAATGTTTTCCAATACCATTTGGACTTCACATCTCTGAGAAGTCATGTGGGCTGTCACGTGGTTGGTCCAATTTCATCTGTAATACCCTTAGCAGAAATGAACTGTAACCAACTATAAGTGGCTACTAATTGCCCATGACAATGATGGAAAATAGTGATTTAACCTTACAAGAGTTCCTCTAGTCTAAGGAGTAGAGACACAATCTGGGGTTATCATAATTTCACCACAGGTTGACTTTATAAATTAGTCATTCTGGAGTTTTAGCTGTAAGCTAGAAATTAAGGAATGAACGGTAATTGAGATCATACTGACAATTTGGGCCAAGTTAACTGAACTGACTGGCTAAAACTATTGAAAAAGGACCTGAACAACACAAATAAAAACTTGCTCCCCAACTTCAAAACTGATGTACTGCTTTGTGCATGTTAATTATTATTAGTATCAAGTTTGTTTAAAACTTTGCTTGAAGCTGAGAATGTGATTTAGGAGACCATGTACTTAGCAGCATAAGCACCTAGGTTCAATTCCCAGTACAAAAAATAAAAACGTTTGACACATAAGAACAGTTTTACTGTAAAGTCAAATTTGATTTAAGATAGTGATTTGTTAAAATTATGGAGCTGGAATATGCATTTACTGACTTGATAACATCTTCCCCTTGTTATCTTCCTTTCTCTACATTCCTAGCTTATATGACTTATATTTACTTCCAGTTTTGAAATAAATTTGTTCTTAGTTTATATATTTGTATTTCTCACTCTGTGCTAAAAATCACAACAAAATGATCAACAGTTGGATTTAAAAACAGAAACACAAAACAAAATGATCAACAGTTGGATTTAAAAACAGAAACACCGAAATTGCTGAAAGATTATTTAGAAGAAACATTTGAAGTCACCGGCACAAGAAAGGATTTTCTGAGCAGAACTCTAATAGCACAGAAAGTAATATGAATGGGAGTACATCAAATTAAGAACCTTCTCCCAGCAAAGAAAAAATCAACAGAATGTTCCGACAGTACATAGAATAGATGGCTAATATCTAGAATATATGAAGAAGTTTAAAGAAGCAACACCCCCAAAACAAATGGAGTCCAGTCAAAAAATGGGAAAATGGGCTGAACAGACACTTCTTAAAAGTACAAATGGTCAGTAAGTACATGAAAAAAAAAAAATCACATCTAACCATTAGGGAAATGCAAATCAAAACAACTCTGAGATTCCACCTAAGCCTAGTCAAATGGCTATCATCAAGAACACAAATAATAACAAATATTGACAAGGATTTAGGAGAAAAGAAACCCTTCTACATTGTTTGTGGGAATATAAACTAGTACGGCCACTATGGAAATATGTATGGCAATTCCTCCAAAACTAAGAATTCCATTTGAACCAACTGCAACTCACCTGGATATAGTTCCCAAAAGAGTTAAAAGATATACTATAGTGATACATGCATACCAGTACAGTGCACAGTAGCTAAGATCTGAGAACAGCCTATACACCCATCAACAGGTAAATGAAAGAAATGTGGTGCATATTAACAGTGGAATACTATTTAGCCATAAGGAAGAATAAAACCACATTGTTTGCAGGATGATGGTTGGAATTTGAGACCATAATGTTAGGTGAAATAAGTCAGACAGAAAGTTAAATATCTCATGGTTTCTCTTACCTGTGAAACCTCAAATATAAAGAAATAAAAGAGTAAAATGAAGGAGATAGTAGGAAACAAAAAGGCAAAAGAAGATAGAAAAAGGGGAGTGTGAGGAGGATGGGTGGAAGGCAAAGGAACTGAAAATAATCAAGATACGTTAAATACATGCAGCAATTCACCAAAATGAATGCATTTCAAAATACACAAATAATAATGTGTAAAAATTATTAGTTTAAGTCTCACAGTATCTTCTGTGAGGACAGAGGTACACTGACACGTAGCTAAAACAAGTTGAGTGTCAGGACTTCTGTGAGTAAACCTCAAGCCTAAGAGCAATTGATTGGAATTTGCACATTCCCAAATACTGTACCAAACTGTAGCCATATGATGGCACCCTCTGAAGGGAAAACAGCCCCCCCCCAAAAAAAAACAACTGAAGGCAGGATTAACTACTATTTCTGTCAAGGAAATCAAAATATCAATAGATGCAAAAAAAAAAAAAAGCTAGGGGAGACAATTACAAGTGACCGCATCACTTTACATCTATTGGCATGCTAATTCCCTGACAGAAGAGGAAATTAAGACTGATGCCTTTCACGGTGCACTGCTTCCTGCTCCTAACACTGGAATGAATAAAACTGCACTGGGCAGCATCCAAAAAGCCAGGAAAAGCACCTCTGCTAATAGATGAGTGCAAAACAAAGTGTCAAAATCAGAGACAGCTACAAAATAAGACATCTGGGTCCCACATGTGACTAGATGAATGTTTGTTCAGTTGTGAGGGTGAGTATTCATGTATCAGTCCAAGTTGCTGATGGGGTTTCAAAACTTGCTACTCCAAAATATGGCACCACAGCATTTAAGAAAACAGCACGAGCAGGAAGGTTACTCTCATTTCTTCTTGCCCTTCCCACAAAGCAGATCAGAAAGTCTACAATTCTGTGCCTTCTATAGAAGTGGGTTATAAGACCCTCCTATGAGAAGTCCTACTGTATAACAGAGGAAAGGAACATCTTTATATCTGAAGACACAGAGACACACAGAAGAACCTGAACAAACAACCCTGGCTAAGTCTCCTCAGTTTGTTTCTACTAGATCATCCTCCTTTGTCTGTTGATAATATTTCCGCATGACTGTCAATAAAACTATACCATTTTCTCTGTTTATTTGGAATTTCGTTTTTTTACAAAAGCTCCTGGTGTCACCTAGAACTTGAATTAAATAAATCTGTATGCTTTCTATTGTTAACTTACCTTTTGTTAAAGGGGTTCAGTCATAAGAATTATCATGGGTGAGAAATCTTTTCTCCCCTACAACAGCCTGAAATGAGAATGTCAACACTTGAAATAAAGGATAAAGTGGTATCAACAAAAAACTTCTACTAGTATACTTGGTTTTGACTACCACTACCACTACTATTCAAATGAATGTGACTCAAAGTTTCATTAAATGTCTTTAAATTATTTAAAACAGCAAGAAGAATATTCTTAAAAGTTATGTGGTATTAAGGAAAATTATCTGAAACAAATAAGGAAAGGTGGGTAGTAGCTCACTGTGTTTTTCTACTGCCCTACTGGGCCATGTAGAACAGGCCTGTCCAAGGGCAATTTAATTCTTTAGGATGTACCTATAATCTGAATTTCCTACTTAGCATATGATTGAAATTAACAGGTTAATTGCTATGTTTCCATGCGGCTCAAGCAATTACCAACAAAGATTATGGATTTATGATTCTCTAGGACATCAATCAGTTTTATACACAATGAAGAAATTGAATTCTGTTATTTCCAAATGCCTATAAAAACTCAGTTTTTTAAAAGTTCATTAATAATTACCATTTTACTGTTTTCACTAAAAGTTAAATATTTGACAAGTGTTTATTCTATAAGCAATTTAGAGTAATTTTTTTTTTTTTGTAGTGCTGGGATTAGATTAAACCCAGTGTGTTGCATATGCTAGGCAAGTTCTCTACTGCCAAGCTAACAGTCTCACCCTTGAAAGCAGTATTTTTAAATTTTGAAATTTTGACAATGTTATTGTCACCTGGTAGAACTCCCTTTGTTGTTTTATAAGTTAAATTTTCTGTAGTTTACTTCTGTTATGTTATATCTTTATACAGAGTCATGCTATATACCCAGGGCCTCAAACTTCTCAGTATATAGGTTACTTTTTTACAAGTACATTTACATAGCATGCTCATTTGGCTGCAGAAGCAGCATGTTTCCCAAAAAGTCTTCTTCATTCCTTTGCTGAAAAGTTCCCTGAGGAGAAAGGCTTTACCTCCACTTCCTAAGTATCTTTGCATGAACTGAGTCTAGAGCAGCTTTTTAAGATGACAAAACTTGAATTTGGTTGGGGGTATATGTGTGAGGCAGTTGTGTCCTAATGGTCTTTTAGGAAGCTAGCTAGACAATAAAGTAGAATCAAACTTCCATACTGTAGTCTTATCACTTTGTATCTTTTTTTCTTGAAATTATCCTATTTAGAAGGATAGGACCCATTATCTAAAAATGTCATTAGGAGGCACATGAGTATATGTCTATGATTTCAATACCTATGTTTCTAAATTATAAATCATTCAGTATTCTATCAGATGAGTCTGTTAAAATGTCTGAATATTCTAACCCATAAAATACTTAAAAGAAAGGATATCCAGAATCAGACACGATTCACTCCAAAGGTCAAAAATAGCAAGCCTCTCAACCTTGGTGGCAGGGGCGGCTAGTTGTTTTATTTCTTATTTTAGAAAAGGTCTTCCTATGTTCTAGGCTGGCCTCAAACTTGTTATGTAGCCCTGTGTAGCCTCAGCTTTCTAGTGGCTGGGATTATAGTAAGCATGTACCACCATGACTGACAATTTACTCTTTCAAGTACAAACATACATAAAAATCTTCTCTTTAATTCAGCAAGCTTTTAAATTACTTGATTTTTCCCTACATCACCAAAGAGTTCCAAGTTCTTACATAGGTCACTTTCTAATTGTTTCTGCCTTCTTATCATTTATTTATTTTATTCCTTAAGCATTGGCCATCTGGCTTCTGCCTCCACCAGTCATGAAATTTCTTTTTCAAAACATCTCTGTAAATACTTCCTTCATTTGGTTTCCATGGTTTATACTCTCCTGAGTCCATTTTCCCCTTTGATTGGGTTCCTCCATTTGCTCTTCAAAATGCAAAAATATTTGAAGTTCCTAACTTTTGTTTGTCTTTTCTTCTCCATACATATCCCAGCTCTTAAAAATATTTGTGACCTTTAGGCTGCAGTATAATTCATGTATTTTCAATTACTATATCCTTTTGACCTCCAGAGTCCTATAGGCACCATAAATGTGAAACTGCAGTATCTTTGCTGCTGATGGCTGCCAACCTCCACTTTTGGCAGATTGTGTTTTCCAAAGAAGACCTCAGCAATAATTTCTATTCAACAGTCTTCTGCAATGTGACCTTGCCACTTTTCTATTAAGTGTCAGCTCTCTTTTCTTGAACTTTAGATGGTGTGGTGGGTTAACTAATGGTCAGTTTCAGTGGGAAAACCCAGCTGAACTGAGTCAGCATGGTTCTGGGCATGGAAGACCCATTTGAGGATTGTTACCGATGGCATAAAATGAGAATGAGAAGGGAAGATTGCATGCTGCATATTTCCCAGTAGGAGCTTTGCTGTGGCTGGTTTTCCTGATATGAACTCAAGTTGTTCTTGTCAGAGGAGTAGCTTTGGTCCTTGCCATTGCCAGGATGGCTGCTATTCTTTCCTGGAGAGCTCTGGTCTTCACCGTCAGCATTGCTTCTTGGCTATAGTGCAGATGCTTTAGCCTTCTGGCACAGATCTTTCATCCCACTGACACAGACTTTCTAGCTTCTACCACTGGACTTTGGACTGAATATCCTTTACATGGGCTGGTAAGAGACACTGCTGAGGGCTCTAGGACTCATGCTAAACTCATGAAGGATTTTGCCCTTTGCCATGGGATCCAGGCCTTTGGCTGGACTCATGCAGGACACTGCTGTGGGATCCAGGACCCAGGCTAGATTCTTTAGGTCTCTAGCACACAGAGAAATCTCTTGCATTTTTCTGCATTTGACTTTTTGTATTATAACCATACATTTGTATCCTATATTAATCTATTCCTTTAAATCTATTCCTTTGCAAACCACTGATTAATACAGATGGCCTTTCTGACTCTCTTGCAACCAACAGAATGGGGTAGAAGTGGCAATGTTTGACTTGGAGGCTAAGTTAGAAAAGACCACATAACTTTCACATGGTTCTACTGATACCCTCTGAAGAAGTTCACTCCTTTCAAAAACCAGGAGCCGTACTGAATAAGTACTTGAAGATGCACATATATGCTCTAGTCACCAGCTTCAGCAGAACCCTGCTTTCTAATAATCTTATCCTACTTCAGATGTGTATGTGAGGGAGCCTCCAGATGATTCCATTCCTCAACCAGCTCAGTCACTATCAGACATTTGAATTTCCCCAGCAGAGACTAGATATTGTGTAGTAAAGACAGGCCATCACTTTTATGCTCAGTCCTGATCCACAAAATCCAAAATGAAGTGGTTGTTTTATGTTGCTATGTTTGGGATGATAACTTATGCAGCAAAAGATAACTGCTACATCCAACAAAACCACCAATTCTTCTTGCCTTCCCCAGACATTTATTATCTCTACCCATTTACATAGCTAAAACAGATCATCATTTTAAAGTCAAAGCAAACACTGGCTCTGCTTCTAGGCTTTTCCTCATTAATCCATTCTATTCGTTGTGAATTAAATCTTTTTAAACCACAGCTTTAACCATAACATTCTCTCACTACAAACCTGCCCTAGATCTCCAATGTCTAGAAAGAAAAGTCCAAACTCTTCAGTGTGCAAAGTGCTGCAAAATTTAGTCTAATTTTACACTTAATGCTTATTCTCCCATTATATACTATTTGGACTCCAACTCAACTGTGTTAGTTACTATCCTTACCCCTAATTTTTCCATTCTTATAACTTGCTCATGTGGTTCATTCTGCCTCAGATCTTTTCTTTTCATAGGCCTTCTCAAGGAGGTATAAATTTCTGCCTCCTTGAAAGCACCACTCTGCTTCACTCAAGTGTCCTCAACACCTATCCACAGGACATCACAGATGAGACATGCCAGAAATAAGACAGTTGTTTTTGCATCTTACCTCCCTTACTGGACTGCAACATTCTTGTCTATTGTAAACTTTATCAGAAAAAATTAATCTGAAATTTTTTTGTGTGTGTCCCTGGGGACTGAACTCAGGACCTTGTGCTTGCCAGGCAGGTGCTTATGCCACTGAGCTATATCCCTGGTCCTAGTTCTTCTACTTTTAACATTTAACAAATATAAGAATGTGCAAGGACATGGAAAATTGGCTGCCTCCATTTCTTCCTTGGAAGTTTGGAGAAAGCTGAACTACTTAGGATAGGTAAGAAGAGTTTAGAGTAGAATTTTAAATTTAGGTGCCTGGAGGTCGGTAAATGAACAGAGTCTTGCTAGTACCATCAAATGATGTGGTCAGTTTAAAGGGCATGAGTTATAAGACACTGCTTCTGTGGGTATGTCTTGTTGTGACAGGCCAATTATTCCTGCTGACTGAATAACAGGGAGTCAAATCCCATCATAAAAATGAAGCATCTCATTCTAGGCCCTACTCTAATGCACTAGAATTTTGAGAGGAAAATGATGGACAGGTTCAGATTCTTGTTTGAATGATAACAAAGCCATTTCCCATGTCAATTGAGATGTCTTCAGAAAGGCATAACTTCTACAGAGGGAGAAGCCAGTTGCTAATTTCCTTCACCTGGACAATTTTAGCTAGAACTCTTCTGAACACTCAATAAACACAAATGATTGTACCCCTTAGAAAAGATCTGTAAGTTTTTAGGTTTACAATAGTCTAGTGTTATCTCTTTAAAAATAAACAACAAAAAATGAAACCCATTTTATCATCAACACAAAATCTAAATGTACTTTTATTCATCTATAAACCTTTTTATTCTTCCATTTGGTAGTTGATATTTAAAAAGCCTGCATGAGGTTATCCAAACACCAAAGCCACATTTATAGACACATGACAGCCTGCACATCACAGGACTTTCTATTCTTTCCTAATATTCTTCTTAAATACCATGTAGAGGTTGGATCTGTACAATTTTATCATTTATGGTAGCCAAAAGTCTCTCAACTCCACCTGACAGTCACTTGCTGATATACAAGCCAGTGAAAATCTTCACTGAAACATACTTAGTGCTTTCTTAAAACGCAATTTTCTGTTTTTCCTTCAGTGTTTGTTTCCCTCATCTCTTCTTGCCCCTTCGAGAGCGTAAAATATACCTTTCCTTGAAATTCACAGAAATATATTTTTAAATGAAATTTTATTTTGGTCTAACCATGCAGGAAGCTATTACCCATCTGTTATCTTTATGTGCGTGATTAGGAATAATAGCTGATTTGTGAAGTTATCTATTACGAGAAATAATCAAGATTAATGAGCCCTGTGGCACTTGCTGAATGCCTCAAGAGATTTATTGCTCAGGCTGTGCATTTCTCTTGTTGTGTTGTTGGCGCTGTCAGGAGTTTTTTACAAATGTAAATGGAGACATGGATTAATTGTAGAAGAAGAAAAAAGTGCTTTCAATGTTATCAAGTATTTGGGACTGCTCAGCCCACCTCTCTTAATGATATCATTTTATTTTATATAATGATGTAGGAATGTATTCCTCCCCAACACCCTTTAGACCAGGGTGAACAGTGTGTAGCTTATAAACTCTGACACAGAAACAGATACAAGAGGTGCTTTTCACTTAACAATTCTGTTCCAAAGTCAAAAAACAGCCTAAATGGTGAGAAAAAACAAGGGTGCTATTGCTGCAAATGCTGTGATAGTTTAAAACATTTGCTCAACCAAAGAGATGCTATTTTCTCCTCAGTAGAACTGCCCAATAGCTATGGGGCTATTACAGATAGCAGTGAAAATGTACTTTTGTTCTGAAAGTCTAGACTAACGCAGTACAGTTCTATACCCTCTGTATATGTGGAAATGGAACAGAGATCCAGGATTTAAGTAACACTTCAGTAGGACAGAGTACAATCTTTTTACTAACTGTATTGTTAATATGAAATTACAAAAACCACTTCTGATGCAAGGATGATGAGGAAGTGGGGATAAAAAACTCCAATGACCAGATCTCATTTTGGGGAAGCAGCTGCAAAGACTCTAAGCAAACCACACTGCAACACCACCATATTTAACTTGCATAATTTATGTAAATTTTTTGTACTTCATTGGTCCATCCTTAACCTGGAGAAAACAATATCAGTAACACAAGATTGGTGTGATTGAGTAAACAGGTTATCACATAAAAACATGCTCATAAATACCACCTACTATTATTGTCAGTAAGAAAATTGACAGTCAAAATGTACTTGATGATCTCTTGGAGCTTTAATTCATGCTGGTCTAATATAGTAGGTATATTTTTAAATTCCAATTTTGTTTCAGTGCTCAGGATTATGGTGAAATGGATGAAGTCCAAATTAAGGAATAAAAGATCTCGCTTCTAGATCTATGTCAATCATTAAGCAATGGTATGATGTTTGTCAAGACACTCGATTTCTCTAAGTCCAGCTGTACTGTCTCTAATGAAATGGAAGATGATCTCTAATGTCTTCCATGACTATGTTTATTCTTTAAACTATATTTGTTCTTTTTGTAAATGGGGCAGAAAAAAAGAATTATGAGTAAACTCACAATTTTACAAGAATTAAAAAAAAACTCAGCAAAGGTAAATCTGAGTATTTAGAACATCACTGTATTACTAACTATAATGAGACCATGTGGTATTCAATTGTAGAAATTTTCAGAAGTTAAAATGTTGGCAAAATATAGGAAGAGCAAAACATTCCAATATGATTCTTTTAATGTGCCAGAGTCTGTATTTGCATGATGCTATTAAGAGGATCATCTATATATACTAATGACAGCAATAGATAATGATAACCTTTTTATTGAAGAGTCTTTAGACCATAATTTCCACATTCTTTTGTCAGAACTTAGATGATAATATTATAGGCTTTTGTCTTTTGGTTCTTTTCTCAAGGAGTTATTATTGAGTATCAAATAGAGAAATATCTACACCAATAGCAAATTAGCTAAGTTTCAAGCAATATTATTTTCCATTTATTGCTTGTGGACTATATCACTTGTGAATTCAAGTGCTTGATTTTATATTTGTCTCCCTCATCCCTACTTCTGACTCTGTCTTGTGAAGATGCATCTCTTTTCAGGTCCAAGCCATCATTATCTTCAACCTTTCCAAATGGCACTTTTTTCTCCCTTCTCAGGGCCCCAAAGCTATTTATACTTCAAATGTAAAAGTCTGCACATCACAGTTGTGTGCTGGTGCATTCTTTCATTTAACTACACAAGTTCATAAGTACAGAGTCTATCTAAAAATCTAAGTTTGCCCCAAAATATACTCAAAAGTGTGCCTATATATCCCTCTGTCTGTCCATTGAGGTCTCAAGTATAAGGGCTTCATTTATGTTGATTTCTGCCACTAAATCTCGTTTATGCCATCAACAAAGCTGTTGATCATCTAAGTTGTGGAATGAAATAATTATATTTTTGTGATTTATAACTAGAGGAAGCAAAGTGAATTCTTTTTATCTTCTGGAAGGAAATGGATTATCTTTTTTTAAACACCAAATACATTTATTAGAAAAGAAGAAACTTACAAAATAGCCTCATATTCTTCCTTAAGAAATCGGAAATAAAAGGCAGACTAAAACCATAAAACAAATAGAAGAAAATAAGATCAGAAAACACAATCCCTTATCAAAATGCCAACATCATTTTTCATAAAATTTAACATTTTGATTCTTACATTTCTGTAGAAATATAAAAGACTCAGAATACTCTAAACAACTTTGATAAAGGAACAAAATTAGAGCTTCAACTCTCCCCAATCCCATGACTTATCACAAGGTTACACCAATCATGACAAAATGGCATTGATATCAACATAGACAGATCACCAAAGTACCAATATGAAGTCCCAAAATAGACATCAACATAACAGACAATTGATTTCTGGCAAAGATGCAAAAGCAATTAAATGGAGAAAGGATTGCACCTTCAATAAATATGCTGGAACAACTGAATATTCTCACGCAAAAAACCCAAACCTTATAGCACATCAAAAATTTCTTAAGACATCCAAAAGTCAACTCAAAATGGCTCAGAGTGGGTTAAAGTAAAGGTAGGTGTGACCTGAGTTGTTGTTTGGATTGAGGTCATTTTCTCTGGGACAAAAAAACTGGGACAAGGTGTAGAACGTAAGACAGAACCTACTGAGGTGTTCAGTGAAGGGAGGCATTGAAGTAATGCCTAAACAGTAATTTCTTGGGTTTGTCCAAAAGTTATTCACTCAGACCACTGACAATCAGCAGGGACTAGATCTTCACAACGAACTGGCTCTGAATTACCACCAGTGGGTTCAGCCCCTGATCCAGAGAATTGTAAATAACACTTTTCATCACTCATAGTGGGACTAATTGACACCTTGTCACTCATGTCTTTAACATAACGAAATATGTATCACAGTCATCAAACTACCATTAAGGTCAGTCTTCGCTGGCTTCTTCTCCTATTCTTTAAATTCAGTTACATTTACTTTTAAGGGTTCCTTCCGATAAACTATTCACAGAGCAAAATCTAGAGGCCAAAATATCTATTTGTGTCCTATTATTAGAAATTTGTCAGTTGGCATAGCCCCTGATAATAGGCATCTGCCAAAATGATAATGGCTATTTCATTGGATCATTTTTTATTTTCCTGACAGAGGTCTCAGCTGTCAAAAGATTCTGTGGTAGGAAAAGAGGGTCATTATGAACCCTGACCTCACTGTCAGTCAGGAGAGAACAAAAATCACAACCAAAGGAAACAGGGCACATTGGGATCAAATCCTGGGGTTAAAAATCCATCTTCGTGGATAACTCTGTCATGAAGGCAGAATAGACACATGTTACTTGTGTTAATGGAATTCTTCATCTGGTATCTGTTTGTTCATCTTCAAAATATTAGTACAAAAAGGGAAAACATCATTCCATTCTAAACAATATTAAGACACTAGATATTTCATAACAAGTAGTTATTAGAGAAGACAGAAGAAGCAAAGAAGATATTCAACCCATATCACCTGAAAGACTGCAAAGTTCAGATGTATTTGCTCAGAAGTTTGGTTCTTTCTCCATAATTAAGTATCACAAAGTCAGTAAATTTATTCTACCATAAATGAGACAACCAAGTCACAAACCACATACTTATCCACAGTCCACCATGTGCTTCATAGCCAGAGCTGTAGGAACTTGGTTTTCACCCTAAATATGGAAATGTACAATAGTAGTTCTAGAGATTTATGATAAAAAAAAGTATAGTATTTTTTGAACTGGAAGCACTACCAGAGCTCTTTTAAGTAACCCCTTTATTTTACAGATGACAGACCCTGTTACTCTAAGTAAAGTGAAACCTCTGGCCCAAGTTTCCTGTCTTCTATACTATCAAATTACCATCTTCAGGCAAATCTAACAACACTGCCTTATACATGTCAGCCATTGGTATACATAATGAAGTTTTGAACTCAGAGAGGACTTGGAAGTGGGTATAAAGTGAAGGTACAGAAGAGGGTAGATAAGACATGTTAACTTCTTTATTCTCCCCTTCCACAGAACCCTGGTCCAACCAGAAACAAGGCCTCTTAAGCCTCTGTTCCATCCACCGGAATACTGGTCTACCTCTGATAAGCCAGCCAAAGTTATAGGCAAATCTGAAATTCTCTTTGGGGAAAAAAACAAAACAAAACAAAAACTAAGACAAGGTGGTTTGACAGTCCCAGAATAAAGCTTGTTTTATTCTCCATAAGTTAAAAAAAAGTATGAACTAAAACATCAATAAAATAGGAAATTATTGTTCAGAAAGATTTATAAGTAAATGACTGTGTCCTAAAAGCTTTTTCTTAAGAGTATTACATATTGATATACATTATAAATACTTTACCAATAGTTATTTACCAGAACAGGTAAGAACATGTGTCAAGTACATCAGAAAAAAATTAAAATGTCCATATTGTCATCTATTTCAAAATGAATTCATCATGAGAAACTTTATAGAAATTCCAACATGTCAGTTTAATAAGTTCTTCTCCCCTTATCCCATCTCAATGATTCCAGATTTTTACCCATAGTATCAAAACAGGGAAGCAGGCTTGTATGGCAGAATTTCCGCCTTTTCTGTGGACAAACTCTATTGGAAGGTCAATACTCTTTTTCCTAGCATTCTTGAGTCAGTTTTTCAAATTTTTATTGTATGATTTAGATGTAAACCCAGATAGAGACCTGGATGAGAGTTAAATCTGAATTTTTAAGAGGTGTTTTTCCATTATACACTGAGATTTAGAAACTACCCTTGAAGATCTCTCTTTCCTCATGATGGTCTCCTTATCAACCTAGTAGATAGCAAATTACTTCACACAAGTTACCTTCTTCAAAGCATCTTACTATATAGATGGAGCCTTTGGCATGAAAATATGTGCTGCTTATGAAAATTAACTGTTTAAGAAAAGGTAAACTACCATTCTTATCCTACACTAAAGAGTTTCTTAGAAAGCTGCTGTTATCCTCTCCACCAAAATAAACACATTTCAATTTAAAGAATAATTTTATTCCTAAAAAGTCTGACTTCTACAAAATGGATGTTAAAGCAACACTTTAGAAATTCAACAGATAGCTATTTAAAAAAATACTAGACTGTTTCCTCTCACCAAGTCAACTGAGAAACCGAAAACAGAAGCAGGGTGAAACAGACAACTCAAGTTTGCCCCCAGCTAACCTTGATTCAAATGATAACAGACGTGGATCAATTCAGTTCATACAACGTTTTTTCCTTAAGTGAATAATAGGACTTCAGTTCAAATTAAAGACTGCCCCAGCAAAGGCTGTCTACCATCTTCCTTCGCCTCCAGAACAGTATTTATCACATAAGTTTTAAATTAGCACCTAAATGAGGTTCCTTCTGTAACACAGAATGAAAATGCCAATAAATATCTGAATTGGGACTATGCGCAAATTGCATTCTCACAGACTGTTTGAAAACAGATGAAGGTAGTGGTTAATACATCCAGGAACTTTCATGTCTAATAATGGCTTTGTCTGAAATTTACTGTCAGTAATTTATACATCTAGATGCCCATGGAGTCGGTGAATCTATTTTAATAATGTTGAACAAACTGTACGTTTTTTTTGTCTAGCAGAAGAAATGACAGCCTGCTAATTGTAGGCATCTACGAATGCATCCTACACACACTGACTGAGCAAGTAGGGTGGACCAGGAACTGGCTATTTACTAAGAAATTATCTGTATTAACAATGTTTTAAAAAGTTGTATATACAGGACTTCTTTAAGACAGAAAAAGCAAAGGGAACTAACATTAAAAGGGTATCTACTTGGATCTTTCATGCATGACCCCACTTAATTTTCACAATGAACCTATGTTATTTCTCTTTTTTAGATGTAGAACTGAGGTTATAAAAGGTTAAATGACCAACTTAGGGTCACTATTACTATTTCATAAGCATTTGAACTATAGTCTATTAAGGGCAAACTCTTTGCAGTCAACATTCCTGCCCTTCATAAATGTAGCTAAAACGTACAAACCGGAGAACAATTCAAAGTAGTTTATAATCTTAATGGTTAAGACAGATTTATTTTTTCTTAGTACTAAGAATAATACAAAATAGCTGTAAAAGGTCCCAAAGCAATCTGGTTTGTTTTTCTTTTGTTTCTCTTTCTTTTTTTTTTTTACACTTACAAAATGCTATTGTTGTCTGCACTGTATTGTATTTATTCTGATCACACACAATAATATTGCCAGGTGATCTCAAAAGTTGACCCAAGAGGGAAGGCTGGGTGATGATGTCTCTATTTAGAACTGCTGAATTCCACTGAGCTAAAAATGTGCATTTACCTTGCCCTTTTATTGAGTTGACAGCTGTTCTTCAATGTAAAAGCTGGGCATATACTAAAAACAAAGTTTATACAAGGAATATAAAGCACTTAGTGAAAAAGAAATAATTTAGGAGATGATACTTTCTCTTTTAGGAAGCCCTAAATCTAATGAAATTTACACATTTTTGAGATGCCCCTTTTGACTCTGAATCCATTTAAGGATGTTTCTTATTTCTAGGTTAATAAAGATTGCCCTTAAGATTATAAAGAAAACAAGGAAGTAAAATACAAAAGGTTATTTTTACACATTCACACCTCATTGGTACACATGGAATATAAAAGGAGAATGTGAACTGCTCGAATGATTTGATAAACTGTGAAATAAATCTTTTCTGATCCAAGCATTTTCTTACTTAATTCTTTAATCATACCATATTTATACTAAAGATAGGAGTAGCATAATTCTCCAAATGAAGGAAATGGCCATGCCTAAAAGGATTATCACTTCAGATAACAACTATTAAGCATCTAAAGTCTTCCCTTGCATAGGTCAAGAATACATAAGATATAAGATAATATACAGTGGATCCTTTGAATTATATTTTATTTTCTGCAAGCAGTGGGTGAAGAGACAAAACCACTCATATTTTTGTTATCTGATATAATTTTCACCTACCAAGACTTAATAGAAATATACAATGTTATAATGTACCTTGACTTTCTGACTAGTTTGTAGGAGATTTTGGAGGATGAAGGATTTGGAAATGTCTGATGTCCTACCTCTATGAGACAGGTGACTCCAGAAATGGCTCAATGCATAAAGTGAGGACAGAGAAAAACACACTTAAGAGAATCTTTCTCTTCTATAACCTGAGACTCTTTTATTCTCTACAGGCACTTTTGTTACAGGTAGAGCTCAGTCAACTGTAGGAAAGAAGTTACTTCATTCCCTTTGTAATCACTTTCTCTGAGCAAAGCATAAATTATCAAAAGTGAAATTTATAGCCCCCAAGAGATAAACAGTGAAATCCATTTCCCATTGCATATGGCATCCTCTTAACTTCAAGAGACAGACAGGCAGACAGACAGACAGGCAGACAGAAAGAAAGGGCAGTCATATAGAAACAAGAAGGAAAAATTAAAGAAAAAAACTGGGGCCGAATATCTTCTAAAAGCCTTTAAATACCTGTATCCATCAGACTACAGAATTGTCCTTCAAAGGGAAAGCATTCAAAGCTTAAGCAGATACAATACAAAGCACAGGAAGAGAGATGACCTTGACCTAGCAGAAAATGGTCTGCTCCAATCTACCTAAGCAGGTCATCTCCCAATTCTCATTTATATTTTTCATTTCCTTTGGTATGCTTTTCACTAGGATTACTTTGGGCTTTAGTTGCAAAACGCCTAATGTGCTTTTATAGGTATTAATGTATGTCCAATTCCTGATGTAGCAGTTTGAAAATCAATTGTTTTCATTCTACATATTTTACTTTTACTCATGTAACAACTTCTAGAGCTGTGGGACTAGAGTGCATAAAAGTGAAATTAAGTTTATGTTTATGTGTATCATACAGTTGTAATTATGGGAGAATTGTTCGTAATTCATCTATCAAGTGGTTTACCCCTTCTATTTCAATATATCTCACTTACAAGGTATCAAAATATTTAATACATTCAACAATAAGTATCTAACTTTGACTCTAATTACTTTCTAGTTTTGACTTCAAATTTTATTGATAAAACTAACAGATACAGTGTATTTATATGACTCAGAGGATTTGCATCATTTTCCAGAAGACAGAAGAATGCATATTCAAGTCTGCATATCTGGACTATAAAAGTTTCTAATGTAAACAAATTGGTCTAATTACTTTTGATATTTTTCTCACACATATGATGCTACATATCTAATTATAAAAGTCTTTACCATACCTTAAACACTGGGCTAATCAGAATCAACCGATTTAAAATTCAGAAATTTTTTCAGACTGTACCTCCTTACTTCACCTGAACTTTGGTTTAAGAAAGAATAAAATATTAGTAATAATATTCATTACAAAAAACTGCTTTAAAAGACCTCATACAAATAAGCAGCGTTTTGCTGTGGTGTGTTCTGGTGTTAGCACACGTTTTCCCTAATCTTACAATCCTGTTCCTGTACACTGAAAACCTAGTATTTATAATGATAACTCTAGGCTTGCATGAACTACAATCACCAAACAGTAGTTAAACTGGCTCAGAGTTAATGGTTTTTAAAACTGAAAAGGACTACAAAAATTTTATAGGTAAAGAAATTGAGGTTCAGAAAAATAAAGTGACTTGACTAAGTCTACAGAGCAATAAATGATAGAACAATAATTCAAAGTCAGATTTTACCTACAAGATCTACTCTTCTTTCATAGCCACCCAAGGTCTAACCTGTCTTTTTGTAAGGCTATATGCTGTCATTAACTAGATTAAATTTGGAAGGTAAGTTTTCTGGAGTCAATCCCCTATAGGCCTGAAATTTTACTACTGACTACCAATGCCTTGCTTTGTGGAGCTTAAATCAGGTGATTTAAATTTTCCTCAGGCTTATCAAGTTCAAAGCACAGCCAAATCTATGGATCCTAGAAATGCTTTTTACTATAGATTCTTACTTATAATTTTAGTATGTACCAAAAAAAAAAAAAAAAAAAAAAGAGGCTAAATACACAAATTCAGCTAGGGCCAGCATTCCTTTTAAAGGGAATGCTAGGTATGGAATGTGTCAGTATTGCTAACTCAAATTCTGTTATCAGTATTTTGCTTAATTCTGGGTTGCAAAGCATTCTTACAACGCTCTCACCTAAAAAACATCCAAACATTGACAAGTAGCCCTGGATCTGGATCTGTCCACAAATATTAAAGCAAGCAGTATACATTTGAAGCTCTCAGGCCACATTTATCCAATTCTTGCTGAGTATCAAGCCTACATCCTTGCAATGCTAATGTGCTCCAAGAACATCTGCCTTTTCTTGTGACTGTTCACACAAAACATTCTGTCCCTTTTTTTGCATACTGTTTGTAGGTATGTGTACATATGTATGTATTTGGTTTTTTGAGATAGTGTCTCACTTTGTAGTTCAGGTTGGCCTTGAACTTACTCTGTAGCCCAGACTTAAACTTCCAGCAATCCTCTAATCTCAGCCTCCTGAGTGCCAGACGTGCACCACCACACTTGGCTTGTTTATTGTTAAATTAGGATTCCTATTAGGATTTTAAGAGAAAGGCATTCTCCCTATCCTCCAGTACTGTTTCTCAACCAGATGTAAAATTTACTTTTCTTAAAGCATGGCATCTATTAGGCTAATGTTACTTGTAACAAGGATCTCCATTTGATAATATTACATTTACTTCTTTTAAAAAAACTGTTTTTTTCATGTGTGCCGACAATGTTTTATTATATTTTTTTAAGAGATCCTGATTTTTCCTTCTTTTGAGACAAGGTCTCACTATGTAGTTCAGGCAGGTCTTGAACTCTCCATGCAGCCTAGACTGGCTTGGAAGTCCTCCTGTCTCAGTCTCCTAAGTGCTGGGATTACAGCATGCACCAACATGCCCAGCTTGTCTTTTCCTTTTTAATTGAAAAGAGATTACTTAAAACAAACTAATGCTTTTAAATAATCCATTTTTTTTTCTCTCATTAAGTCTGATTGTACTTTTCTTAAATTTTGCTAATCCTACGATATTACTGTGAGCAGTCAATGGAAGACTTTGGTTACTCTACTCCATACTACTGTGCCTGAGAATTCTCCAAACATCATTCCATAGTATCCGCCTGCCTGGGTCCTTTATGAATATCACTCTTCATTCCTAAAAATCCTCCTTATTGCCATTCCCATGTTACCTGTTGGCTACAAATATTTTATCCCTGAAAAGATGAGTCTCTGCCAAATGTTAAACCAAATAGAAATGAAAGAGATAAAATGTATATTCATTTTATTAGGCCCTGGGCATCTGAATCCATATTTATCTTCATAAAATTACTCCACTTTATTTACACAGCACTCATCTTTTGAATTTCTTTTGGGTCTTTATAAGTAGAATAAAACGCCTTCAACATACTGGTTTAAGATCAAATTACCATGTCTCACAAACTTTCCTTATCCCATCATATGTATATGTATATGTGTGTGTGTATGTGTGTATATATATATATATATACACACACACACACACACACACACACACACACATATACTCTGGGACTACTCTATCCACTCTATACTACTAATGAACTTTTAACCCTTCATAAGTTGTTGAATGATAAATGTAACTTTTTATTGTACAATTCTCATACTAACCTTCATTTTCTTCTTCTGTTTAGAAGTTAGGGAGTGAACAACAGGAATGTCTTAAGAATGAAATGGAGTAGGCATAAGGCTTGCTCTTAGGTTTTAGTAAAAGAAATATAAAGACATCTTCAGATAATTTCTAAACATCCCTAACACACAAAGGATCCTATAGTGAGATCACCTCCATGCCTTTACGACTCAGAAAGAGCAAAGGAAAAGAAAGATAATCAAGTTATACTTGGCATGTGGTAAGATCATTCATTTTCAGGATAAGGACAAAGAAACATTTTCCCATAGTAACAAAAAATAAGAATGTTGTAAAAACATTCTTTGGTTCCATTCTGAGTCTGACAAGGTTTGTCTTTTTTTAAACCTAACCAAAAAACTACACGCCGTATCAGTTATGTAAGAAAATAAGTCCCCAAATTCAAAAAGCTGAAAATAAACTTTTGACTTAATTTTTTATTCAGAGATCAAGTTAATGTGTTTCAGATATTTGAACGTAAGAATAACCCAGGGTTTGTATACCTGGGTAACACTATAAAGAAACGAATAGCTTACGAGGTGGAGGTTCAATTAGACCTGCATCCATGTGACCATTCAGATTCGTATACAGATTTATACCTTTTCTGGTGTTTAGACCTACCACTACTCTCTCAACCCCATTTGATATATTTTGGTACCATACGGTTTTGTCACTGCTTACGCAAGTGCTGCCAATAACACTAGTCCACAGAGTGACCATAGAGACTGAAAGGAATCTTTCAGCATGATTCAAACACCAGAGGTAATTTATTTTACACTGAATATTAATTACAGAAGCCAAAGAACAGCAATAAGGCACTGGGTAGAAATCGTTTTTCTTCCATGTTACTTCTAATGCAATACTAAGACATTTGGAGAATGGAGGTACTCATTTCCATGATGAAATTTAGAACAAACTGACACACTTTCTAAGAATAGAGAACCAGGCTAGATGCCAAAGTCAAAAAGTTCTTTCCAATATTTGGCTGGTTTTTTTTTTTTTTTTTGGTACTGGGGATCGAACTCACGACCTCACGCTTGCCAGGCAGGCAGGCGCTTAAGCCATTGAGCTAAATCCCCAGCTATTTGGGGCTGTTTTTAAAACTCTTTTGAAGAACAATGTCCCCCTTTTAACATATACTTAATTTTTTAAAGCCCTTTAAGGGCTAATAGTTGAACTTCTGGTATTGGAAGACTAAGAAAAAATTAAAGAATAGAGCTACTTTAAATTTAGTAATATGCTTTAAAATTATTTGATATTTTACTGATCAAAACAGTATCAAACAAAGCAGATAAATGTCACATACTACTAGATACTCTAGCTTACTGACAGAGCTGGATACATTCAAGGATTAAGACATTTTGACAGCAAATGCAGTCCCTCAAGGATCTGTCACAGAAAGACCAGAACTCACATCTCTAGATAACTGTCAAATCCCAAACTTTGAAATTTCATGGTCATTAGGACAATATGATCTCATTTTATATTTGATTGTACATTGTGACTATATTTAATCATTTTAAAATGACCAAAACAATGCATGTAAAGAAATTCTGAATTAAATCCTCACTGTACTTCACAATACACTTACCACTACTCTCTCAACCCCATTTGATATATTTTGGTACCATATGGTACTGCACAAACAGAAGTAGGTTCTGTAGGTCATTTGTAGGTTCTCATGTCACTGCCCTGTGCCTGTTACCTTACCTGAAACCAGGAAGATCTGCCCTCCTTCCTATGGTTGGTGGTAACTTCAGTACTCTGTAAAGCTCAAGGCCATTTTGATGTGATAATTCTTAACTCAGGATCCACAGTTGAATCAAATACAGAAACCATTCCACTTGAAGCCAAACAATGTGTAGTCCTCATTTAAAGCATTAGTATACAATGTCTTATATACAGGAAGTGTCAACAAGTTTCACTATTTCTGTCACTATTCTAAGCTAGTAACTCATTAAGAATGCATATATGCTAAATGCTAGAAAACCACTGGGATCTATACATGTTGCAATAAGCATTCCTAAACATTAACTGGAATATTTCAGTTACTTGTTGCCATTTCTTTTTAAAATAAATGTATCATATCCAGAAATAGTTATCTAAAAAGATGAAATTATTTTTAGGGTTAGGGTGTCCGGGTTACATTCCAATAAAATAAAATAAAAAGTTTCTAAGAAGAAAACATAGTAATTTGAGACCATGTTGCCAAAGTTCATTTCTATAGTGAGAGTAATATGTAAGAGTCACTCACACTGCTAGTAAACATCATAATATGTTACGTTTGAACTGTTAAATTTTTAAATATCATGTAATTAAAAATTGCTGGCAAAAATACAATTACAGGTTCCAAAATATGGTGGACTAGATGCAGCCAGCACTCACAAGTCACTCAGCTCTGGGATGTTTGTTGAAACCAACAGGCATGTGACTCTGTAGGGAGAAAGGGGAACTATAGGAAATGGCTGAATTGCAACTCAAACAAGCTGGCAACCAGGTAAAATCTATAAATACTGGTATTTAGAAAGGTAAGTGAAGTAATAGAAATAATGCACTCCAACCCTGAATGTTTAGCAGCTCAGTGGGGGAGGAGTATTTTCTCTATAAAAAAGAAAAATCAACTATTTCTTTGAGCGCTAACTGGGCTACTGGACAGAGATATAGCATAGGCAGTCAGAAGACCTGAGTTCAATCAAATGAATAGGGACAGAAGTGATCATTTCCAGCTTTCTCTCAGATTTAGATAGATTGTGGAAGGAGAGCTATTTAAGAAGTTTTCTCTGCTTCTGCCTTGGTAGAAGCAGGAAATGGACTTGGACAGAAACAGAGCAGAAAACCATGTTAGCCTCCTCTGCCTTGGTGACTGGCATGGGAGAACAGAAAATCCCTGCACATTTTATATCACCAAGATACAACTACCATTTCATTCCAAGAAGACAGTGGATACTCTCATAACAGCTAGTGTGGGCCCAGGAGAATGGTGACTATGCCACAGAAAAACTAAAATCATGAGGTTAGGTGAAATACCCCAGTGTCTGGCTCCCGGGACACCAAACTCCAGGTACAGGAAATCTCAGTCAGCAGTGAGCACAATCAGCCAGGTAGAAGGAATGCCAAGAAGAAAAAGGGCAGGAAGTGGCAAACAGTGGTTTGAACATTGTGGCACAAACACTTTACACGTGTGCAGTTTGTGATGTAACTGGGTTGCAGTCTAGGGGCACAGGTCTAGGAATTAGAGGAAGGCTGGGTGCCTGCAGTTTCAAATCTCAACCCTGTGCAACCACCCCTTCTACTCTCCCTGGAAGTATACAGCACAAACAGGGTAGTTTGCAGATACTGGCTAGCCATACCTCCAAGAGCACGATCTGGGTCTCTGGTCCATGGTCCAAACCTGCCCAGACTATGTGAGAGATTTGGTGAACAGTCTGATTCTCCCAGATACAGAAGAGATTGCGCTGGTGGGTGTGGACCTGTTACATCACTAGCAAACAGCCCAAGTATGCACCTACTAATTGCTATGAGTTCTGGGCCAGCCTCAGTTGCAAAGAGAGAGTTCAAGGACAGCCTAAACTATACAGTAAGACTCTGTCTGAAAAAAACTGAAACAAAGAAATAAAAACACACCTAAAATCACAAAGGGTTAGGGCTCACCCCTGAGACTACTTGAGTGAAAGCTTTGACTACACAGCTTTTCCTCCTTCTGAATGTACGTTTTTAAGATAGATAACCATATTACTAAGTTTTTGTTAGATCATTGAACAGAACTGTTTGCACTCTCACTGTCCACTTTTTATGTTTTAATTTTGTAACTTGAACAACTATTTCTAAGATGACAATATGTAATTTGTCAACTAGTGATTTCTTAGTGTGTTTTTTGAAATTCTGTGTTATTTCTACCCTTTTTTCTGTTTTGCTTTTTTTCTCTTTAAATAAAATTTTTTTAAAAAGTGAAGTACTCTTTGGATTCAAAAAAATTCAATAGTAGAAATGTGGGAGAAATAATTGTCTCCTTGCACGTGAATTTGGGGAGTTTTTTTTTATGTATGCATGTGGGGAATATGTGTGTGGGTATGCCCACGAGCTTCTATAGTTTCTTATCTTGTTTTGTCAGGTTCTCTCACACTAAGGTTGTTTCTTTCATAGGATTTTGTAACTTTGTGTTTGCTAGTTCATTATATTCTAGCCCCTGGAATCTTCTCTCACTTTCCATTTATATTTCCTTTTCTTTCTTCCTTTGCTCCTTATATCCTTGACATTTCCCTTCTTTCACCCCTTCTACTCTTGTATATCAGTATCACTGAAACCCTTTTTTTTCCCTAGCCTATTTTTACATTATTGATCTCCCTTTCTTTTCTTGTATTAGTGAAATACTAGAGAAATTTTTAAGCAAGATTTAAATTATATGTTGAGATATGGTTGGTACTTCAGATCTTGATATCACTGGTAGTTATTCTCTCCTTACAAAGCAGTATTAGACATTGGATCTAGTAGTTTTTACACACTGAGTGGGTGCTTTTATACTGAGACATCATACTGACAGCCTAGAACATATCACAAAGAGAAAGCCACTTACTAAAAAGATCGTAACACAACAGAAGTAGAAACACCCATGCCAATTGATCCGTAAACTTCAACATAAAAACACAAGAATCACAACAGGGGCTGGGGATTTAGCTCAGTGGCATAAACGTCTGCCTTGCAAGCACGCAGTCATGAGTTTGATCCCTGGAACTGATTTAAAAAAAAAAATCATACTTTCAAAAAAGATACTTCCAAAAGGAAATAACTCTCCAAAAACTGATCCCACAGATATTAAATGGATGGAATTTTAGACAAGTAAGCTAAAATCTGATAGTTTAAGTGATCAGTAGGTTCACAGAAAATACAAATAAAAAACTGAATAAATTAAGAAAGCCAAAACAAAATATAAAATATCACTTTTGTAAAGAGATATAGATTCTGAAAAAGAACCAACAGAAATTGATGAATTGAACAAAAAAATTCAACTAAAAGTCAGTGATAGGCAAGATCAATCAGAAGAAAAAATGCTATGGTTTGAAGACAATGTATTCTAATGCTGAGATAGTAATAATGAAAAATAAGAAATACTGGAAAGATTATCCAAGAGCTCTTGAGAAACTCTAAAAGAACAAATGTATGACTTCATTTGTGTTGACGAGGGTGACCAAGAATAGGCTAATGGCATAAAAAAGCCTATTCACTGAAGCTATAGCAGAAAACTCCCTAAACCTGGGGAATGAGATGGATACCCAGGTACTGAAGGCATTTAGAACTCCAAATAGATATGAGCAGAAAAGTACTTGTCCACAACATATAGTCAAACTGCCAAAAATGCAAAGCAAAGACAGACTAGTAAAAGTGGTTAGAGAAACATCAGATCACTTACAATGACAGAAGATGTTTCGAGAAAAACTGAAGGCCTATAAGGCTTGATGCAGTTTAAGCCCTGAAAACAAATAAATGGCAACGTAGATTGTTACACTCTACAAGATTACTCTCTACAAATTTGAAGGAGAAATATATTTATTCCAAGATAAATATAAGCTAAATAAATTCATGACCACTAGGCTAACATTGAAGAAAGTGCTTAAAGGAATCTCAAACACAGAAGAAGACAATCATTTCCACAAGACCAAGGAAAGAATACATCTCACTGGGAAAGTACATAAATGAATGAATATCAGAAATAAACTCAAAAACAAAGTGACATGAATCAGTGTGTATCTTTGAATAACAACATGTAATATAAATAACTTTTAGTTCTCCCAATGAAAGACTGGCAAACCTTATCAAAAATAAGATCCAATTATGTGTTGCCTGCAAGAAATATACCTCATCTGCAAGGACATATACAGACTAAAAGTGAAAATATGGAAAATGACACTCAAAGCAGCTAGAGATCAAAAGTGAATAGCAGTGCCCAATAGTTCTATCTGATAAAGTAGACTTCATATTAAAATTAGTCAAAAGAGACAAAGAAAGGCACTACATATTGGCAAAGAGAACAATTCACCAAGAAGAAATCATAATTGTAAATATCTATGCACTGAATATTGGCACAGCTGATTTTGTAAAACAAGCACTATTTGAACTAAATGGCCAGATAGACCTCCAACAAAATCATAGTGTGCGACTTCAATACTCTACTCTTACAAATATAGTTCAACTAGTCAAAACAAATCAACAAGATGGAAAAAAAACAGCATCAACCTATGCTATAGATTGAATGAATTTAGATGTTCACATGTGTTCTATTCAAAAACAGCAGAATACATTTTTCAGCAGCCCATGGAACTTTCTCCAAAATTGACCACATTTTAGGCCTTTAAGTCTTAATAAGTACAAAAAAACCCTCAAAAAATCTGAAATAATCTCATATACACTGGGTCACAATGGCATAAAGCATTCTATCAGATCACAGTGGAGTCAAGGCAGAAGTGAAAAGGAAAAGAAACCTCAAAACCTAAACAAATACATAGATTAAATAATATACCTCTGAATTATTAGTGAGTCACTGAAGATATCAAGGTAGAAAAAAACCTTTTAGTTACTAGGACCCAATGATAATGTAATCACAACATATTAGAATTTGTGGGACATAACAAAAACAATTATAAGAGGGAAGTTTATAGCTAGGAGTGCCTACATCAGACAAACAGAGTGATCCCAAACAAATGAACTAATGATGCATCTCAGGTTCTCAGCAAGATAAGAACCAACCCCAAATCCTGTGGAAGAAAAGAAATAATGAAGATCAAAATGGCAGTTAATGACAAAGAGATTAAAAGAATAATACAAAGGATTAACAAATAAAAGATATGGTTATTTAAACAGATAAATGAAATTGACAAATCTTTAGCAAATTTACCAAAAGAGAAAAGATTCAAATTACTAAGATCATAGGAAAATAAGACAAAGTTACAACATATACTAGCTGATTAATAGAAACTATTTTCAAAACTTGTATTTCAATTGGTCAGAAAATTTAGAAGAAATAAATTCTTAGACACATATGACTTGCCAATAGCAAGTCAAGAAGAAAAGATTAACACATCAGCAATAAGCAGAGAATGAACTAGCAATAAGAAGTCTCCCAACTAAGAAACACCCAGGACCTGATAAATTTACTTCTGAATTTTATCCTTAAAGGAGAATAACACCAATGTTCTTTGAGCTTTTCTCTGACACACAAAAGGATGGAATGCTTCTAAACACTTTCCATGAAGCCAACATTACCTTGATACCAAAAGTAGATAAAGATGCAACAAGAAAATTATACAGCAATATACCTGATGAACATAAATGCAAAAAAAAAATCTCATTAAGATTCCTTCAAGGTGAGTTCAACAACATATTTAAAAGATCATTAGGAATGCAGAAAGCAAGGAAGCTAGCTAGCTAGCTAGCTGGCAAGCAGGCAGGCAGACAGGGCTGCAAAGAAAAAGGATCTCTTCTCCCTCATTGATGAGAATGAAACTTACTACAACCATAATGGAAATCAGCATAGAGTTTCTTCAAGTCTAAAAGTAGATATACTATTCCTAGGTATATTCCTAAAAGAATTAAGGACAGCCGACTGTAGTGATATATGTATATTCATGTTTAAAGAAGCACAATTCATGATCGCTAAGCTGTAGAAACAGCCTACATGTCTTTAACTAATGAATGAATGGAAATTGCAGCACACACACACACACACACACACACACACACACAATGGAGTATTATTCAGTCATAAAGATGAATGAAATGAAGGAAAACAAAATTGGAATAAAATTGAAGACCATCATGTTAAGCAAAACAATCCAATCTCAAAAACTTAAATATCACAATTTCTCTTACATAAGCAATCTAAAAATAGTGTATAAAATAATTAAAAAATACAATATTACTACTACAATTTGCTATATTAGCAGTATACTTAATGTTAATTATGTTTATATTCTTTGTAAAATACATAATTTATAACTTGTATTGGTGGCTGGCATGTATAATATATATTCATATTATGACTCTCCAATACATAACTCATATAGTGTAATACAGTAATATTATAAATAACACAATATTTATATTTTAATTAGATAAATATGTAATTTTAATTTTTCCACATATTAAAATAAATTTTCTTCTATTTCAGGCATATGTGTTTGCCACCTCCAGTTTATGTGCCTCTCTTTGAGGCATAATTGGGAAGAGTGGGGAAACAGGATTCACCTAAAAGAATGTCATCCAAATACCTACTACAAAATTAAGAGCAATGCTTGCTAATTTGAAGTATTCTGAACTTGGAAGTCATAACTTTCAAACTCTGTGAGGTAGGTGGCCACGCTTGTAGCAAGGTCTTCTCTTTATACGCTCCTGCTTTAGAATTCACAGGTAGTGCACATCTGCTGAGGCAGTAACACTGCACTGCCTCAGAGTCTGAAATGTCACCCAGTGTTACCTGTGCTCAGATGTGAGGCTGAGAAAGAACAGGATATGGCTGTTACGGCTTTCCACAGCCAATGGCCACATTCCAGCCTCACAAAGTAGGCACAGACATTAGGAGTTTATACTGCAGTAATGATCCTGGCAATGTGCAGAAAAAAAATGCCTACCTTCTTCAAACTACTCATTATGGTCTGCTTAAATAAAGTTAAACACAAGACTTGATTCTGGTGTTGTGATATCAGAACCTTCCCCTCAAGGTGAATGAGCAACTCTATCAATGCATTTACAAGAATGTATATACGTTAACCAGGAGTGGTGCTGGAAAGGAAAAAAATCCCAGAAGAGAAAAATGCATAATTCTTTCAGATCGGTGCCTTCCATAGCCTGAAAACACGTATCAAACAAGGACTTTGATCTTGAAGAAAAACTGACAAAAGAATATGGCTTAACTTCACCTCTATCAACTCTTTCTTCTGTTTTACTTGGAAATGTATAACTCAGCTGTACACATTCTCGATTAGCTTTACCCCACTGTGCAATCCTAACAGTAAAACATGCAAGGTAATCTTCAAGCCCTAAGCTGTCATCACACGCTCAACATTTTTATTACAAAGCAGGATCAACTTAGCTTTATAACAATGCTGTTTATAACTTCTGTTCACCAAAGGTTTTCCTTCAATATATGTCAAGGTGTTTCACCAACAAGACTTTATTTTTTCAAGATTTAAGCGGGGTGAGATATGAAAAGATTTCATATTTGCTGTTTTCATGCATGGGGGGGGGGGTCCCGGATAAAGTACTAAGATAATAGAACTAGGGTGCTAAGGGTATAGAAAAATAGCCTGGACCTTCACATCTTTCTCTAAAGCCTCTGAGAACTCAGCTTACTGTTTTTATTTTTTAGAAGGACTAATTCAAACACCAGACAGACTGAAGAAATGTTATGGGAGGCAATGATGGAGAAGCTGGAAACTGGTTCTGTATGTCAGGTTGTACGAATATACAATCTTTTGTTGTGGTCAACAACAGACCACATATATAAAGCTAATACCATAAAATTACAACAAAGCTAAAAAGTTCCTATTGCCTAGTAACAGCTTAGTATCATCACAGTACAACACTCCTAAGTTTGTGATGAGACTGGTAAAAACAAATCTAGTGCACTGTCTTTTATATAAAAATACAGCACCATAAAGGCCAGGGAAATAGCTTAGCAGCAAGCATCCACCTGGCAAATGCAAGGTCCTGAGTTTGAGATCCAATTAAAAAAAAAGAAGTTGCTATAAAATATAGCACATCAAGTTGTGTATAGTACCTAATACTAGATAATAAACAGCTATGTTATTGTTCATGTATTATACATTTATCCTTACTTTGGAATGTACAGTACTCCTACTTATAAAAGGAAAGCTTATCATAAACAGCATGCTGTTTACACCAACAGTATCTCACAGTTGTGCTTGTATCTCTTGACAACATTAAGAGATTACATCAAGCTGACTTATACCATTTAGGTTTGTGTAACAGACTCTGTGATGTCTGCACAATGATGAAATTGCCTTCAGACACATTTCTCAGAACACAGCCTCATCATTCATTGACATGACTCTACTACAAGAAATAAAAATCCCAAGAATCTAGGTTTCAATTTGAGAAAGCTTTTGTGAAGAGTGGTTTGTTATCTAAATTGTGATGCACCCTTGTGTAGAAGCCCTATCAGGAAGTGTGGGTCCTACTTTATCTGGGGGTAACCCCTAGTTCTGCCTCTTCCTAGATATTTGACCATTTCAGGGCATCTTCTCTAAACCTCAGTTTCATCATCTATAAAATGCAGGCAATGAATCAACCTCACAGGGCTGCTGTGAAGAATACACTGAGGTAACAAATGTTGGATGTCTGCTTCAGCAAAACTTCGTGCCCTTCAACTTGATTACAAGGACCAGTGGCCTGCTTCATGTCAGAGCTTGCTATAAAGCCAAACAAAATTCAAGGAAACTCTTGACAGTTATTTATCTGGCCATTTCATATTACTGGGTCTTTTCCCTCTCTCTCTTTTAAGAAGCCAAATTTCTCAACAAATATCTATGTTGCCTCCATTGCCTCATCTTCCATTTCATAGCTAGTATTTCTCATCCAGCCTGTAACTTCATCTCTTTACTGAATTGTCTTTCTCTATGATTACCAAATATCTCCATTTGCTAAAGTCAAGAACAATTTTTTTTTTAAAAAAAGTTTTCCTCTTATTTAACTCCTAAGGAGCAATCAATGCTATAGACTCTTCCCATAATATTTCCCTCTCTTCTCTTTCTTCATGTAGCACTCTCCAGGGTTTTTTTTTTTTTTTCCTATGTCATCAGATCATCTTTTGCCAGTTCATCTTCCTTTTCTGGGTCAAAAACTGTGATGATCCCAGAGACTGAGTTCTGGGTCCTCTCTCATTTTATACTCTCACCTAGCTGATGCCAAATTTAGTGGTCAAAATTTTAATTAACTCAAGATTTTTGACTGAAACTAAGCACAAATGAACTACAACCTTCTATTTCAAACCCAATCCACATATGACAATACTAAACCTCTACTTAAAACTCTGTTGGCTTCCCTTTTACAAACTTCCACATGCAAATGTTGCACTGCGCACCCATTTCTTGCTCCAGCCTCATCCTGACCCAATCTTCTCCCTCTGCATTCCCAGCCACATGACTTCCAGTTAGTTCATTTGAGAATCATTCTCTCTCCCACCTCAGGATCTTTTCCTCTGTCTCTATACTTTCTGATATCTGGCTGCTGAAATCTGTATACCAGAAGACAGTCTCCATGGCTTACCACATGAAGCAATGGGCCTTTTGTTTAATTTTATAAAGAATAAATTTAATGAAAAAATTTAAAGAATGAAAATAATTTTTGGAAATTTTAATAAAAACTGAAACAGCAAATCTAAAAATTTATTCATTCATTCATTGGTAAGCTTTATAGCTACAGATACTAAAAATGCGCAATGACTTCTGAACGCAACTAACTGATCATCAACTCTCGAGTGAAGCTGGAACAGACCCAAGCTGCAAATGCTGATCCCAGGAGACAAATACATGTCTAACAGGTTCTAACTTATCATTACTTCTGGTTCTTCTTGCAGGTGAATCACTGAACAACATCTGAATATTTTGATGGCTCCATTTTTTACTGAAAAGAGAACCACTACCTTCTTGGCCTAGTTAACTACAGAACAATTTCACTTTTAGATTTAGTGAAGTCATTTGCTTTTTTTCATTTTTATATCACGTATTCCCTCCAGTTAGCTTTATACAGACAACTGGATTACTGGTCAACTATAGGAAGTAAATTTTTGGTACACATTCATCATAAAACATGAAAGAGTACTGTTGCCCTTTTTAATTTTTTTCAGACAAGGTCTCCATATTGAACTCAATATGTAGCCTCGGCTGGCCTCAAACTCACCGTGATCCTCTTGCTTCAGTTTCCTGAATGCTGGGATTCCAGGTGTGCACCAACATATCCAGCTTATCACATGTATTTTTATCAAAAACATGATGATCCAGCTTTTTGTTGCAAAGTGTTGTATGATAAAATACTTTGTATTAAAAAATATATTGTTGACTCATTGTTTCTTTTGTTGAGGAAAATTCATCCCAAATATCTTCATCTGAAGAACATTCTTGTATCTTGCTTACATAATATAAGACTGTTACTAGTATTGTTATAGTCTACAGAGCTTCTACCCATCTTCTGCATTTATCCATCCCTCCACTCCCAGCCCAGTATCTAACCCAGGTCCATGCTTACATTAGGCAAGTATTCTACCAGAGATGGTACATCTGAATCATGCCTGATCATAAAGACATCTTTATCAGTTTTCTTCTTTTGTTAGCCTAGGAAAAATATAAACTTCTGAACTCTCAAGTATGTTCAGCTAAAGATTTTTTTAAATTTAGGTTTTAAAAAACAGTGTTTCCAGGCTTTTTGTTAAGGGGTTGTTTGGGGTACTGGGAATTAAACTCAAGGCCTTGGCACTGAGCTACATTCCCAGTCTTTTTTTTTTTTTTTTTTGAGACAATGTCTCACTAAGTCATTAAGTTCCCCAGGCTAGTCTAGAAAGTACAATCCTCCTGTCTCAGCCTCCTAGAGTACTGGGATTACAGGTGTGCACCACTATGCCCAGCTCCAGATTTCTATTTTTACCTTCTTGAAGATGATACAAAAACTGTGGGTAATGCAAGTTATTTTTTAATCAAGAATAAAATAGTAAACATTTATCTTCTACATCATCCTTAAGATGATTCAATCACGCTCTTTTAATCTTACAAGCAAAAATTATCCAATTTCTCACATGATAAAACACGAAAATATTTCAAGGCAAAGGAAACATAAGATCATTAAGATGCCACAGTGTATCTTGGCTGTGTAAAAGACTCCAGTGAAACCAACTATATGATAATGATGGGACAAAATGAGTTGTTTGCTGCCTTAAATTAAGTAAATTCCCTCCTCACCCACCCCCACCATCAGAAACTGTAAGAAAGACAAAACTTATGGAATGGTAATTCTTAAAAACAGTTGAAGACATTTCAAACAAGAAACTCCAAGACAAAAACACTAAAATAAGGCCCAAAGGACCCTGATGGTACACAGAGAATTAAAGGCACCTACTCACCACTAAGGTATCAGTATTGTCATTTTTTTTTTCAGGGAAGGCTTTCTGGGCATCCTTAACTTAGTCAAATTTGCTATATATACAATTTTATACATCATTTTGTATCATTTGAAAGCACTAAGCACAGATGCACTTTGGCGTTTATTGGTGTGATTAGTCTCCACAATCAATGTCCTCTTAACAAAACCAAGGGTTATGAAGGCAGAGATTCTGGTCACAGTGTCTTCTAGAATCAAGGACGGTACACACAGGTACTCAGTGGAGACCTAAAGGATCCATCTCTAATTTGATTCCGTTTTACCTTCACCATGTAAAACACTTTTTACAACATGCTTTTTCCTGAGACCATTATATATACTTTCATCCTTCCCTTACCATACTCCCTTCTAAGTTATTCTTGACCAGTGTGAAGGAAATATTTACTATGTACCTAGTAGGGTAAGTTAGTTTCCTTTTTTTTTTTTTTTTTTTGGTTGGTATCAGCAATCGAACTCACCACCTAGCACTTGCCAGGCAGGCACTTATGCCACTGAGCTAAATCCCCAGCCCCAGTTTACATTTATTGTTCTGCTTTAATTCTCAAAATCCTGTAGAGTTAATACCTATTACTCAGAGTAATTTTACAAATGAGAAACTGAAATTTAGTTTAAACAACTGGCCCAAGGTCACAGAACTGATAAATACAAAAAAAAAAAAAAATTTAAATTCATGCCTAATCTGTCTCTTGTCTATGTTCTTCTATTCCATCCACTGAAACACACTGGGGAAGCATGTTCTATTTCTTTTACAGCTACCCAGAACATAGTTTCTTGTTTGGGAAACAGTACTGTTCTCTAAAGAGTTATGATTCAATTTTAAAATGAATATTTAGATTTGCTTTATCTGTGTGGGTTGTTTTTTGAATTTTCTTCTTCTTCTGAAAAACTTGTAGTCTCCTTAGCTTATGTAGAATATTATTTAAAAGTACAATATATGCCACACAGGTACTTTTGAAAAGCATTTTCATTTTCCTTGGAAAACAGAAAGTCAGCTCCAATATGTTAATAAAAGGGTGATAGGTGTTACACATTCACAAGCAAAGTTTTACTTACACATTTGGTGAGAAAATTCCCTAAAAGAGAATTTGCCTTTTACCAGCACCTCAAAAATATATTTCTACTGACTATCACAATGCTTGTTTCCATAAAATATGACTTAAAAGAAGCCCTGTGTTTTCAAATCTGTCAAACATGTAGACATTTATGTGTTCATATAAGAGGTTATAATGGCTTCCTCTTCAGAATTTATTTCACTCATACATTTCTATTAATAGGCTATGGTTCCTTCTCTCAAAATGCAACAGAAAATTCATGAGGCAACATCATTAATGTCCATAAAAAGGTTACAGTGATATTAAACAACTAATAATTTGATGTGGGAGAGAACTGAGAACGAGGTCAAAAGCACAAATTTAACTCTTCATAATTTTTACCTAAAAGTATCTATCAGGGTCACATGATAATTACTGTGGCTGGGCCTGGTGGCACATGTCTACAATCCCAGTACTAAGGAGACTGAGGCAGGAGGATCGCCATGAGTTCAAGGCCAGCCTGGGCTACATACAGAGTTCAAAGCCAGCCTAGATTATACAGCAACACCTCAAAAAATAAGCCAATACAATTACTACAGACACTTATTGTTTTGTTTCGACCCAAAAACTTCCACACCCATGGTCTCAATGGGGAGGTAAAAGATCCAGCATTAACACACACAGACACATACACACTCCTCAGTTTTCTCTCTAGCCTTACCTCTTGGCATATAGAAAACTATAACTGGGATATTATAATTTTATAAAGTTACACAATAAATGTGACACAAGCAGCAACTGATCCCCCTTCCTAGTCCTTGACACACATATTGATTGATATGTTCTAACCCACATGCATTTCCAGGCTGACCTGAAATCTCTCAGCTAGCCAGGTATGGGGACTGGAAGGGTTAGGAGGGTTAGAAGGCCTGAGGCTGAGGAGTAAGTGTAGAATGTGTTCACAAGTCTAGGAATGACTTAGAGTGGTAAGGCATGAATGTTTTACTACTGTAGTTAAGAATCAAAAGCCTATTGCTGGGCTTTGGAATACTGACTCTGCCATTTGTATGGCCCAAAGTCCTTGGGAAAGTCATTTATGATCTGAGTCTCAGTTTCCCCACCTATAAAATGAAGGTAACAACACCCACCATTTAAATGTGTTGTAAGGGGCATAGGGCCCCAAACAATCTGAGGTCATTCCAATAGTAAGAAGTTTCTTGTAGTAATAGAGGAATTTACTATCAGATCTACTGGAAGAAACCTGAGAATAGGATGATAACTGTGCATTTCCTTAAAACAAATCATGATGAATAAGATGAACTCTTGCATATACAATACAGTACATTAATATCTAGGACAGGAATTGATGCTCTTATAGTGGTTATGGTTGCCAAACTTGTGGCTATCCCAAAATTCCATGACATATTGACCAAAGAGAGAAAGTCCTCTTTGATGGAAGGTGACCTCCCTAAATTATAAATGGAGGAAAAATCAATCTTAAAATATATCAACTGCATAACTGCTCAATTTCTTTGACAGCAAGGTGCTTTACACCAATAAAAATGTGCATTAAGAAATTATCAAGGGTAGTTTAGGTAACAAATTGCATACACATCTTAAGAAAGAAATATTTTTGAAACCGAGAGCAGGCCTGTAAAGCTCTACAATATTTTTCTGTATG
Organism: Dolichotis patagonum; assembly: GCA_004027295.1. Lineage (NCBI taxonomy): Eukaryota > Metazoa > Chordata > Mammalia > Rodentia > Caviidae > Dolichotis > Dolichotis patagonum. The sequence continues at coordinate 45,277 of PVJX010000044.1, forward strand.
GTATAATTTTAGATGATTTCCTGATTATTGGAGAGTTTATTCCATGCTAGGCTTTCCCAGCTAAAGCAACAGATTTCTTCTTGGACTGCGGGTCACATTATCTCATGAATGAACTGTTATTCAGGTCAGTAAAGAGGCTCTGGCCTAATTGAATGTGCATTTCATCCCTGATGTTCATGCTCTATATATCAAGATTTTGGGTAATTACTGGGGAGTGGAGAAGAGATTGGCATCAGGTTATAGAAGTGACTGTGACAATATAATCTATTTGAAGTAGAACAGAACAACACAGCTGAATAATTTCAAATCTTTCAGTCTTCAGTGATATTTTAAACTGTATCATAATCATCTATTGATGTTACTTGCTTAGCTACTATGTCTTCCACAGTGTTGGACATTTTTTGTTTTCCTGAAAAAGATATGCTATTTAATTTTAACTTTGAAGATTAGGGTTTTAGAAAAACAAAAATAAGGTACTGTTTATAACAAAAAAGCAAAAATAATTTCTTGGCTTAATGACCACAGAACACCATAAAGGGAGCGCGTATGGAACTGACCTGCTGAAAATAGTGAATATAAATATAGAGCATAATCGAGGAGAAACAAAATTTAAAAAGCAAAAGAGCATCAAACACTATGAACTAATATGTAAAAACTAGTCTGGATCCAAAAATTAGTCTAAATATACCAAGGACATGATATGTTTCTGTTAGTGGTGCATTCAGACTTTGAAAATACTCAATCTTTTACCAAAACTAAGAAACACAAACTCCCAAGATCCCCTGGTTGAACTTTCCCTCAGCAGGGGCTAGAAGTCAGTATGATCTACGGCAGACACTTAAGATATCTGTTGAACAAACTTAGGAATGTAGTTTCCTGTATTTCAACTGAGTGACAACTCCACTAAGTGAACAGTTCTGAAGAAGTTACAAAACTTTAGATTATCTATTGAAAAAGGTACGTATCCATGCTTTCCACCTCTACTCATCCAAGAAAAAAGACTCAAAGATGTGACCTGTCTGAAGGACCCAGGCAAGAATGCTTTTTAAAAAAATCATTTAAGCTGGGGATTTAGCTTAGTAGCTTAAGTGCCTGCCTGGCAAGTGTGAGGTTGTGAGTTCGATCCCTGATAACAAAAAAATAAATAAAATAAAATACAATACAATAAAATAAAATCATTTAAGTGATTATGTGCAGACAAAAATCACAACCACATACCTATCAAAACACTGCATTCTCAATTATGTTTATACAATAATATCATCAATATTGACAGGTGAGAAAATGTGATTTTTTAAATTTTTTCAATTTTTAGTTTTTTAATCAGTACATGTTTACAGTGAATAATTACATTCCTCTGGGGAGCTGGTACATGTACATAAAACATCTTTAATTCTTTCTTCATCCCTTGTCCTCCCCTCTTTATCTCTTGATCCACTTTCCATTTACAAAAGACATTTCTCAGAATATTTTCTATTATCTACCTTTTTATTTTGCTCTTTATCTTTTAGGTTTCTCCTATAAATGATACCTGCCACACTTGTGTGACATTGCAAGAGAACTTGTTTTCGAACTTATCATCTGTACATATATCCTATCAATATTTTACTTAATATTAAGCGAAAAAAATGAACCTTTTGTCAGAGCTGGTCACGATGGTAAATGCCTGTAATCCCAGCACTTGGGAGGCTAAAGCAGGACGACTGCCACCAGTTTGAGACTAGCCTAGATTACATGATGAGTTCATAGCCAACCTGAACTACATAGCAGATGTTTCAAAAACAAAACAAATAACATTTTGTCTGTTATTAACTTAAAATTCCAAATTACTGTGAAATAAAAAAAATGCCACACATGGTACCTAATGCACAGTAGTGCTTTCAAATAAAAATTGATAAATAGGAAGTCTACAGTGGCAATACTGACGTAAATATTTCTGTTCCAAGGTTTCATAGCTGAATCACAAGTGCAATAGTTGCTTGCCTGTCTCAACATCTCTCATTTACCATACTCATGATGGGGCCATAATTCATGTGTCTCACTCCCAGGCAGATTGAACCACTGGTAGTACATGCATGAGCATCCCATCGGGTAGCTTTTTATTAATTTTATTAGTAAAATTACTGATAAAAATGATTAGATCATTTGTACCACCAGTGGTACAAGGCACCCAATGGGACAGTTGTGCATGTACTACCACTGGGTCAAGCTGGTGGAAATGTGTCAAAAGACTCCAAATTACTTCGCAGATTGATTCCAGTGGGGAGCAAATACTTAACAGACAGCCAACCTTTTATGTGTAGTATGCATGACTCTAAATATTTGGTCTAAAAGCATCTTAGAGAAGGATGACACCATAATTATGAGAGTGGCAATGCAGAGTAAAGCTGCAGCACTGAGGCTGTATTATATAGGAACTTCAGAAATATTAAGACTCCATCATACAAAAATACTCCCTACTCCCAAGTTTTATTTTCACTGTAATTAGCTATTTTATTATAATGACTACTCTAGCATTAGGTAGGTACCTTACTTCTCAGAGAATGTGCAAAAATGTCTATTGGATGGTGAAGGCTCTCCTTGCTCTGGAAGAGCAGTACCTAGAGCTATCTTATGTGGGTAGAAAGTTTTTTGAATGAGGTTCACTCAGTACCAACAAGCCAAACTAAACTGCAAATCACATTCTCCATTATTTCAGGTAAGATAACAGAGTAAAACTTCAGCTGGTCCTTTGGAGATCACAGGGCTGCTCAGCAATTTGATGAACAAAGTGGACTTTGAGCCTTTTCAAATACCCATCGCTCTTGTGTTTACAAGCCAGGCAACAGCACCAACTCAGTATATCCTCTTCCGTTTAGAACTCCAGCTTTTGATTTCAAAGATTAGCATTTCTGATAAGTTTTTATATGAAAAAACTCCAAGACATAGAACTACAGCCAATTCAACTGTGTATCCACTATGTATAAGCTTCGGCATCTGAAGGCTGAAATTTGCACTAATCAGATAAACTCCAGTATTTTAGATGCAAAGGCTTTATGCTCTTATTCAGACATACTGTCAGAAGGTGGGAAATGTATGTTTGAGCTGTCAGATACTCAACAAAATGGGCCTGGGTCTGTAAAGAGTTAAGTTTCCTAAAGTGAAAGCACTACTGTGACACTCTGACAGTGCCTGAGGCCAAGCCTGTCTTTGGTCCCTAGAAAGTCACTGCATTTCCCATCTTCTATCCTGACTGTTGTTATCTTAGAGTATGTGACCACAAATTTGTTGCCGTTGCACAACTCTTTTTCAGAATCTGGAGAAGGCTTAAAATCCTTGATGCAGAGAACCAAAAGCAGTCTCATGGGACATTTTCATCATCTCACCAGATTTCTCCTTCCAACAGGCTTAGCCTTAAGAAGGAAAAAAAACGCAAACAAAACTATAGTACTTTTCATTAGGAGACAAAGTCCATTTTTTCCTGAGTACCTATTTAGTAAGCCTAATAATTTTATTTCCACCTTATTAACAAGGCTCTCAAATATTCCCACCTCCCTATTAGACAAATTACTACGTCACTATAAAGATAAACTCAAGCAGATCTCTATCCTAAAATAGTCATGGGACTTCAATCAAGTCAAGTGAAAAAACCAGGAATTAAGGAAAGGACTATATAGCCAGCTGAATCATTAAAACAGCACTACCATGTGATGGAGCCATGCCATACAAGGGAAACTGGTGTGAAATCAGAGTCAGACTCCTGGTAGTGTAGGACACTGAAAGTTCTTTTAACCTTCACTATGGCTTAATTGTCTCACATACAAAATAAAGGCAGTAAGCAATTTCTCACCCAATTTGCTCCCATGGGCTACTGAAAAATAATACTTTATAGTTTAATGTAACACATTAAAGCAGGATCTTGAAGCCAACAGAAATGAAGTGCGAAGAAACATACTGTATCTTCTTATAATGACTCTTTTTCATCAAAGACCCATACAGAAGAATAATTACAGGTAAATACATTCCAGATGTAGAAGGACAATCTGTTGAGAGTCTAGTACTTAAAATGTCATTACATGGCTGAGCTCAGGTTAACCTGGCCTAGTATTTTATACTTTTTGCATCACATTTAAATTATACTGAAACATGAAATTTTCTAGTTGCTCCAGAGGAGAGGGCTCGACTTATTTTCTTCCTTCAGATAATATATTCCCATTTGGCTGGGAAGTATTAAAGTATCTGCATTATGCTCAGTCTCTTATTTCTTTCCAGGCAGTCTAAAACCTAGATGGAAAAAAATAAAAAAGGAGAAAGAAAAAAATTCCTATTTAATTTAATATGATTGCTAATTATAAAAAAGTAGAATTTCGTTGCTGAGTATAACTGTTCTTTGTGGTGGACTGCTAGCAAGTAACAGAATCTTGTTGGATGCATTATTTAAAGTACATCTTTCTGATAACATGAATTAAAGGAATGAGGTTGGGATCTGGGAAGATAGGTTAGTAAACAAAAATATCTTCTGGCTCCTGCATTTCCTAAGTCAATCACCATTTCCTAAGATAATCCTAAAACAATCACCATTACTACATTGTATCTTCCTAAGATACAGATGTGTATTTCCTAAGATAATCACCATTACTACATTGTGTCTTCACACTTAAAAAGGCAGCTTTTAAGTGTATCATCAAGTGACAGGAGGAAAAAAAAGAAGGAAAAGACTATTATATCAATGGCATTGAACATAATCAGGGCTTGTATCCATAAAGGTCAAGCATTCTCCTGGACTAATATTTGTACAAATGACATTATCTTGGACAAAGTCATTTCTAGAGCTTCTTTGTGAGAGTTTCTACACTGAGTAGTTATTTAGCATGCCATTAACTTGTCTTCCTTTTTCTCGTGTTTGCCCAATACATTAACATTTAGCAAAATAAAACTCCTGTCCAGGTGATTACCTGAAAAGTAAGGTGCTCAGGAAATCCCTGTGTCACAGAGCAACAGCATAACAAGATGGGATGGTGGGTTCAAAAAGCCATGCTTTAGAGACATCAGAAGCAGGCTCCCTTCCATACTGACTACCTCCCAGAGGCCCACATGGCGTTCTCATGCCTGGACATACTACATTTACGCATAGTAGCTCATTAGCTACTGGGGCATCTCACAAAAGTCAGGTTGGGACCTCTCGTTCTTTGAGAGGTTGCATCTGCTGGCTCTTGAGACTGATTTTTCATTACGACAGACTTTTCCCTGTTCTACAGATGAACCAGGGCTTAAAGAGCATCTACTCACTAACCTTCCCAGCACAGTCTCCCCAGAGGCCACTGATTCAGAATCCACACAAGAGCAGGTGATTGGACACCTCATTCTAGTAATTCTTACTCTCTCCCCCTCCAGAAATACATGGGAAGGCCTTCAGCTTGGTACTTAACTTTCTGCAGGTCTTGCCTGTCACTACATAAAACTCCCTAATTTCATGTAGTTTTTTTCCACTTATGTTTAGAGTTATTTTATAATATTTATGCTCTTTCAGACTTTGATTAGAATGCACTGATCAAGCAAAAGGATTTGTTTAGAATGTTGGCTCTTATAGTCTTCTTCATTGCTTCAAGAAGTGGTTGTTTACTATTTTAATGAAAATGAATCCTTTGCTGTCTTGTGAATCTTCCATCAAGAAATAAATCAGTACCCTTTGAAAACATTTCATTCTTACCCTTAAAATTTATAATTTATAATTTATAATTCTGGATTTCTTTCCTATACACTTCAACTGTATTCCTACATAAGTTTCCTCAAGATTCAGTTACATCCATCTCCCCCTCATTTTGCATCATCACTGCATTTTATGGAATTTATGCTTATAATTGCATCTTATATTTCTTTATCTTGTACAGGGACTATCAGTATTGAGAATCTTGTGTAAGTACAATAAATCATCACTACTTGATTGATTGCAAACTACAGAGCATGCTATTATGTAGCTACCCAATTCTAGCTATGCATTTTTAAAAAGGTAGACATTACTTTCAAAAATATCTAACCACTTCCTACAGGAACAACAATACTTCATTTATGAACTAGTCCTACAAATACCATGCAGTGTAAAAGGGCATATTCTAAATGTAGAATGAACTACTGTCTGATTATAAAATATATATTATTTTTATATGATTGTGGAATACACATAGGGTACTATGGTGCACATACGCTACCTGAACAAAGATCTGTGTAAATATCTATACACAGGCTCCGTATTCTCAATTTTCAATGGACAAACATGCTGAAACCAACTCTGCTTAAAACAAACAAAAACTCTTTCTAAATGCATTTCTTGGATTTAGGCCATTGTCACAAAATCGCTACTCTTCTGTGTAGTTCCCCTGGCTGCTTTTAAAGCTTTGTTTTCCAATACAAAAGCAGATTTGAGCCTTGCTTGTAGTGAGTGCTGTAGATAGGATTTAAATAATACAGCAGTTGGGATTGAAAAAAGAACCTTTAGAAATGGCTAGATAGGGGATACTCCAGATGGGGAAAAAGAAAAGAAGCAAAAATTCACATGTAAAAGCTTTTAAGATGGTGTCTATAGCATTTGCACTTAGTCTATTTGATCTGCCACACATTCCAGATGCTATCAAGAGTTTAGGAAAGCTGTTGGACTCAAAATTAGGTCACCCTTAGGAGGAAAAAAAAGTAGAAGAAAAAAGTAACCTTTTCCTCTTCATGATGCCATTGCAGAGAATACTAGGGTTAGGACAAATCTTTAAAAAGCAGCTGAATCAAGCACATCTCTCCTATTCACCCATGTACAATGCATGAAATCTGAAGGCATGGGAATGAAAACAATTGTTTGAAAGTTGAAATGGTGCTTATGGGAACTAGAATTGTTTATTAAATGCACATTAAATGCTACTAAAATTATTCTATGACTGTGGGTATAGCTTACTCGTATCTAACATGTACAAGACCCTGGGTTCAATCATCAGTCCAAAATCAAGAAAACTTTTCTATATAAAATGATTATATTTCATCAGCAAAATAATACTATCATTCTTTGTCATTCAAATTCAGAAGTCTGGAAGAAATAAATTTTATACTGCTCATATTCTAACTATGATGTGATAGTAGTACTAAATATGATAAAATAATGATGGATATCAACTTGGACTTTTAGAGGCATTCTAGAAATGAACAATCTATCCATTTGTTTTTTATGAATGTGTATCTCTTTCACCTGTATTCATGCTGACTAGTATGAAACATGGGGAAGAAAAATATGAAATATGAGCTAATACTTTTCTCATCAACTTTTTTTAGTTTGTGCAAAAGGAAATTTGAATAAATGATTTATAAACACATAGAATATAGGTTATGACTATTATGGTAATGTCCAAATTCAATTTTGAGACTCTACCATAGCTCATAGCTTTGAATGTCACAGCATATGCTAGAAAAGGGTGCTGTAGTCTTCTCTGAATGGTCTCAGTTCTCCAGTCCTGACCTTCTCATTTCACATGGCAGTCAGAACCACTTTATAGTCTACAGGGTTGTTAGCAAGTTTCCAGTCTTTTGTGAAATGGAATCAGTAAAGAAAACAGTGATGAAAAAAATTAAAAGTTTTGTTGACAGGAATATAATGGAGTACAAGGTACTGTTGCATATACTATACAAATACTTTACAGTGCTATACAAATATGCACCAGTTTTACAGTAATAATCATAGAGCATAATTATTGAGCACTTTCTATATCCCAGGCTCTGTACTGTTTCATGTACATTATCTCACTCCTAATAAAGGTAAATTGAAGAATTGGTTGCTTCTAAAAATATTAACAATTATATATCAAAGTTAACTGTGGTTGTTTGGATAGTATCAAAAGGAGGTATTTTTCATTCCTCTAAATAACTAAATGTCATTCTAGTATTCATAACAGCAATAACCTGTAAGAAAAACCATCAAATGTACATAGACAAAGAAAGTTACCAGAGAGAAATCAATGTCTATAAATATTAAAATTGACTTGATCTTTGAAAAATGTGTTTCTTGGAACAAACATGACACATTTGTTGATGCAGAAACAAAATGAAGTCTAAAAATGAGTGTGCAGAAGGAAAAAGATTTCTTTCTAATCCACTCATCGTAACATACAGTTCAAAGTGATGCTAAATATGTTCAAATGCATTTTACTTCCTTAGATATAACTCTTAAGCTAAAGAGCAGACCAATGGCAATATGAAAGAGAATTCTCACACAAAAAGTACTGAAAGAGATCAAGACATTTCATCTACTTAACTGAAGAGACAGTCTATTGACACTTTTGATCCAAGGATTGAAAGAATGCTGTCCTGTGACATTTTGTTAGGAAAGTAACAGATAAAACAAAACCAAAGAATATATCATATAATTATACTGTTTATAGTTCATAATTTAAATTTATAGGTAACCTAAACTGTTTGAAGTTCTCCTTTCCTAATAACTTAAAGAGGTAAATTGAAGAATTTGTTGCTTCTAGAAATATAGCATTTATCAAAGTTCATTGTGGTTGTTTGGATAATACTAAAATGAGATATTTTTCATTTCTCCAAATAACCAAATGTCATTCTAGTTTTCATAACAGCAATATAACCTATAAACAACCTGTTAGCTCTAGCCCCTGAATCCATTTACTTTTATCTTCTCAGGCTAGTTTCCCCTGAAAATTTCATTAAAATAACAAAGCACCCACTTCACAGAGTTAGTCTTCAACTGTACCAAACAAGACATTGGGAGGGGGAGAGTGGGGGAAAGGAGGAGGAGAGAAAGGGAGGAAAGAGAAGGGGGAGAAAAGGAGAGGGGGATGGGGAGAGAGAAGGAGAGATAGACACTAATAACACCTTCTGTGGTTACTGTCAGAGAAATTCATGAAGATTCAGAGAAGTGCCAACTAAACACAAGATAAAGAAAAGACAGTAAATTATATCGGCAGTTAGCTTCCCATTTTTAAATACAGCACTGGTTGGTTCTGAACAAGGTAAAAGTCTACCTGATAACTTCCAGGACAGTACTCGTGATCCTTATAACAATGACCATTATCATCTAAGGAAACACATGTCGACATTGTACTCAGACCAAACAACCTAGAATTTGGTAACAGCAAAAAAGAAACTTCAATCTCAGGGATCTGGATCAAGCAAAGTTGGATAATAATAATTTAGAACTATATCATCTAAACTACATTTTGTATTATCTCTGAGAAAAGGTAATGGTGTCTACTGGTTAAACCTTTTTAGACTTTACCCCAAGAGTACACAGACTAATCTAGAAGAATGGAGATGTTGGAATGCAGAGGTAAAGCCCAAGGAGAGGCCATGGAGATGGGCTGCGTAGCACAAAGTGCTCAATTCACTATGAAAGAAAAAAATGGTGCAAGAAGAATGTGAACGATTTGTTTACACACAGCCATGTGTCAGTGAGAAATGGTCCCCCTAGCAGTAGACAGTACCGCCCAGCCAAACCAAATTAAAGCAACATTCTGGGCTTAAGAAATGCCGGGTTCTAATAATACATCTCCTATCCATCGCAATTTTTGTCACTTAGTAGTGACAAATCATCTCATGCATGTCCCAGTAGTATTTAAAACCCACATTCAACGTAATGCCTAAACAAGTGGTTAAACGATTTTTAAATGTCCGATTTTCTTTTACCATTCAAAGGAGATCAACATAGGATGTTTTTAAACCCATTACACTGGATTTCTCTGAAAACTTCAGGAACAAAGAGTTCAGGACTCAAACAATGTTCTGTTCTCAGCGAGTCACATTTTCTGTGGCTCATTAACTCCTCCCATTGCTGTCTGGTTCCCTGCCCTTAGCAGGAGGCCAGTTTGTCAAGAAATCCAGAGGGAGCAAGAAAGCTGCAGCAGCCCAGTTGAGCAGCAAATCCTGAAGATGATGTTCAAGCTGTGTCTGCGTCTCAGGCCCTTTGAGAACCTGGTAGGCCACAGGTGGCATGTACGACCAGCAAATGTTTATTATACTCGTAAGAAAGCACACAGATGACGTTGATTCACAAGGACATAACCAGCCCTCTCTACTGGTGACGTTCTCCCAACTCTGAAGATACATTCTGTAAGCACTATCACATTTAGCATTTTTCCTCTCCAGAATATCCACAATGCATTCTAAACTCACGCAAGGGGGAAAAAAGATCATCCTAAGGAAGCAGACAAGACATTATGAGTAACAGTATTTCTATGGGCATGTCTATTTCCAATTCTCTAAGCCTAAGTATGCAGAGGAAGCATGTGGCAGTACAGAAAGGAAAAGTACAGAAACAAAATGCTAAAGTTAATTTGGAGGAAAAATAAGGGATCAGAAAAGTAAAAGACAGGATAGGCAGAGAGAGAGAGAGAGGGAAGGAGGAAGAGAGGGAGAGAGAGAAGGGGAGAGGGGGAGAGAGAGGGAGAGAGAGGGAGGGGGAGAGAGAGGGAGGCGGAGAGAGAGGGAGGGAAGGAATGAGAAGCACAACTGAATGATCCAGACTACAGAAAATCAGAGATCCTGGTTCACACTGTTTTCAGACTGTCTTTAATGTCTCCCCAATCTATTTTCACTGTAAAACAGTTAGATACAAACAGAGAATCTGGGCTAGTAAAGTCCTGTTAATATTAGAAAGCAAGAGTAAAGTGCTAACAGATTCCAGCACACTTGAACATGTGTAATCTTCCAAATAACTAAAATATTGCTAAAAAGTCAAGTTCCTGAGAGTCAGTCCAGGATTCCATGTGCAATCTAACACTTGAGAAATTGTGAAGGGAGGAAAAAGCACACAGAGATGCCATTCTAAATGAGGGATGCATGTAAATAAATGCAGCTATCAGAAATATTTGGAAGGCTGAATTTTGATTTTTTTTTCTTTTAGCAAGGGAAAAATAAAGACTTTTATTCCCCAACAGAACAGTTTAATCAAGGTTACATAAGAACACGCAGAAAACACGAAGTGATTTCCTTCTTGCCAATTTTTCATGGTAATAGGTTACACCCAAGATCCCACTCAATTCTGCACATATTTTGCAGCTTCTCAGGCTTCTAATACCCAATGGCAGCACACAGAGACAAAAACATGCTGCGAAGTACCTAATTTGTTTTCCTGACAATTTCAATGATGTTGTGCTTCCTGTCATTCACTTAAATTAGGTATTCTGTACTTGCAACATTTACATGCAACACATTTATGTGTGTGCGAGCTTTGGAGTTTTTAAACCAACTAATTCATACACCTACACTTGTAATTACAGTCAGTGAATATGAACCAGATTGGCTGAAACAGAAAATGCCAGTGCTCTGCAATATATTAAGTTAAAAAGTTTGGCTCATCCTTTGAGAAGAGAGAAGGAAGAGATCATATTCCTTAATTCTATCTTAGATGCTTTAAGAATGTGTTTTCACAGCTCAGTGGATCTCAAGATGAGCATATTACTGTCAAATGAGGGTGACCTCTTTCCAGATGCCAATAGTCCTAATGTGAGGGTAGAGGAGGAGATGAAATAGAAAACAAGAAATGGTGGCACCAAAACATTTACTCTCACAAAATAACCTCCTTGGGGATTAAACTATATGCACTAACTGAGAAAGCCCTATGTTCAGAAATTTTAACAACTGGATTATAAAATGTTTGGGTTCACCTCTCATCAAATTTATATAACCAATACTGAAACAATCAAAAATACATCATATTCCATTCACTGACAATTTAAAAGAATACAAGAGGTAAGAGTCCAAATGCAAAGAAAAGAAAAAATGTCAATTTTTCTATTGTCAGTAGTGTTAATAACCTGCGACTATAAAACTTTACTCTTTCCTTTGACAGTGTCATAGAGATTAATAGTCTCCACAGTTCACACTATATTTCCTTGACATTTTCCAGTGACTGGGAAAAGTGTCATTAAAGGCAGAGTGTATTGCTAACTGGAATATACCCTTAGAGAGAGATGGAGGAGGGATGGAGGAGAACAACGAACCTGAAAAGAGTACAAATTGGCAAGAACAATCCTTACATTTGGATAGAGAGCTTTATAGCTAGTTTAAATTATGACTGACTAAGTTTTAAATTGATATTTAGTTGAATTTTCCATAATTCTCAAAGTTGACATATGGGAGGGAGAAAAAACCAATGACTGCCCTGAAATATTTCACCCTAGAAAGGCATTTGGTGATAACATTTTATTGGGAGAATTAGACAATAAAATTTTGTCCAAACCAAGGCAATATAGGACAAAAATGTTCAAATTCTAGAAAAATTTCCTCTCAAGTCACAGTTCAGGAAAGGTACTAAGGTCTTTGATGGTAACTGAATTAATGAGCAAAGAATCTATTTACTACCTTTATATCTTCCAAAAGAATGTTTTTCTGCTTTGAAAAAGAACCAAAATTTTCTTTACGGTATCTGCACAGAAAAGAACTATTTTCTGTACTTCTGAGGCTTCTTTTGGAATGAAAAATGATGACATGATGTGAAGACTTTTAAAATACTTCCCAAAATCTATTCTGCAGAACACTAGCATCAAAAAGTTCCACGGAGAGAGGGTCTGAAAATCTCTCCCCTTCCCTAATCACAGATCATAACAATCATTTTACTGTTCCTAACAGTCCTGAAGTAAGGAATCAAAGATACCTCTGTAACTTGGTTAACTCTATATTAACTAAGCTTTCTTTATTTTTACCAAAATCCTTTTCAGCCAAAGAACTAATGTTCCATGAAATCTACTTTGGAAAACATCAAAAATTGAACTCATGTTGGCTGTGAGTGGACTGAAATTAGATTCAGAAATTCGGTGGGAAAAAAATATCTTAAAATATTTTTATATAGTATTTTATTATCATGTATGTAGTAATGGGTCAATAAAAGCTGCAATTTATAAAGATTGCTTTTTTCTGTTTTAATTAAGGAGAATATCACTTTCTTCTAAATTGCTTAAATATGAAGAATTTAAAGTATGTGCAAACAATGCCCCAAAATTATTTTCTGGTGAAGAAATACTCAAGTGCTCACATTCATAAAAATGTGAGGGAAGCAAACAAAGAATTTGGCAATATAATGATTTTAAACAATCTTTCCCTTATGAGTCTAATTTGTTTTCTAGCACTTTATTAATCTCCTCTTCCCAGTAACTACTAGCTTGATGGTTTGTTACAATTACATTTAAAATTTTTTAAAATGAATCAACAAGATGAAGACTTCAACTTCATGCTAACTGACTGGAAAGTAACAGTAAAATGAGATTAATCATATGGGATTTGGAATAACTCTTTGGAAGGTACAGGAATTCTTATTCACCTATTAGTCCTGAGAGTTCTGTTGGCTATTATTAGTGTTCTGTGTAAAATGAGTCAAGAAAGGAAAGGGTAAATGAGGAGAATGTTACAGTAACTGAAAATGATAGTACTTCAGGGACCACAGAAGCCATGAAAATTAGCACTGAGCCTTTATGCCCAAGACATAAAAGAAATCAGGACAGTCTTAATGAGAATCAGGCAGTGCGCCTAATGAAACCTTAATATACTTCATCTTCCCTTTATATTTCATTTTGGTGTCATTAGACGCAGAGAACCAAAAAGTATTTATTGAGCGTATACTCTGTGCCAGTGAGAGGCCCAGCACACTGGAAAAACCCAAATCACATACAGCAGTGGTCAGCAGTGTGCAATTTCCTAAGCAGCAGCATCAACAACAGAATCTCTGGAAATTTGTTACAAATGCAAATTCTCAGCCTACCTGTACCCACAGGATCAGAAAGTCTGGGGATGGACACAGAGTTCTACTTTAGGAAGCCCTACAGTGACCTGAGAACCAGTGGCCTATAGCCTAGGTGGGGAACCAGGAAAACACAGCAGAAACAGTAGCAAATAAAAGAGCATAAAAATTATATAGAGCTCAAAGTCAGTCTCAGTGAATGCCTTTTCAATCCAGTTGTTGCCTTTAAAAACAAACCTAGAGCATTTGAGATCACTTTTTCTTTCTCTCACCCCCTCCCCTCACCTCCCAGCTCAAATAAAAAGAGTAATATAAACTCTCAAATGAACACACAGTCTAATGGGTATTCTGGGTGCCTAAGTTAGATTAAGTACTACAGAAAAGTCCATTTTTGTTCTTTAAATAGGCTATAAACCTATATAGCACAGTCCCTTTAGGGAGTCTCTATGTTATATGCATCCATTTTATGTTTAGACAAGATCATCAATAGTTTCCTTTTCAACCAACTGAAATAGTTCTGGGGTAAAATGAAGAAGCAATATAGTTGCATTTTATTGCTCTATTTAAACTCTTGCCACTCTTTACCTGCTAGTCATTTGAGCATCACTTTGCCAAAGCATATTTCTTCACACATAGCACTCCAATGGTTTAATACAACAGTAGTAGTAATTGCAGCTAACATTTATTGAGCATTTTATCACACGTCAGGTGCTTCATATGAATCGTTTCATTTAATTTATGTACAACTTTGTGGACATAACTGTTAGTTACCCCATTTTACAGGTGAAGAAATTGAAGATTTGAAAGACAGTTGCAAACAGTACATTTTATATACTGTTAACACTCAAACTCAGACAGACCTGACTATAGAGTCCAAGTTCTTAGCCCCATATACTCTTGAATTATTTAGCATACTGGCAGTCACTGGAACATTATCTTCAGCATGGTTAACTTTGCCTTATTTTTGGTGAGTAGATAAAATGGAATAAACAGAGGAGGCAAGAACTGAAAAGCACTTAAATAATCAAGAATTTCAGGTAAAAATATGTAACACAGAACACTGAACTAAATTACACAGGTACAATTTAAATATATAGACATAGTTTGTTGATATCCCTTTGGGTATTGTGGTTTCCTATGTTTAAGACAAGAATTTCAATAATGAATTCTTACCCTTGGATATTTATCATAAAACTATGAGAGCTATATGTGTATACAAGTGAGATCGTTATTAGCAGAACCATAGTAATAAGATATTATTACATTTCGATATTATATCCTAGGGTATTATAATAAAAGGCTATTATCACGTACTTGGCTAATAGGGTCCATACTGTTACAATGTATTAAAACCAGATTGAGTTATAAAAATGACAGTATTATAACCATAATCTTTGGTAGTTAGGGGGAAAAACATTTTTCAAATGATGTCTCAAAGCACTTGCCTAGCATTACTGCGAATTTATATACATAGAAACTGTGTAACAGAAAGGCTTACACAAATTTATGCAAAAATATATGGAAGTCTTT
>PVJX010000044.1:60611-248818 GCA_004027295.1 Dolichotis patagonum
AAAAAAAAAAAAAAAAAAAAAAAAAAACCCAACAAAAAGAAACTCTCTCAAAATACTTCGTTGTTTAACAATAATTTATTGACTGCCTATTATGAGCTAAGTAATACTCTATGCAATGCAAATATAGCAGTACACCAAAGCGACAAAGCCCCTCAGATTTACAACTCAGTAGACAAGAGAAACTAAGCATTGATATACTGTGAAATAGTAAACAACAAGAAGTCATGAAAGAGCAAAAGGACAGAAAGTGATGAGATGGGCTACTACTTTTGATATGGTGGGAAGGGGCCGTCTTTGGATGAGGTACACACAAGCAGAACCTTTAAAGTGAGGTACAGTCCAGTGCAAACAACTGGGAGAAGGGGGCTCACAGCTGAGAGAAGAGCAGGTACACAGAGAATCTGAGAAAACATGGGCATTACCACGGATCAGCAAAGAAACCGATGTGGGCAGATGGAGGCAGCAAAAAAGCAGAGTTTGAGAAGGTGGACAGAGACTTCCGGAATTTTTCTCCCTAAGGAATGAATCCAAGAACCTGGGCAGTCAAAGTACATGCTCTTAACACTCAGCAACAACTTGTACAGCTGTCCACTCCATCCGTGAAACGTTTGGGTCTTGCTGAGCACACTGAGACAGAAGTGGTCTGCACAGGAATGACGTGTTGAACATAGAACTAACCAGGTATCTGATGAAGTGGATGTGAACAATGAGAGAGAGAGGGAGAGAGAGAGAGACAGAGCAACAGAGAGACAGAGAGACTAAGAAAATCAGGCCTTGCCTTCAGAAGCTGGCTACTATTCAGTGGAAGAGTAAAGGAAAGCAGGGAGATCAAGAGATTGGTTTGGGACATGTAAAGTCTGACATGCCCAATGTATGTACAAGCACTGACAGTCAAGTAACTGGTTGGCTGTTCAACTCTGGTGTTCACACAACTGAATATGATCAAAGATAATAAAGAATCAAATGCTCTATTTTAATGAGACAATGAAAACAAATAATTCTGGAGCAACTATTCTCTCTCTCTCTCTCCCTCTCTTTCTCCTCAATCAGTTTTTCTGAAACAGTGTGGCAGAAAAAAACCAGTATAACACCCAGGAAACATGAATTGTATCCCTGGGTCCATCTATGACTCTCTGGACTTCCATTCTCCTTATTATATCCTACTCATCCATCTACAAAATATAACTAAGAGTGATACTGGGAGAGACAATAACAAGGGTTGGCAAGGCTGCCAAGAAACTGAATCTCATACACCTAAGGTGGGAAGATAAAATGATATGGTCATTTTAAAAACAGTTTGGCAGTTTCTCAAAAATTGCCACATGACCCTAAGCATATATGCAAGTAAACTACAATGTCCACACAAATATTTCTACATGTTCATAGCAGCCGTAACAACCTAAATGTTTACCAATCGATGGATAAACAATTGTGATACCATACATTTATCAGAATAATATTCAGCCACAAAAAGGAATGAAGTACTAGTACATTGTATAACATGAATGACTCTTTGAAAACATTATATATGTAAATAAAAAGTTCATATACTCCATAATTACATTTGCTTAAAAAGTACAGAACAGGCAAATAGGCAAATCCACAGAGACTTTCTGTACTTTGGTGGCTGCCAAGGGGTAGGAGAGTTGGGGGAGGGTGTGTAAGGTTTCCTCTGAGAGAGATGAAAATGCTGATGTCATACAACTTTCTGAATATATTTTAAAAACTACTGATTTGCATATTTTAAAAGGATGAGTATTAAGATATATTAGTTATATCTTGATTAAAAAATGACAGAATCCCATCTTCTAACAGTGGAAGAAACAATAAATGGGTACAGTCTAATCTTGTTAGAAAAAACACTAATGTGAGTTTTCAAAGTCAAGAGGGACCATTAAAGTACTGGTACGTGGTGACGGCCAAGACATCTGCCAGTTATATTCTCATTCCCACTTTTACTATGACCTTTGTTTCCTAAGAACTTTAACCTTTCTTTGAGCACTCAAAGTCATTGAATACAGAGCAATGCTACTAAGCTCTTAAAAGCTCCAAATTATACATAATGTCTACTAAAAAAGAAATAATGGAAATCTGAAAAAAGGTAAATATGAATTTTTTTCTACCATAACAGATAACTGAACTTTTGGTAATCTCCAATACACCAACACAGCACTAGGACTCAACTTTCCCTTTCATTTCATATTATGCCTAAAATTATTGTCATGTAAAAATAGTACAACATAAACACTCCAATCTATCCTAAGTCTACCTGTGAGTCAAATGGGTAGGTCATAACATTTTCTTTTTAGTAAAATCAACATACATAATAATGGGACTTGAAATTCAGACCAAACAAATCTAGAGCTAGGGATGTACCGATACAAAAATTCAAATAATCCAAACAGGAAAAATATATCAAATGTATCAATGTATGTACTATCAACTTGCCAGGATACATTTGATTGTTAAAGTATTAATGGTTCTGTCCTGATGAAATGGTTATCCTACCGGGTTAGCAGCATGGGCAGGAGTTCATCTTTTCACTTATATTTCTTTATTAGATATATAAAGATATGTAAGGTAAGGAAAATGGTCTGAAAATCAACATAAGAAAAGTTTATGTAACCTGACTTAGCAAATACTTCAAATGTGTGGAGAGAAGTAACTAAAGAAACACAAGTCATTGCTAACATGAAATTTTATAAACTTGAATCCATCTATTCCCGCACTTTAATGTTATTTTTTCAGCCTCATCACACAAGAGGCTTTGGGAACTTTCTTTAGCTCTCCTGTTCAGAATCTGAAAGAGAAATCCCAAGGCACATGTTTATAGACATCATTATTCATAGCTATGTGTCTTGGTGTTGTCTTACTTGTCTTTCCTACTAGGAGTGCAGTCACAGTCAGTCAGTCAATCTCTGTCTGTCTCTCTCTCTCTCTCTCTCTGGGTGTGTGTGTGATGTGCAGATCCAATTGTGTATCTTGACAGTACCACTATTTGTTAAGGATGAATGTCTGGTCCTTACTCCCTCAAATGCATATGTTGAAGTCCTAACCCTCAATGTGACAGCGGATGAGGCAGTTGGGAGGTGAACAGGTGTAGCTGAAGTTATCAAGGTGAAGTGTCCATGGCGGACTCAGTTCCCTTACAAGAAAAGAAAGGGACATCAAAGCTTTCTCAGCCATGTGAGTTTACAGGTGCAGGGCAGCAGTCTACACACCAGTAAGAGAGCACACACCAAGAGCCAAAGCAGGCAGGGTGTGATAGCATAAGGCTACAAGGCTATAATCCCAGCACTCCAGGAGGTGGAGGCAGGAGGGGTCCAAATATGAGCACAGTTTGGACAATTTAGGGGCTCAGTGAGACCTTGATTAAAAAAAACCCATAAAACCAAAACAAAAAGTGCTGAGAAAATGGCTCAGTATTAGCAAAATGTGTTCAGCCCCTAGTGCCATGGCACACACACACACACACACACACACACAAAACCAAATCTATAAATACCTGATGTTACACTTCTTAGCCTTAGGAACAGTGGGAAATGAATGCCTGTCATTTTAGGTCACTCAGTCTACAATACTTTGTTAACAGTAGTCTGAGCAGACCAAGATATTATTACTGGCAGGCCAGACAAGAGCAGTTAAAACAACCCATTAGAAAGATGGAGCTAACAGAAACTTTAACACTGCCCTGGAAAATGCAAACCCTAAAAGATAGAAGGATAAAGTGACTGCAAGAAGAGAACTCATAAAACACAAGGGAAGTAAAAAATATCTTTTCTATGAATGGGAATGTAACTTTGAAGATGTTAGATTTCCCAGCACCATGAACAGTAACTGGCACACAGGTAGGCATCAAAAATATCTGCTGAAGCAAAGAGTAACAAGTAAAATCAGTATCTAGAGAAAAAGGAGCAACCAAGCAGACAAGCACACCTAATAACTGCCAAAAATAAGTTACTGGATAGGAAATACAATAGAAAATAAGATTCTCTTGCAGACTCAGAGTTTGATTGGTCCATAATTTAAATTCTACACAAATTATATCTTCAAAGTTTCTATAACTATTGTTACTTTTATTAAATGATGCAGTTTATCAGATACGAAAATGTCATAGATTAAGGTCTTATCAAGCAGTAAACATAAGACTAAATTTATAAAACAGCCAGCCTGTTTTGTTTCTTTTCTAAAACACTGTGTGTGTCTTGTCAATGCTTGTTTTGAATTATCTCCATATCACCGGAGGCAATTCACATAGAGAACAGGGTGAAGACTCAAGCAGTACATAAATGCCACTCTTTCCTTGCTTTGCACTGGCATGGTAAGTATCTAACTTTTTTCTGTCCTGCTTTGCCTGCAAACTAGGTGCTTCCATTATCAACACATTGTAAACAGTAAGCAATTTCAAACTTTACTATTCTCTTAAGGGTTAGTAAATTTACTCTGAAAATGGGAGGTCTTCAAGTAACAATCACTTTGTCATGGCCTAAACAGATTATCAACACATTTTGTTCTCCTCAGCCCCTCTGATGTTTTTTAATCTTATCTGACAAATACTTGTCTGATAAAAGTAAAATGGGGAAGCTAACACTTATGTCCCTGTTCACCTTACCTCAACAGATACTACAACCAAAAATCACCTGGAGTTAAAAAAAATTAGTCTAAGTATTTGTATTGCTTGAGCACACAGTTTCTTCCTCTGGTAACATCATAAAAGGATAAAGTCATAGATAATTATTTCTTGTTTTATAACAAAATTAGTCTTAAAAACATAATGAGTTCCTACTTCAATGACGAAAGTTATGATACACATTTAGTAATCTTCCAATGAGTGGATTCAAATGAACTTAAACTATACAATTTTCTTCTTCAATGCATGCAGAATCTTATAAAGTTCAAGGAAAAAAAATAAACCATGTTTACGGGCAAATGTGGAATAAGTACAGAAATGTCTTTTGAGGCAAATAAGCCAACAGTTTAAGCACTGAGTTCTAGTTTTACAGTGCTCTCAATCCATTCCAACTAGAGCAATCCCTGCCCTCAGTCTGAATTCATACAGCTAACAGAGGGAGTAGGTAGAGGAATATTTCCAAAGGTGCTGATGTTAGCTTTGGTGACATGTCTCTTGTCTCTACATTCTAAAAACTAGCATATTGAAGGTGCTCCCTGAGCTTTTGTTCAGTTTCATTTTCTTATTTGCAATATGATTGTTTTCATTTGATGTGCTTACACCTATTCAGTGCCATGTAGAAGTCAAGAGCTGTGACCACAAGGCTCATGCTAGGACTGAGGAAGAGGGCGCACAGGAGTAGAATGATGTAGCCTTTACGCAGTCAGTGCCATGAGAAAGTGCTGTGGACGTACTTGTGTATGTTCACACATGTCCAGGAGGCCATGGACAAACACACATTCAGTTTAGAGTGCTGGCTGGAGCAGGAAATGAGAAGACAAAGGGGTTGGCTTTCTACACACAGTCCCAGCCCTCATACATCTCAAAGAATTTGTAAAATTTTCTACTTTTAAGAAGTTTCACTGCTGCAAGAAATATTTTAATAAAAATGAACCCAACCAATATAATTTAAAATTCCAAGCTCAAATATTACAGTAGTTTTAAGTGGGTTATTTATATTAAGGTTATATAATACATTTAAAAATCATAATCCTTAAGAGTGTCTTATCTCACCTTTTTTATAATTTACGTATGATTAATAAACTCAGTGTAATGCATATAAAATCAGTGCTGAAATGGATATTGTACATTTAAGTCCCAAATTCATTTTTATAGTCATGTGTAGTATTTGACTGATAATAGAAATGCTGTCAGAATTCCCACCATCTCAGCACCATAACTATTTTTTTTGGTGCATTTTGGTCCTAGAGTAATCACTTTCTGTTAGGATCATCTCCATACCTTGCCTAAGCCGACAATCATTCTGTATCAATAAATAAGCACAACAGTTTGAAATACCAATTTTACATACCACAGACTTCTACTGGTACAAGTTAGCAATACAGTGTGAATTATTCTAGATGTATTTTTTCTTAGAAGCATTTTCCTTTTAAGAATATAATCGACAGACTATGCAAAAGGACTCTACAAGAACAACCCAGGTACAGGTGGGGAATAAGCAAGTCACTTCTCAAATGAGCTGAAATGTCCTTGCCTGGAATACTGACCCGTGCTCATCTTGCTGGTGTGGCTTGGTCTTCCCTGAGGTAAGCACCTCCAAGGGAAACAAAGGGACACACAGCAAGCTTTGGCTCCTCTGCCTAGCAACACCAGCAGACATGGGGGTATCTTTATCATTTTACACGGCTACCTATCTGGAATTGCAAGGACTGAAGAACACTTTTACAACATCTAATAAAAACTACAAACTACAAAAATGTAGTTTTGCCATAATCCTCAACTTCCCAATAATGAGGAAATGAACTTTTTGCTCTGCCATTGCTTTAATTCAAACTATTCTCCAGTATTTTTTTTGCTCTTCACCTTTATAAGTCCTTAAAGTTAAATTAAAAATTGTAGGATTATGGAAGGAAAGCATATCATGACACAAAAACCTAGTACTGTTACTGGCCGAGACTCTAAGCCATGCTGTATCACAATAAAATCATTTTTTTCTAAATTACAGGTTACCAAATTTTTCCTAGTGGGTACTAAGATAGCCCAAGTGCTTTCTATTATCATGGAAATCAGTTTCAATTCTCTAGCCTCTCATTGTTTTTCCCAAACAACTTGGCAACAAGGATACAAAGTCTCTAAAAAGCAAAGGCTGAGAAAGATAATCCAAAAGCTGAAAAGTAACTCAGTAATCAGGAGGTAGAAGAAATACGGGCTTAAGGAGGAATGAAGGATATCAGAAAAAGAATCACAGTAGAGAGATCAAGTAAGGAATTTCAACTGCCAAATATGTGGAAGACATATAATAAATATGTCAATGATATTAAAGAAAAGTGCCAGGTCATACCAATTCTTCTCCCCCAACCGGCAGAGAGGAACAAGGCTATTTGTAAATCTTCAGAGAGAACATGGGCTGAAACTAGCAATGGGATACCATCTTCCCTTCAGAGACTGGTCTAAAGAGGCCAAAAGAAAGCAAGACACCACCAGATGGCAACACAGAGTCAAATATGATTCCTATTTATCTAAGATATATAATAACATTGGCTCAAAAGAAGCGCCAACATGTCAGTGGAGTGTCTACTTCTATGCTGAATAAAAAGATAAGACTAGAGAAATAAAAATTGGTCCCCATAGAAAGGTAAATACTGAAACTGAAGGAACTTCTTGCCATCATATAGCACATTCCCTCAATTAGTAACTATACCTTTACTGTGTAAATGGTGGAGGAAAGTAATTAACAATTAATAGAAGCTGCCCTCAATTTAAAGCCTCAAAGGGAAGTAATTAAATTTAGTAGAAGCTGTAGCCTTTAAACAATGATACATCATACAAATACAAAAGGAAGCACAGATTTGAATAATAAATGCAAATTAGAATCGAAGTTTGACTACAGGCTAAAGAGAAATGATCCTGAAATTATTTTTCCTAAGAAATTTTCTGCCCAAGAGACTAGTTTAAGGACCTATTTTAAGCTAGGCAAAGGTTTGATTTGAATCCTGGCTGATATTTCTTAACTACAAGCTTGCTTCTAAGTATTTATGCATGCAGATCAGACAGCTTCCTGCAGTTTGAATTAGCTATACAAGTACCTTTCATATCAATGCAGATAGACTTGATATACACAGTGTCAACATTACTACCAGGGTTGGAGATCACAAACATTGCTCTGCTTGTTGGTCATGAAATAAAATTGCCCAACAGAATTTGTGTAGCTCTAGAGAGTAAATTAATGCAGGCAACACAGTTAGCAGCAGTATTTAGCCTGCCTCTCTAAGCTTCTAACAGAAACATTTAGGGAGAGAAAGCATTACATCTGGCTACAGCTGCACATTACATGGTCCATTGAGACTCAGATGCTGATGGCTGAACTGAATAACAAACAGCTGGGTATAAATGTAAAAATCAAGAATCAATTTTAAACACACATATTTCAACAAATCCTCTGAAATTCTAACACTATCTGAGAAAGATCACTTTTACAGCATCATAGAGCAAAAGAGTATCCCAGAGATTTACATTCAAAAATATACCTGAGCACTCTGGGGTCATATAACGTGACTGAGCTCTTCTGTTTCACAATAGGCAGTGTGAGCACAAACAAAGGCAGTATCATCAGATCATTTTCTGGATGTGTTCACGCTTGAGGTGAAAGTCATCACAAGTATCTGGGCTTTCCAGAATTAAGAAACATTATTTCATAAATTTAACTGAACTGAATGAAAAGGTCTTTCGAACCACTTCTCTCTAGGTCCTCTAACACTGAACCCAAGTGCAGGGGCGGGGGGAAGACATTCACAGACCACAGTACACAGACTTTCCAGCACATGAGCTATGAATTAGAGAAAAACATAAGCACACATCCCAAAGTAGCCAGAAGAGAGCTAACACATTAGAAACACTAAATATTATGAATAGCTTTTTTCTTTACTAGGATGTAGGTAAGAAAACGTATGGGAGAGGCTAAAAATTCCTTCTTTTGATTACTTGAGAACACTAATAACCATTTGTATGGAAGGGTTTGGGTTTGGGTTATTTGTATGTATATACAGACTTTCAATAACTGGGACACATTCATTTAAGAAAGGTAGTGACACAGTGTCAGACAATGTGAAGGAAGGACCACATAATCTATCATCCAGACTCAGACACTTTTTAGAGTAAATGATTATTGATGATGACACAAGACAATAGGTTTAAACTGGGAGTATTCCTGCAAAAGCAGGACATATCCTGAATCTTGTCTACCAGGAACATGAAAAAGAACTGGAGGTCACATCTGGAATGCCAACTGAGTGGCTGCCATCCCATCTTTTTATTTGTACTCCCCTGTGCCTATTTACTTTCTATCTCAACAAGATGTCAAATTAAAGAGCTCTTCTAAAGAAAGTTCAGGGAGCAAAAGGATCCAAGAGATAAAAATCTAATCTTTGCTGCTTGCAAATTAATTTTGTGAATCATACCAGATCCAATCTGGCACTACTTACTCTTGTAGCTTTTTCATATAGAAAAAAAGCTGTCACTTGTTTTTATTAATGTTGATTTTCTGTCACCACAAGCTAACTGGATTCTACAATCCAATGGCCAAGATCACAAAAGTATGAATGTTTAAGCACATATCCACCAAGAGACTACTTTTCTGCCAGTGTACCCGATCACAAATATATGATATAAGGAATCTCTAGATCTAGCCAAAAAAAAGATTCAGCAATATTGTAATACATACCTCAACTGAGCTAGAGTGAGGAATGAAGGTCTGTGGAAATTTGAAACAATTAAATATTTATGTCCCAATGGGTTATTTAATTCAATACAGCTTAAAAGAACACTAAAGTGCACATCTTTCTTTTTTAAACTAGTGTCTCCCCAAAGGAAAAATAGACAAAAAAATATATATATATATAGCTGAGAGTAAACCAATGTAAAATGCTTATAATCTAAGAACTGTTACATCTTATAGCATTTTGTAACATCTCGATCAGCCAGCAAACATCCAGTTGATTATAAAACTTCCAGACTTTGAATATCTGTTAATAATCATGCTTAAAATAACATACTACTTTTGCTCACTACAGATACTGTAAAAAAAAAAAAAAACAAATACAGAACAGATTCAAGTACAGAAAATGTGTAGGTTGTTTCCACATGACAACAAAACTGACAGTTCAGCCAAATAATAGGTTAGTTGTGACTCAGATCCTAAACTCAACTGTCCAACTTAATTTTAACTATTCAATCTGCCATACAAACTGTACAACTGCCATGTATTTTCTGACTAGCACTGTATTTACACAACCACAGTGGAATCAATTTGCTACTGTAGAGGCTCACAAAAAAACATGAGCATTACATAACTTTAAAAACTAATTTACTTTGGTTCTAGGCTAATTAAATTTCTTAAAGTAAGTTTCGCTGATTGGCTAAGAAAGGCCATCAAAAGCTCAGGCACTTATAAACACAATCTCCCCCCTCCCAAAAAAAGTGCCCTAAACCTTAAAGAATGTATTTGTAATTTACAGTGGGAACTCGTAAAACATACAGATTGAATTTCCCTTATTTATATCCTACAATTGGGCAATTATATTATGGAGATTTTCTATCTTTCATAATTTTCACTGCCAAGACCTATTTGCAAAGTTACAACAATCCATTTACATTTTTAAAAATGTAAAGACCTTGGTGTGTGGTATTACATAGGCTTTTTACCTAAACCTCAAAGTTACCTCACTTCATCTCCAGGAATACTAAAAACACTGAATCTGTTAACCTTCATGTTAGAGCCCGGAGTAGTCTATGTAAGACCCCACATACATTAAGAGTCTATGAAATACGTTAGAAAAAGTAACACAAAATACATACTGGGAAATATCTAATTCATTATATATACAATAGACCCAAAATGGATTTTTAATTGTTCATGATTTATGACACAGTAAAAATTTACTTCTATGATGACAACAGAATAGCCTGTGGGTTTTCTGAGCAACCTTAGTCAAGTGTTTGCTGCACTTCTATTCTGTAGTAAGGCCTTCACAACTGTTTTTTTTTGTTTTGTTTTGTTTTGTTTTGTTTTGTTTTGTTTTTCACTTTCCCAAACAGTCTGGGCTCTACCAGGGCCTGGAAAATGAGTTATATGTAACATTGGGAAATACCAAATACTATTGGAGATTATAAACCTAAAATGCCTCAGGAACAAAATTATGACAACAATGTCAACTTCTTCCTCTAACTAGTTTTCCATCCAAAACCCAGAGAACATTTTCTATTTCATTAAACGAATAAGCTATAACACGTCAATTCTTTTTAAACTTCAAATGGTTTAAGCTCTCACCTAAGTTAGAAATAGGGTCTTTTGTCTTAAGAATAAAATCTGCTTGGGGCCAGGGATTTAGCTCAGTGGCATAAGCGCCTGCCTGGCAAGCGTGAGGTCACGAGTTCTATCCCTGGTACCCCCCCCAAAAAAAGAATAAAATCTGCCAAAATGTTTTCTTGTACCACATCCAGGTTATACAGTAGAGGGAAAAGTCCATAAAGTAGCAATTCCCCACAGGAATAGATTTTTACAATTCAGCCCTCTGCAGGTGGCTGACAGTGTAAAGATAGCATCTTATCACAGGAATGTATTTGTACCCACCTCTGGAAGGCAATGATATGCTTACCTCAACCAACTTTCTCAACTTTGTCCTTCACGTTTAGATATAAATCGAATTGTGGTTCTTTATTTTATGTCCTGGAAACAGGATTTATGAGAGGAGATGCTACTGTGATTCAGATAACAATGGAGCAAATGAAGTGCTAAAAGAGTAATAGCATTTTTCTTCAATTATATGATCATCATTGGAAACCCAGCATTTTGACAAAGTGTTCAAACATCAAAGAATGGAGTTGGTATCATGCAGTTGAGAGCCATGGTATTGGGTCTTACAGTCTGATTTCTGAAAGCCTTATAATGAGGGTGGAGTGGATATATATCCCATTCTTTGGCTGTATTTTTGTTCAACAAAGCCTGCAATTTTCAGTCACTTGAAAATGTAATTATAGATAATGTTTGCATCAGTAGCAAGAATACAATAAGCACATGGGGCATGAAAACTCCACTCAAATCATATCCTCTGAGGTTACAGCATTTGTCTTCTGCCAAGAGTAAAGGCATTTCAACAAGCTAATATTTGGTATGAAATTGTTTGTGGGTTAGACTAACCCATGTATGAATTCTACTTTGACTTTTCTATCATCATTTCCTTTATATTGGGTATCTACATGAGGCAGAAATGTGTGATTTACTGAAAACCGATGATCCTATCCAATGTTTGTATAATTGAGCAATAGCTATGCAGAAGCTGAAAGAGAAGTGACAGGTGGTAGACCAGCTGCCATATATGAGTTGGTCATAACTGTCAACCCTACAATCCATTCCTATCTCACTTAAGGGTTCAATTATTATACTGCCTGCTTATGTGTCGCACTAGAGAAAAAGGGGATAAAAGGATGTTGCATAAAATCATCTACACAGGAAGACACTGAGGATCAACAATACCTGAGAATACCTCTAAGAATGCCTTCCTGTGAATTAGAATACCTCGAATTCACAGGAAGGCATAGTATGGGTTATAGGCATCCCTTGTGTTCACCTAAATAATTTGCCAAATTAAGAAATTGGGAGAACGATGTCAGATGTCTAGTGAAATCCTCAAAAGAGACCTCTTCATAAAATATACTATTATTATAAATGAAGGATAAGTATCCACCTTAGCATTTAATGTTAATTGCTTCGTTTTCTCAGTAAGTGAGAATCTGCCTTAGGCATTAAGAGACCTTGACACCATTTTGGTTCCCTTTCCACTAATATATCTCCTAAAACACTCTTGCCTTCCAGACTCAAATCAATCTAGCTATGAAATAAAAAACAAAACTGAGAAAAAGTAAATTATGTGAAAGAACATATAAAAAGCAGAAGATTGTAGGGTCACTGGTAAGAAACTATATTTCATGTTCAAAAGCTACACATTCAGCTAAATTTGAAAAATCTCTCAAATATTTATAAGCCACTTCTGAAGCCAAACTGCAAGAAGATACAGTCAAAAGCCTTCAGGCTTTGTAAATATCTGGAAAAGGTACAAGCTCAGGGTTGCAGGACCCTCAATTTATACAACCTTAACTTGAGGTTCTCATTTGAAAAACTGGAATGACAATTTAGTTTGCAAAATTTTTCTGAAATTATTGAGATAAATATTTTAGTCAATGGCTAGCCCCTGGTGTATCCTAAATTGAAAACTAAGATAATAAAATAGTTTGGAAAATTATTCACAGAATGGTGGCATCCCTTAAAGTTTTGATGATCAGATTTAAAAGAAACACACCAAAAGGAAGTATATGGTTGTCAAAGAATTAGTTCTGTTGATGCTAGGAAACATTTTGGCTACTGGGTCTGCAATTCTCTGTATTGAACAGAGAAGCAGAAATAAATTTGGATCAAAAGTATTAAGTCCTGAGCAGATCTGAAAAACAAGAAAGGGGCAAAATAAAAGTATAATACAACTTCTGAGGCAGACAATAATCCAATTTTGGTTACTTTTCACACTAACTGGTCACAAAATCTTGGCACAATAGAAAATCTGCCTATAAGGCTAATTAGATTTCTTTGCCACCAATAAAATTCGTTGATTACAACATACCAATTAATTTGTACAGAAACATTTGTAGTATCTGTGCAGCTGGCCCTTTTCTCTAAAGATTTGGCCAGCTTTCGGCCACAGATCTAGTTTTCCTTTCCCAAAAAACCTAGAAACAACAGTAATTGCTGATACCGCCAAAGTCCCCTCTGCCTTCAGTCAAGTCCATTCCTGGTTCACCCCACGCATAGTACT
This sequence comes from Dolichotis patagonum, assembly GCA_004027295.1. Lineage (NCBI taxonomy): Eukaryota > Metazoa > Chordata > Mammalia > Rodentia > Caviidae > Dolichotis > Dolichotis patagonum. The sequence goes on from PVJX010000044.1 coordinate 74,103, forward strand.
CTACTCTCTGAGGCAAACGATTCTGGGCTTTGGAGGTCACATTCACCTAGAGACTTTCTCCTCAGTTAACATCACACTCTTAGCGAGTATCAAGCATTCCCCAGTCCATCATGGAGACTATTTCCCAATCAATGGACTCCCACAGCAGGCTTTAGGTTTCCAAACTGAATCTGGTCACATCTGATAAAGCAAGGGACTCATAGCATTAGGAGCAAAGCTACACACTATACCACTGCTCTGATCTCTTCAGACTCTAAAGAGCCCATCAGCTTTGGCAGGAGAAGGAAGTGCCTGTTAATTAAGAACAAAAAGAGAATAGGATTCATCCTGCAGCTGGGCACCACTTAGATGATGCAGCTAACAAAAACATGATGCCCACCATCTTACCCTATGCCACATCAGAAAGCAATTCTCCAGAGACTCGTATACTCTCCGCAGGTATCCTGTGGCCAGAGCACCTAATGAGGCCAATATGCTGCTGGGTCTACACTATTCTCTCTCCATATTCATATCATTAAAACTTTTACCTTAACAGTTGAAATTTTGCTACGGTTAGGATTCTCATTATGTGAGAACCAGCCTTCATATTGTGTGGCCAATTCTCTTGCCATAAGTGAATCAAAATCTATGTCAGTGGATGTAGAGATGCGTTTTTCTTTTTTTTTCTTTTTTTTTTTTTTTTGGTACCGGGGATCGAACTCATGACCTCACGCTTGCCAGGCAGGCGCTTAAGCCGCTGAGCTAAATCCCCGGCCCGAGATGCGTTTTTCAGAATGCACATCTGGGGATATGGAATGGAGATATTGCTTTTGCTTCATCCCAGCCCAGAACAGAAAGTCTGACCAAAGTTCACAGTTGGAATATGAACTGCATTTATTTCTCAACCATTCTGCAAAAAAAGGAAAGAGGCGGGGGATCAGTTTTCATCATGTTGTCCTGGGTCCTGGGCATTTTCTGAAAGTTGATGGGAGAGCAATACTCCTTTACAAGTTTTTGCCTAAGACTAAAGTGTGAACATTCTGAAGTAGAAAACATTAACTGCTCAATTGTAATCAAGTTCCATTATATTTGATTCTCTCAGGAAGCATATGAATTTGTGGTCAGTTTCAAGCACTATGAAACTATAAAATATTTATGTTGTCATTCCTTGTCCAATATTAGTCTCACAATAATACTGTGAGATAAGTGCAAAGCATATTTTATTATCCTTACTTCCTAGATGGGCAATCTTGACAAATTAACTGAGACTTGAAGAAACGGGCACAAAACAAATCATAAGCCAAACTGAGTATAACTGAGGCAGCTGCCTACTAAAGGACATCTGGCAACAACGACATGTTCTGTCCTGCTGCTTAGAGACCCCAGTGACTCTAAGGACTTCATTCTAATGCATCCAGGGCAAATATCAAAGAAGAAGTTATTTCTATTTAAAAACTAAAGCCCACAAATGGCCAATAGAATTGAAATTGTTTTTCATTTTAAAAAGTCTCCTAAATTCTTCCCTAGAGAAAGGTAAATTCTGTACCAAGTGCCAATCAAGGGAAAAAAATGAATTTGCCTTTTAGCCTCCTCTCCAACACACTGTGTCAGGAGTTTCTAACATATCAGAGGTCAGTGAAAATGCATCCAAAATGTTCTAGAGTAAAACCTAGGAGGAAGGTATATAACCCATCAACAGATGTTGGGAGTAACTTTTTGACATCTAAACATAAAATAAAAGGAGGAACAGGAGGTCAGAAAAATACAGAAATACAAACTAGTTGTGCAAAGAAGAATCCTGACAGATAACATTATGATGCAATACAAAGACAGCCTTAATATTAAGAAACCTCTTTGAGAGAGCTGCCTATAACAGTCAACAGCAGTCAGGCTTCTCAAAAGGCTCCTGTGTTATCTCTAAATCCTGAGATTGAGAAAGGATGGTTGGATGGACAATGGGAGTCATGAGGAAAGACGTTACCAGCATGAACTGAACTGAATAATCGCAGTTGGAGGCCTCCTGGTGACAATTTTGAGAAGGCAAACACAGCTGCAGCATAGCCAAATATAGCTGCCTAAGACAAAGACATCCATAAAGTTAATCATTCTCAAATATGCTACCCTTATGCTCAACCCGAAAACTTAACACCCCTTCTACAATGCAGGAAGTCAAAATACAGTTATGTGCATAGAAACATGCAGTTGCTTCAATAGGATTCGCAACAGTGATGAGACAGGTGTTTGGATTTTGCTCTTTCAAGGTTCTGACCTGAGAACTAAATTAGGCACAGATGTGGTCCCTTCTCCTGAAATTTAGTAAATTATCCAGGAAAAGGACAATAAAACAGGCACCAGAGAAGATTAAAGTAAAAGGTTTAAATCAGGAAAACATAAAGGCATCATGAAACTTCAGGAAAAGCTGTGCTATTTGTGTTTCCACTGAGTCTAGGTTGAGATAAAAAGAATCAGGAGTGAAGAGCAAAATACTAGCTAAATAAATCTATAGTAGTCTGCAACTAAATGCTTTTTTGCTTTATGCTTTTCCTGTTATCTTCTCTTTTATTAGTCCCCTAAGATTTTCCAAGAATAAAATGAAATGTCAAATCTCAAGCTGTACTTGTTTCACTGGCCTGATACGCAATGTCTTCCTCTGTATTCTAAAGAGACAGGCTCTATGAAAATACGTGTATTTTTAAACTGGTTTAAACCAATTTATTCTTATCCCCTCCAAATAAATTCATTGATCTCTTGTAATGTTCATCTTTCAAAAATGTTCATTTTATACACTGGACTCCTTTACAGTGATCAAAATTTCAAGCACTCTCTTTACCAGCAACTGGAATTGATGGCTGATGCAAAGTACTGGCTAACAGTATCAAATGTAGCCACAGAGAAAGAACACAATTGTTTAGGACCTACCATTTTGATTTTTCTATGGAGATTCTTTTTTCTTTACTACTCTAAAGCTAAAATATTTTGAGAGAAGAAACATCTCAACTGCAACTGAGAAAAAGAAGGATCTAAGGTCCCAAAATTGCAGCAAGGATAGAAGGAGCCACTAAATCAGGAAGGATCTCAGTATTCCACCAGTAAGATGTGACAGGAGCCCCAGAGTGAACTTTTTCAAATATAAGAGAAGCAAGAAGAGATGAAACATGGTTCTGGCATTTTTTTTTTAACCACAATCAATAATTATTTTTTCCCTTTGGTACAGGAATCGAACTCAGGACTTTGCACTTGCCAGGGAGGCACTTATGTCAGTGAGTTATATCCTGGTACCCACAATCAATAAATTGCAGTATATGGTGAGTCAAGATGTGAAACTTTGTGAAATCTTAAATTCCTTAGCTATAAAGGTATTATTCTGTAAATGCATGTTATATTGTACAAACTTCATAACCAAAGCCCATTAAGAAATAAAATGGATTCCTATAAATATGCATTTACACAAACACACACACACACACACACACACACACACACACAGCCTTCTGACCACTGCCATGGAGAAAACAAAATGTTTTGCTCTTTTAGCCGAAAGGATCAACTATTTCTCTTTATGTCAGAAAAAGATAATGCAAGCAGTGTAAGTCTGCTGCTAGAGAGAGAGACCAGGAAAACCAAAGACATAACTCATGGAAAAGGATATAAAATTATCATCTTAAAGTTTAATGAGCCTAAAAAGAAAGAACATGAAAATCAAGTCTTTCAGCATAAAAATCACAGAATTTTAGATTCAATATGTAAGTCAAAGTACTTAGGTATACACTGGATGGTACTATAAAAAAATTTAAGCTGTCCAAAAGTTGTGTCAAAATGTCAAATAAATCAGCTGAAGTTAATTGCATTCTGAGTAGTGAGTCATCACCTTCTTCTGTGAAAGTAGGAAATCTTTAGTTCCATTTGAGCCTGTAAATGTCAGATAAAGCAGCTGCGGGACTGGGGAGCTTCATTTCCAGGATTATGACAGAAAGAGCCAAATAGTGTGACCAAAGAGACAAACCTCTTGAACTTCTTTAATTGTTGAAATGTAAAATCAAAATATTATGCGTATCCCATTTTTAAAGCACTAGCACTATGAAAGGAATCCTGGACAATCGGTCATCCAGATGGGTAACTCTTACCCTGCTGCTAACCTACAGGAAGCACAGATGATTTCAACCAAGATCTCTTCAGAATAGATTTCTTTATTTGAAATCTGATCTGAAGGCTGGGAAAAAGTACAGAATAAATCAAAATGTATTTTAGTCTAAATACCACCTACACTTAATTTACATAAATCTTTAGGAGAAAAAAAGGTGTGCCTAGTAATTTGCTGGTAAGTTGGCTATGAGGTATTCATTCAAATGGAGTAATTAAAATTTAACCAAAACCTGAGTTTGCACCCATTTGTCATTTTGAAAGCCATGTGATTACATATTTATTAGCATTACATTTTAAATTATCAGCTGATTTTGAAACATCACTCTCAGGATCTGAACATAATATACAATCTGTAGTTCATAAAAGAAACCATTCATAAAACTTCATGTTGGCACTTCAAAAGTGTAAATCTCAAATATGCTCACACAAGGCATTTCAACTGGATAACTGGAATTGTATTCCTATAAAAATAGTTCGAGTAATCACTTTCTGTCATGATTTAGAACAAACAGGAAGAATGAAGCTGTTCAAAACCTCCCTAAATGTTTCCCCCTTTCTTTCAGAAGTCCTTTAGGAGGAGTCTAAAGCTCACACTAAATGAAAAAGACATTCCCAGGGGAGAGAGGAGGTTTCCACCCCTTCACATCTGGATTCAGAGAATGAGGATATTGGATGGCACAATTAAACGGTGATGATGCTAACGGGGAATAATTATTTTACAATTACCTGAGAGCATCACATTTACTGCTCTAATTAGTTTTTGTTTCCCACATAGGTTTTTTCAGGAATGCGCAGCTCCATTTCTCTTAGGTTTAGCTAGAGCTTTTTCTTAAGGAAAAATTAAAAATACATTTTCTGCACTGCTACACAAGTAGCACACTACTGATGCTGGCTTCATTGTATTACTTGGTACCTCCTTGATAGTGGAAACAAACAGGATGGCATGAGAACTTGTAGGTGCTAATGAACTGGAAATCATTAGTGGTTTCTAAACCCTCCCTTTTGCAGTTTTGCAAAGCAAATATTACACCTAGAAATACCTAACCCTTTGTGATGACATAATCCACAAACAAGAACCAAAAACATGACCCTCCCATAAAGAAACAATATCCTTCAATAGTAATACTCTAAATTGGAAATAATGACTTTATTTGGGCAAAGTTCAGTGTTCAAAATAAACAACATTACTAATTTACCTGCCTGAAATATGTTGAAAGCATAACATGTTCCATTTAAATGCAAATAAGATAAGGGATGCTTATACTATTAACATTTGTGAAGGGTTTTGTTTTTTGTCTTTTTTTGTAAACTCAACAGTGACATCAGATTCCATCTGACTCTGTTATGGTGTTTGGTCTCCTGAAGGTGTGCATACACACACACACACACACACACACACACATTCAACAATGAACACTTCTTTGAATTTCTCACAATAGCTGGATATCAGGGGCTATACTCAAGTGCATCAGATTATTTTACATGCCAAAATATTACCTTTTCATGAGAAATGAATAAAACTGCTAAGAAACAAAAGCACAAGGGAAAGGTAAAGAGAATGAAAAATTGGGGGATTTATGTAAAAAGAAGGAGACTACACTTTTCAGAGGACAAATATAGTGTTGGTACAGCTATTGGGGGAAAAGAAACACATTCTGGAATAGAAAACATTCTAAATGATCCCATGAAATCTTAATTACTAGGTTCATGTCTGAAAACCCTATCTCATTTTTATTTTGTCTTGCAAGGTAGTACTCGTTTCCCCACTTCACTGCATCTCATCAACAGATGCCAAAGTAATCCCAATCCAGCACATTACAATTAAATAGCAAGACTTAACAACTAAAATAATACCTTTGCCCAGATCAAAGATAACATTCATGTTCTAAAAAGCCAATGTGGGATAAATTTTTGGTCTCAGAAAGCACCAAATACTACAATGTGTACTGTTACATGTACTAATTTTTTAAAATATGTACTGTTAACTGTGAAATTTCACCTGAAAGAAATGTTTTTAAAAATTTCCTTAAGGAACCATATACATAGCATTTATTTCTGTTTTATTCACTTTAATTTCTTTTTATAGCCATCATGAAACTGGCCATAAATGTCAGTTATCTGGATGTATTATTTATAATTTCATTTTCCAAGTAAACATTAAAAAGCTGAATTGGGGGGGGTCTACTGCTGTCAATCTTCATATAGCTGGCATGTTGTACACCAAAAATAACTGAATTTGAATCTAATTAGCATAAAATGATACTTCATAATCATCAATCCTAAATAGGTGATATATTTCTTTTAACATTCAGTTATTCTGGGGCCGGGGATTTAGCTCAGTGGCTTAAGCGCCTGCCTGGCAAGTGCAAGGTCGTGAGTTCGATCCCCAGTACCAAAAAAAAAAAAAAAAGAGTTCAACATTCAGTTATTCTCATTGTGGGACAATTTGGTTTTCTGATTTCATAAAAATCTATTGTATAGTTTTTAGTTTAGTTTTTTCTCTCCTTTGATATATAAATACACATTTACGTACTCCACAAATACACTATGGGAAAAATACAGCTTTGCCACTTACTCCCTGTTTTATGTGCAAGCTCTTCATGCATCATCTGTAAAATGGGAGTAATACCCTATACATCAACCATGAAGATTACTGCCTAAATAACATCCTGGTACATGGCAGGTATTCAAAAAGAACTCACATGTTATCATTTTGGTGGGAAGCAGTTTTTTTTTATTCTTCGACTATGTACATTGCCCCTCTGAAAGCTTGTTAATCTATAAAGAGGTTTGATAAAATAATTTCTAAAGTTCCTTTCAGATTTTACAATGATGTCACTGGGTCCATTTTTCAGTTTATTTACATGCTGATAAACATTTTTCCAGTTATTCACCATTTTGAATATTTATATTCAGTACTTATTCTAAAGAAAATCTGAACTAATATTTGAGATGCATTTCTTCACTTTTCCACCTGCAATTTCTTATTTCTAAGACATTTCTTAGTTGTTTAAAATTTTAAAAACATTCAGGAACTCTGTATATAGAACCATTAAAAATATACAAACTGAACCATCTCAACCCCCAACTTAAAACCAACTGCCTCCACTTAAAATAGAATTAGAGGGGGAAAAAACCAGTTCCCACTGGGATTATGCCTCTTGTAAGTGATATTTGGAAATGTCCATTTCCAATTACAGTTTTGGTTCTGAATGTTAACTCCCTTCCCTAACTGAAGCATATGTTATAGCAATTCTTTCCCACTACAGAGCTTTGGATGATCTGGGCTCTTTAAGCACCGGATGGCTCATGGGGCCATCAAGCATAATAATTCATCTCAAAAGCTATTTGTTCATCTGCCTTGAGGACTCAAACATATTACATCTTGCAAACTTATCTAATATATTCTTGTGGGAAAATGTCATTGGAAATATGTTCCACTGCTTTAGAAAATCAACACTAGAAAAGCCCCTATGCTTTATTTAAGTTCCTTTTAGGAACAGGCCAACATCCAGCAGACTGCAATTTAGTGCAAACGGCAATATACCATATATGACAACTAGTCCCCAAAACAATAAATCCGCAGATATCTTCTCAACAGCATGAGTATGGCAATAAAATACACTGCCTAGGTGGGTTGCAAGCATTTTCAAGTTATGTTTCTTTTTACATATTCTATCTCCAAATATAATCTCTAATATGAACTAATTACAAGCTATTTTGGAAATACTTTAAGGGTTATAGAGACACACAACAGTTATCTTGGAAACAAATAATAAAATTATTTACACAGTGTCTCTGTTTTTTAGTTCAATTAAGCAATAGTGAACAAGCTCTGAAAACAATCTGGGTTTGATTCCAAAGGCTATCATTTGAAAATGAACATTCTGAAGAGAAGTAGGGTAGAAGTCATACTAGGATTTATATAGGAAACTCCATGACTAAGATACAAAGGCTCTATTCAGGGCAAGGAGTTTGAACAAACCACATTCATCTACCAAATGAAAAAGACAAATTAAATTTTCATAATTCATAATTTAATTGACAGGAGATTGCATCTTTCAGAGGCTATTAATGCCTTAAATTCATAGAGTGCTCATTAGTTAGATATATGAAGGTCACTTAAGTAGCAGGTGATCATAAATTCAAAATCACCATCAATTCACTTTGATTCAGCCCTGACACTGTAACATATAGACGAGGAAACGCATAAAACCCTCAAACTAGCTCATGTGCAAACATGTATTGTAAGTCCTCATAGGATATACCATAAGGGGAGGATGAGACAGAGATCTCTTAAATATCATGGGAATATTACTCATCAAGATTGATTTCTCAGAGAAAAGTGCCAAAAGGAAACATAATATTTTAATTTATGCTATCTGATTATCTCAGTTGTAACAGTGAACCCGATTGTGGTATTCAAGCAAGTGAACAGCCTTTATATGGCTTGAAAGGACAATTCACTTTTAACAGATTCTATCATCCCTCTGACTCATTTTTTTCCAAGGGTTTAAATAATTGGTCACAGTGGTGTTCCTCAAAAATCGCAACTCATAAACACTTAACACACTAGAAAAGAATCTAGCATCACAGGGGAAAGTTATTTGCCAGGGAAATGGATCATAAAGCTCAGAATGGCCCAAACACTTCCAAGAGTGCCATAAGGTGCCAGGAAGCATATGGATGTTATATCTTTCAGTGGGTAGAATAGAAAAACCGTTTTGCATGTGCTCTTAGGACAGCAGTCTTTTTTTTTTCCTCACTAGTTTAATTGTAGCCTAGATCCACTATCAAATTCCTCACCTGATCAGAGAGAATTTTATATATTCCGTGTCTTGAAAGGACCCATCTTTCTGTTCCACTTCTCTAGATTTTCTTTACATAACATGCCTGAAACACACGTAGATCCTATTGAGTTGACAGACCCTGAGCTACTAAGACAAACTTCCTTATTAAGATTAAGGAACCAAATAAAAATTAGACATACTTTTCATTCCTTAGGAATCCTAGCTCTCTACTTGTTCCAGTAACCTCTCTACCCTAGTTTGACATGTAAAACAACCAGAATCGCATTAATTATTAAATTACAGACTGTGTATCAAACTATCGTGATTATGTAAAAATTACCTCTAATTTCTGCAACAGAGTACACCTGGCTAGTTTAATGCTTTATAATTACCTCCTTTTTCCCGTTCGTCCGTCCCTCCCTCTTCTCCTCTGCTCCCACCTCAAGAAAGGAATTTTTGCAGACGAGTGGGTAATTTAGAACAAGGGATCTTGAAACTGGCCGCGGGGGCTCCATCAGCCTCGCGTTTCAAATGGCACGAGCATGCACGCTGGCACGCGCCCACCCTGCCCCGGACCCGGGTTCTCACCGACCCCGGGGTCTCGCCCCGGCTCCACTGGCTCGTCCCGCCGGCGGTCCGGTCCCGTCCCGGTCCCGGTCCTCGCACCCCACGCCCTCGGCGCAGCGCGATCGCACTCGTTCCGTCCCGCCCGCGCCCGGCGCCGGCCTCCGAGAGCCGAGGGAAGCGGCCGAGCCCCTGCGGCTGACGCGCGCCGCCCGTCCCACCTCGCGCCCGCGGCGACACCCGGCCCCACTCACATTCTGTCAGGAACGAGCAGGCGGCCCTCCACCATCATGTCCGGGAGGAAATCCAGCTTGAAGGCAGAAGTCATGTTCCCGGGCGCACGCGGCGGCGGGGGACGGCTCTGCGCGCGTCCGAGCGGCGGCGGGCGGCGCGAGACGGGCAGGGACAGGTGCGCGCGGCCTCCCCCGGCGGCCGCCGCGCCGGCTCTTGTCACATTCTCTCCCGCGCGCGCTCCGCCAATCCCCTCGGAAGGCCCGCGCCGCGGCGGCCGGCTGCCGAGCGCCAGGTGCGGCGGGCGGGGCGGAGCTCCCCGGGCGCCCGCCGCGCCTCCGCTTAACCCCTGCGGGCCCGCGCGCCCCGGCGCCGCCCGGCCGGGAGCGCGGTCTTCCGGCGTGGCCAGACTTTCTCAGGCCCCAGAGCGTCCCAGACGCGGAGCCCACGCCCAGGCTCGGCCGGGCTGCTCTCACTCACCCGCCCCCACGGCACCTGGCCCGAGGCCGCAGCGGCCACTGGCGCTAGGTTTGGGGCCGCTCTGGAGCCAAAGCCTAACTGTGTGCCAGTCCAGAGCGGCGCTCCCGGCCGCCACGGGCGACCATCGCCACCAGTGTTTGTGTCAGCGCCCCACTGTGCGGCAGATACGCTTCCCAGTGCACAAACAGTCATTGAAATACTAGCCTTCGTGGTCTGAGCAAAGTAAGTATCAGATAAATGGTTCCAGTGACACTGAAGAACTTATGGCAGTGCTTTAAGGAGGAAGATGGAACCGTCCTCGCACAGCTGTACTTTTTGTATCAATTTAAATGCTAAAAGTAAAAGGAACTGAAAATAAAAAGTAATTAAGCACTTCTTTTGAAAAATGATAAATTTGTGAACTTGTCATTTTCCCATATTTAACACACTGATTAAACACCAACACAAGAGTTCAGGTGTGTAATTGTAATGGCCACGACGCTTAGGTTCTGATTTAACATCTGACTGAACCGCTAATGGGAATTGAGAAAAGTGGCAAAACTCTTAAGAGAGAACAGAAGCAGGTAATTTTTCCAAATGATTTTCAGACGTCCCTGAAAGATAAGTCGTTTATAAGACGACATTCTAATTTAGCATACTACTTACTGTCTTGGCATTTGGACTAAACTTTTCTTCATAGTATGGTTCACATTCTAAATCAATATAAATTACATACCAGAGGTTTCTAGTTTGCCTTTTATAGTAATCATCACGTTGTTTTATAATCACAGATCTTAAATTTAAGTGCAATGTATATACATATGTAAGTATGTGTATACATACCATACATATAGATATTACTGTTTTGTTTGAAAATTTGATCTCTATTGTGTTATTCTTCTAAACAAAAACAGAACGTTGTGCTAAGGAGATGGATTTTTCCTCACAAATGAAAGCATTCCTGGGTCATAGAGGGTTAAACAACTAAGTCAGAAGTAGTTAAATGTAACCGCCATAATATGGAGAAAAGATTGTTTTCATTTTTTCACCGATGTTTTTGTTACAATGAGATCTTTAGACATTATGAAAGAAAATAAATATTTACATATCAACTTCAAATCCACATATCAATTTTAAATCTTAACGTGGGGCATTGAACATTATGGAGTCACAGGCCTGTGGTGTTCAATTAAGTACACACATAATTGACTTTAATTCTTTAGTTAAACAATATACAGTATCTGGGTTTTGATCTTCTAATTGCAAAGTAGCTAAAATACAGAGCTAGACTAATCTTCATTTTTAAGTACTGCCTTTCCTGAGGAGCCAGGTCTAGGTTCATGAATAATTGAGGAAAATAAAATGAATTCTTACATACGTACAAAAATGTTCATATTTTCCTCTTAATACTAAAGTACATTTACCCTTTACCCCAGCTATTGCCAGTTCCCATTACAATTGTAATATTTGAGTTGGTCTTTTAATTACCTTAATGAAATAATTAGCTGGATAAATGAAGACAAACTGACGGTTTTGGAGTTTCCATATATCATTTACATAAATCCACCAATGTATACAATCAGCTGACTATATAACAAATTTAAGATAGAATGAACAGAACTAGACCCCAAAACAGAAGCAAAACACAACCATGTCAATCAAAGAGAAGTGTTTTCAAATCACTGATGGACTCAAACTCCATATATATATACATTCTATAAAGTAGAAAATGCTTCATCAACATGTATACTTGTAAAATATTTAGTTTCTCTTTAATTGCATGTGAATTAGTTAGAAGAAGCTGTAGGAAAACCCTCTTACTGACTTAAGCCTTCTCAGCAGTTTGTTAAATTCTAGCCTCAAATCCCTTGAGGCAATAGTGGATTCAAAGCAGCTTTTAATCATACTATAAGGAGAGTGAAGTAGTATGTAAGTAGGTCATAGAAAGAGAATTACAAGTGCATAGGTTATTGCCATATTTAGTAACTACAGTGTAACATAGTTTTCAAAGCACATTTGCTTTTTCCATTTAAAGTTAAAGAAAACTAGGATCAAACATAAAAGAATATTCACTCCACATGACATACAGTGACATGAACTAAGGAAAGCTTATGGGGTGTGGCTGAATTTAAATACTGTGGCTGCCAAATATATAAATAATGTAGTGATTGTATATGCACTTCATGTAGGTGCCAGAGGGAAATAAAACGCTCTTTTATACAGCCAAAGGTTATTCACAATGGCCTTTCAATTGTACCTCTCATTTCTAATATCTATCCAGTTTCTATGATCACACCACACATTAGCCATTTTTAAAAATAAAAAATCCAATCCTGAGCTAAAAAATAAAAACAAAAACATCCAACCGAATAGCACCTGATGAAAAGCTTAAATTTCTCATTTGATTGCTTTGGCAGAAGAGAAAGAAAAAACCCTAAAAACAACTCAGTAGGGTCCCTTTTTTAATTTTTATGCAGTAACGAGCCATCAGGTATCATGTTTTGGCAGTTGGAGTTATCTGGCAGACAGCTCCACTGGGCCGCAGTTGAGCACTTGAGTTCAATGGAGCTATTTTATAGCCAAGGATCTTATCGACGGCAGTAAAAAGGGACGAAGCCATCAGTGGGCCCCTCTTGTGGACATGAACTGGTTGATGACACCACCTTGTGCTGACATCACTGGGGACCAGGCTGTGGGGAACAATGACGTTTCCTCATAGTTTAAGCTCCACTGTAGAAAAACCTTAAGCTCTTCTCTAGCCCCATCCCCCTACCTCCCCTAATTGTCTCCTTTTTTTAATCAACTTGCTATTCATTTCCCAAACAAAAGGCAATTCAAGAATTGGAAGCACTTCAAGGGAAAGTTTCTGAATGACCTCATTTTATATGAGACCTTCCAAGGCAAGGCAGTGTGCTGTGCTGTCTCAGCTCCTCACTTCCCTCACTTCCTCCTCAGCCCTCATCTCATACTGAGTTTTGTCCAGTGGCTATTGTTTGAGCACTGAATTATCACTAGCATTTAAAAAAAACAACACTCAAAAGAAACACAGTGCTAATAAATGCATTTGTACACAGAGTACACGATGCTTGAATTGGAAGAATCCTTTTCCTGCCACCCAGTCAGTCAGTGAGCCAGAATTTAGTCCATTGACTAGAGATCTTTCAACATTTCTGCACAAAGTTTATATTATAATTGAGACACTGGGGCCTGATATGTCATGTTAATGTTTATAATGAAGCGAACTCATTTTCTCCGACAGATAACCTCGCGTATTTTAGGGCTAACTTCCATTTTTCCTGTAATTTCTCACATAGCAGTCTTTTTTAAACAGCAGCTATCAGCAAGGCAGCTACAGAACAAAAATGCAAAAGCACTGTTCAGTTGACTCAAAAGGCCACCTTTACTTCCCTCTCTTGGCTACTCTTTACGTACCAGAATCCAAAACATCTTTTGCCTATCACATTTTCAAATTCAAATTTTATTAACATAGCTGTTTCAGTTAAAAAACAAAACAAAACAAAACAAACCCCCCAAAACAAAACAACAACCAAAAAACAAGCCAAATGTGCTCAGCGCCATTTGGAGCAAGAAATACAGACCGTATAATGGGAATTCCCATCATTTCCAGGCAATAAATTTGAAATCCACATGAATTTTAAGTACCTGAGAGAATATCTGACTTTGTGGCCATGTGTTTGTTCTTGGCTTATTCCAGTTTCATTAGCAACTTGAAAAAATAAACAATGGTTTGTTTTTCTTTTTAATGTACTCAAAATAAAAACCAAACAAATTCTTAAGTGACACATTGTAAATATATCTTTTCTTAGTTCTGTAAAAGTATGGCTTAAAGTAAATATAGGTTTAAAACTTATTTTATCCCCATTTGGAAGCTTTTATATCACACTAATACAAATAAAATTAAATGCCTATATGGGTGAAACAGTTATTAAACTCTGATTTTACATTTTTTAAGGGACTATTAAGGAGTCACTCTCAATAACAGCTTCTACTCACTTTCTGCAATCTTGTGTTTATCTGAAATTTGTTTTTAGACTTTTTAATAGAGTTTTAACAGAGAAATAAACAAACAAACAAAAACCCAGCATGGTGATTTATCTTGCTTCAGAAGAGGCCCTGCAACTGAAGATGGTTCTTTTTATACGTACCTTCGCACGGGAAATTGCGGTGTGCCTCTAGAGCTGTCTGGAGCCTCCATTCCAAGGGGAGGAAACGTTAAGACCCTGGATCCCTCAGACCCAGAGCCCAACCACCTCATTACTTCCCTCCCAAACTTGCCCTTTCCTTTCTCTCCTTTCTCCATTACACCACTGCTATTGTGGCCTTTTCTCTCTCTGTCTCTCACAGTCCCTGTCTCTGTCTGTCTCTCTCGTTTTTTTCCTACTATCTCAAATGGAAGCCAGACAACGTCTGGGCACCCCTCTACAGCTGTGTGTCTGAGGAGGTGGGTGCCCACCAAAGTGCAGGGAGGAGCTGTATGTTTCTTATCTGCACAAGAAATCCAGTTTCCCTGGCCTTGACCGAGGCTGAGTTCTGAACCAGGAACAGCTGTCTCTGCCTTGAGCAGTGGGATTCCTCTCCAGACATTACCAGGTGGGGGTGGGGGATGGAAGACTAGGAACCATGAAGGGAGTAAATAGGATGTGCAAATTGGGAAGAAGTATGGGGGAACCTGGGGAGAAGAAAAAGGCTTCCCTGTCTAGCACAGTGATTTGCACATGGAAGGCCCTCAGGGAGAAAAATAAAAGCCTTTGAAGGAATGTTTCAGAACCCTCTTGAAGATGCCGAGATTTGTCAAACTATACCAGGTGCCCTTATCTGGTGCCAGCGTGGCGGCAGGGACAAAATTTATACTTATCAGAATGAAGTCTCTAATTCCCTCCACAGTGCACCCTTCACCACCCCCACACACACCAAATGTTTTCCCTAATCAGCCAGAAGTTCTTATCTTACTGTCATGTGTTGTTAAATTTAAAAAAGGAGAAATCACCACTTGACAAAATACAACAGCTGAGCAGCAACAGCTGGGAGCACACAGTTGCAGGATAACATTAGGCCCCGGAGAAAGCAGCAACAGGTGTGTGTGTGAAAGAACCAGAAGCGGACATGGTAAACTTCACCATGGATTTGAGTGAAACAAATCTGGCAAGAATCAAATTCTCCATTTAAGAGGGAGTCAGCTCCATTTGCCCGAATGCTTCTCCTTTTTCTGAACAAATACACCTTGAAGAAGAGCAAGGATTATGAGAGGAAAAGCTTGGATTTCTGTAAAATAAAGCACATGAATCCACTTTACCCACAATAAGTGCTTCCCAGCAAGAGATTTTTGGCTTCTAAGATCAGAAGACATCTGATCTGGTGCATGCAGATCAGACTCTTTGGATATATGCTACTTTCAAACTGAGCAAAAGATTGTGAGATTTAAGAACCAAACCTGTTGGATTCTGCATTTTGTTCTGCCGGAGTACATTGATACTGGAAACAAGTCTTCACATTTTCTGATTCATCAGCTAGACCTTTGTCTTATGTGTGGCTATTACTTCCTTAATAGTGATGAATGGCTGACAAATCAAAACCTCTCATGATCCCCAGATAAAAGTACAATGTGTTAACCTAATCATTACTGTAGCATTTATATAATCAAGCTATTGCAGTGACATGTAGGTTGAAAATACATCAAGGTTTTGAGCATGGGAAATTTATTTTTTCCCTGTAATATGTATCAAATCTCGAACCATTTTCAGCCTATGAAAAAGGTTTTTGAAATCCCAAATGACTTTTAAAGTTTGCTTTTGATGCTAGTTTTCACTAAACCCAAATTTTCTTCCCTTGCTCTTAAAAGAACTAAAAAATAATCTTCATGGACAAGTAGTATAGTTCTCTCTTCAAGCTTAGTGAATTGGATTCTATCTTGCCTTATTCCATGGCTGAGTGTAAAACTTTGTTACCTAAGTGCTTGGTCTCTCAATTTTCTATGAATGTGGTAGGTGTATTTGCCCTATTGCATAGCACTGTGGCAAGGTTATAGAGAAGAGCTGTGAATTCTTCTGGAAATGAGAAAGAAAAGTGATCAAGTAAAATATTTTGTTTGGTTTGTTTTTAAAAACAAAGATAAATACATGATATATTGAGGACACTTTCCTTCGTTTCCTCATTCTTCTCTGCTCTGCCCATCTTTCAAGACATGGTTCAATTTTCTTCTTTCTGCATTTTACTACTGACCCTTTTTTAATCTGTTAGAGAATGGTGCTATGCTTGATGGTCAAGACTAGTCTTTTATTGAACATTATATGCATGCAAATATATGTATGTGTTACTTGATTGGTTAGGATGGCGGTATGTTTTTTGGCAACTCATATATGTAAAAATTCATGTTTTGCTTTTCATAGTCTTTTAAAATCCTACATTATTCCTTTCAACTTCTGCTCCCATTTTACAGATCAAAGCTTGAGAGAAGTGAGGCAGAGAATGCATGCATTCTAAAGTGAGCAAGATAGGGTACAGAAAGGAGTTGTCATGATTTAGAAATAAAATTGTTGTTTCCTACTATAAACAGTGACCAGCAGTTTGATCTCAGATCCTAAGCGATGGTTCCTTACTGAATTGTACAGTTTCCTCCCTGATAAAATGAGACACATCCAAATCCAAATCTACAGTGAAATGCTTCACTAGAGGAAGACATGGTTTTAAATAGCAAACATTGTTTGGATCTAATTCCCCCTGACCAGGAAAGGAATTTGAGCCTTAAGCTGTAAGATCCTCCCACTACGCCCTGTGTGTGTATGGGCCTATAACTTTACCTCTCTCGATCTCTGTTTTTTCATCTGTACAATAAGAATACAACTAACACTGATTCTTGGATATCCATGAGAATTAAATTATAAAAGTAAATGCTCCTTAAGCGCCTGCCTGGCAAGCGTGAGGTCTTGAGTTCGATCCCCGGTACCAAAAAAAAAAAAAAAAGTGTGGTCTACGTATGGTGTGGAATGTTAATGAATTTTAGTTTTATTTCTTCTTTTTGTGCTCATATTGTCCTTATATTCCCTTGTTGGCACCAAGAACTGGCAGCTGAGAAGAAAGAGAGAAAGCCAGTTTTCATCCTATTTTCCTTATAGCATTAAGGCTTTCAGTGATGTCCAAGTGTGTAGCCCAGTTCACAGGGAGGAAGAAAGTTATGATTTATAGACAGCAGACATGGAACACTTTGAGGTCTGGATGAGGGCTCTGCTTCTTATCAACTTAGCTTTCAAAGAGATCAACATGAATCCTGACCACTGCCACCAAGAAAGCACAGCACCGCCACCTATGTAGGGAGTTTTCATTTGCAAGGATTCCCAAAGCATCTCTGGATGAGGAGATAAGCCAAATCACTGCATGAAAAAGAGAGCCGAAGCCCTAGACCAACACATGCAAAAAGCAAGGCATGATGAACAGCACAGAGCCTGTGGCCCTTCTTGGGACTAAGGACAGCTTTTCAGGAAGGGTGAAAAGCTCTCATGGATTTCTGTATGGAGGCACCTGCTAGAACCCAGCATTGCTGTGCAGAAGTTTTAACAGAGCTGCTACTGATTCGAGCTGCAAGCATTCTCAAAAAGTGATGAAAAGAAGCCATGAATATCGAAGGTGTATTGCCATTTTACAATTTCTTCTTTACCATGACAACAAACTTTGTTGAACTAAATAATTGTATGGAGAAATTCTAGATTTTTTTTTGTTAATTCCTGAGAGCATGCTGGCAGCCCTGCTTCATAAACTTGAGTGATTCATCATGATTCTAGCAGCCAATCATGGGCGGGTCAACCTGCTGTGGGCTGAGGTAGCAGGAGCTCAAGTTGCCCTTGTAATACATGTCACTCTGAGCTGGTGTCACCTTCTCTCCACAGATGCCAGTTCCTGTTAGCTTAGATTATCCTGACATACAAGAAAATGTGCCAGGATCAGTCACGCAGTGGGAAGAAAGTGAAGCAATGATAGGCACACCTGTATGTGATAATTCCTAATGACTTTCCATGAAGCAGAAGGGTATCTTTAGACACAAAGTGCACCTCATTTCAAACCTGGGTTAACTAACAGAATTTCTGAGTTGAGAGGAGGTTCAACACACACACACACACACACACACACACACGCTCATGCATCAGCTTCCATCTTGGCACCATTGACACAGGTTAGTGCCATGCCATGAGAAGGTACACCAAGACTTGGACACTTCATTTTTATTCTGAATAGATTACAATGTAAAATTTCACATATGCTCTCCTTTCTCTGACACTCTCTTCCTAATGTCAGCTAAGTAGAAGAATTTTAACCTACCCCAAGCCACTGCCTCATCTTTCCTACAGAATAAAAGTCACTGTTACTTGAATAAAATGAAATAAAACAAAATAAAAATAATAACAAGAAAACCCCTCCCTAGTCCAATCACAATTATAGAAGCAATCCGTAGTTTTAGGAATTATCAAAATATAGAAAAAAAATTCAGTGAAGGCTGATGGAGATGATCCAAGAAGGCATTATTGCCACTGAACTGCCTTGTTCTCATTGTTCAAAGAAGTATAGATAAATGCTACAAAGCAGAACATGCCACCGAACAAGCTGCACTCTGTTAATACTACACACAAGCCTCTATACAGAAACAACTACATTGGATATTTCTAATGTTCTCAAACCACAATTCTATAAAATCAAGTTTTTTTTTAATCTACAAATTCTAATACCTCAATACTAAGTGATCATTCCTGCTTTCCTTTTGCATTTTACCTTTCTTTCCATCAACCTGGGTGTTTCCAGGGCTGTGAGCAATGAACTTTCCATCAGCCACATTTTCACCTAATTAACCCCCCTGATTACAATAATTAGTATTGATTCACTCTTTGAATGACTTCCTAGGTATCCAAGCACAATCTGTACTTGCTACAAAGTTTTAGGTATGAATATTAATCAAATGCTCTCCTTTGTTTTTCAGCCCCCAAAGGATATTTTGCAATTGGATCCATTCATATTCTGAAAAAGAAAAGTTGTCTTTCATTTTAACAAATAAAAGAATTTTAATACACCGAGGCTCTAGATCTCAGTCTGCAGTGTGCTGAATACATCTATATGAATATTCCTGTGGCTTATATATAAAGGGGCTTAGGGTGCAATCATTACTGTCTGTTGAAAGAAACCATTTGCCCAGTTTGAATCTTTTACTATTCCTTTTCTGCAGGTCTGGGCTTAGCATTAAATTTTATTTCTACATTTGTTTAGGTCCCTATCCTGGGAAATTATTACACACAGAGGCTTATAACAGGATACAGACTATGTTATCTCGTTGCTATGGTAGAAATAGGTGCAGACAAGTTTGCCAACTACTGGCAATCTCGTACCTTCCCCATCAGGCTAAAGATAAAGGCATTTGTATGCTGCAAGCTGGAATGGGAGAGACAGTGTCTCCAAATTCTGGAGGTTAGTGATAGAGCAAGCAATTGGAGAGACAAACTGAGAGTAGACTGTTTCTAGACCTATGACCACACGAAATTAAAGTGGATAGATAACAGTTAAATAACTGGAAATTTAGTAAAAGCAAAAAAATTCAACGTGGAGCTTTCCAAGTGATTTTTTTATTTAAATGAGTTTATGACAACTACCTAACAATCTCAGAAGACTACTTTACTCCCAGATCACAGAAAAAAAAAAAAAAACTTGTAATCTTTGTTTTGGATTAAAAATATACCATGAAAGCAGGCGCTGGTTAGCTGGTAGCAGTTGGCTAACTTCTAATAAGAAGCTTCACCCATTACCTTGTACGAGCTCATCCTTAAAACAATTATTGGTCTACTCAATGGAGGAAGAAGTTCAGATCCCATTAGAAGAGAATATAACAAGTATGTACTTGTTATATTCTACTCAATTCACAATGGGTAACTTTAAAAATATTATTGAAATATTATTACACTGCATATATATATGTTTTGGGTGTATCTAGGCTGTGATGATTTTATCAATAGAAAATTCCTACTTGAGAAGACAATTTTATTTAGTCAGTAACATTTATTTAACTAATTCAGCATTAAATAGTTAATTATATTTCAACTTGTTTAAAAAATTGAAAATGACCACATCTGGTTCCTTACTCAGAACATTAAAAATCTGAACCAACTTGTAACAGGAAATACTTGCAGATAATTTTTTTTTAATTTTGCCTCTTTAAATCTATTTCCTTTTGTTCTTTAAAATCAGATCCTTAATCTTTCTCTATGAATTTGCTAGTATATTTTTGATATATTGCAATAGCATAAATAGGTAATTAAGTAAAACACCTAAACATTAGCTCAATATGTAATGTGATTTTCTTTCGACTCAATCATTGTTTACACTTCTCAGGGAAGTTCTTTTATATCTAAAATGGGAATAAAAGCAGTTTCAATATTTGAGAAGTTTGAAATAGATTTTTCCATGTTCTCTTTTCACAATCTCTCTTTTTACCTTAGAAGTCAATGCTTATCATATAAAATGAAACATACTTAAAGACATGAGAAATATTTGTCCTGCATCAAAATGTATTTTTAAGGACCTAAGCATAAATCAAAAATCAGCATGTTCCATAGAGACCTTTAACTTAACAACTCAATAGGCTATACAATAATAGTTTGTGATCAAAATTGGAGGGCAAAAACTGTCAATGTTAGAGTGCTTAGCCACTTTTTATGCTTTGATTTTGTAACTTTAACAACTATTGTTAAGATGACAATATGTAATGTATCAACTAGCAATTTTATGATGTTAATTTTTTTTGAATTCTGTATTCTACTTTTTTCTTGTTTTTTCTATTTTGTTTTTTTTAAATTTTCTTTTCTTTCTTTATATAAAATAAAAAATTAAATTTAATAAAAGCAAATTGTAGGGCGAAAGTTCTTACTTGTCCTTGAATTTCTAAACTATTTACTTACAAAGATGCCATAAGGGAAAATTGAGTCTAGAAATTATAATTTAAACATTAAATTATTTCTCTTAACTTATCTTTCCTCCTTTCATAAATCCACCAAATGAACAAAATTTAAAACCTTGAGCATTAAATACTGTAGAAGCAGATCTGATCAGAAAGTATTTACCAGAATGCTAATAATATTAAAAGTATTTGCAATCAATAAGTTTTCTTCCTGTAGTTAATCGAGAGGTAAGCAATAAATCTCTAACTTAATCCAACCAACATAACTGCAAAATGCAAAAAGCTCTGTGAACGGTAGATAGTAAATTTTTTAAAGCATAAAACCACAAACAAGCAGTTCTAAAAGCTCTTCATCCTGATAGTCTATACAAACAAGATTATAAGAGATAAAAAGGGTGTTGAGGGGAAAAAAAAAAAGCCCCAGACATGCATTAAGCTAGTTTGACAGCTCCATTGTTCAACCAGTCCCATTGTCAGACCCAAAGATGTATTCAGTGCTACAATGTCTGCTAGCAAATAAACAAAAGGCTACATTTTTCAAAGCAGGATGCCAATTCTATCATAATTTTCTCTCTGCTTCCCAAAAGGTCAGTGGTGCCTCCTTCTTGGTATGTGATAGAACCCTAACACCATTGCAGAAAACAAATATTTGCTTTCCATATATGGGGACCCAGGACGCCATGCATGAACAGAGGTCTCCAAACAGGTACACATTTTGGCAAACAGGATAAAGTGATCCAAACCTGGTAACACAGCAGGACTGTTTAGGTAGGCTAAGTCCAGATTAGAGCGGTATTTGGAACGCAAGTCTAATATGGAGTCTCCTCAGCTCTTTTTTCGGTGATTATTCCATGCAGAGTGCATAATAATGAAAGAGGCTTAGACATTGCAAAGGAAAAGACGAACCAAGAGCCAGATTCAGAACCCTTAAAATGATCCACTGGCCATTCACAAATAGCAGGGAACAAATACATGATCTGCTTTCAAAAGGCAACTGGTACAAATACAACTCGCTCACAGCGGTCCTTCTTTCTCTTGCTTGCTTGCTCTTTCTCCCAATCTCTTGGTCTCAATTTCCTTTCCCTCTCTCTCTTTAGATTCTTTTTTTCCCCTTTCCCTTCTAAGATAAGGAAGCTGCTTGATTCAGAGCATGATTATTGTCTTAGCCAGCCCTAGAAACTATAAAAGCATACATTAAAAACAAAGAACACACAACAACATACCTTAAAAGCAGCTCCTCATTTCTCATAGTAACAGCGGATTTGGGACAGCGCATGCTTTCTACACTGATAGTCTCAACAAAAGCCAGTTCAGAAGTGCGCTCAAACATCAATGCCACAGTCGCTGTTCACTAATGCGCTCTCTCTCTCTCTCTCTCTCTCTCTCTCTCTCTCTCTCTCTCTCCTCTCTTCCTTAGTCTAATGCTGAATAGTAGAGCAAAGGGGCTCCTGCAGATTCACTAAGTAGAAATAATCCTCTCTGACAAGTTATGTTATCTAGGCATATTTTTACACTAATACACTCTGTTGCCTATAGGGGTCTTGTTTGCATTCACTCAAGCCTGGCTGGTGTTAGTTCTCCTAATTACCAAATTTAAAATATTAGAAAGAAAAACAAGCAACTCAGTTACCTTTTTCTTATACATTTAATAGCAACACCAATCTCACAGTTTCTTTTTGCTATCAACTATCGGCAAGCATCGCTGGCAACTAAGGAAGGATTAGGATAGGTCAGTGTGCTGAAAAGGATTTTTGCCTCTCTTTTCTGGGACACTGCATTCACAGTTGGACTCATCTGTTCCTTTCCTCTTCTCCTCAGGAAGAGTGACAAGGTCAAGACCATTAGCCCCACCCTGAATGAGAGATGTAGAGGACAGAGATAGAGGAACTTAGAAATGCTTTAACTCTGTGCACACCAGGGTTCTCATAAATCAGAACATTTCCCCCAAAACAGGGCATTTAAAGAAGCAGGCAGTACAAAGATTATTTAGTCATCCTGAACTCCTAATAAGCCCAGGGGTAGCATCCTTCAAATATCAATGACTCGGTCTTTTTCTAAATAATAAAATCTGCTTCCCTCCTTTTTGATATTTGTTGGACTTTGCAAATACCAGTTAATCAGGGAAAATATACTTTGTATTTTTGTTTCTTGAAATTAGAAGAATTCCAGGCACATTAGTCAAGTGAAATATCAAGTTACACAAATAAAATAGGAAAGATGAGATGATATGGACTGAGCAATCAGTTGTTGCAAAGGTAGATTCCAGGAAGTATATGCTGACCAGAAGCCAAGAACACTCAGTTTGGATGTAACACCCTAGAGCACCCTGAAACAGAGCTGGGTGTCTGAGTACTGGTGTCATTCCTGTCCTGCATCGGTGTAACAGTGGCCTCTCGGTAATAATCTGAAGTTAAAGCATTAGTGGGAATGGTAAGGGTGGAGATAATAAAGATGGACTCTGTTTGCCACACATTTGAGGATCTGGAGCACACCTAAGATCTCCCTAGATTTCTGATCTCTAAACTTGGTCTTGGTCCTCAGCTAGGGAATGTTCTTAGAGTGACGAGATAAAGATTCTTTAATCTCTGCTGCTTAGTGTAGTAATTGGACTGAAGGGAAAAGAAGCGAAGACTAGCTAGTCATTATCTTTATATCTAGATGGCAAAAGAAGACACGATGAATCAGTTGACAAATGTCAAATCATGAAAACAAGAGTCATGTCCCTGAAACCACCCCATTTTTATATATTCTTGCTGCATTAAAACACATGAAAATATAAAAACAAATGACTTTGCAAGAGAATATCGTATAAAATCTGAGATACTCCTGTACGTAGGAAAAACACCATGTAAATGAGCTTGAGACCAGAGAGACCTTAGGAAGCTAGAATGCGACCCTCTTCCTCTCATGGCTTGTGTTGAGTGCTGGGGCACAAGATTCTTGATCCCTCTGAGGCTTTCCTTATCCCGCAGCTAAATGGAGGCGATGAATCCTAATTTGTGAAGATCTTGTAATGAAACTGGGTGTGTTTAGTCAGGGTAAATATTAATAAAAAGTGATATGATTGCATGACTATCTGGCATGGGTTTTGTCCACTAAAATATACTTCAGACATGAACTTCTAGCCTGCATACCTCCATACAATTTCTAATGGGGATTAAACTATGAGGCAAGTGTTAACACACAACAGTAGTGCATTCACTTGTGCATAAATAGATTCTTTGGGAATTTAGTATATAAAGATGAGTAGATAGAAAGAAGTCATGCTATTGGTGACATTTACATATTACACACGTTTTCAACTTCAAATGCACATTGAATAAATAATTGCACTTCTTAATGCACTCAATAGACTACCTTTCCCTTAACCTTTAGAATTGTGAGAAAAGGGTCATTTTATTTTCAAAATGTCTTT
Source organism: Dolichotis patagonum (assembly GCA_004027295.1). Taxonomy (NCBI): domain Eukaryota; kingdom Metazoa; phylum Chordata; class Mammalia; order Rodentia; family Caviidae; genus Dolichotis; species Dolichotis patagonum. The sequence goes on from PVJX010000044.1 coordinate 98,632, forward strand.
TCAAGTCACTTTCTTTATAGCCATATGGAAAATTTTTAATTCCAAGTCAGACACTGCTCAGCAACAGATGCCAACACAGAAATATTCTTTTTCAGGCTACTGTGTTTTACATTTTCATAGTTAGCAGCTTGTTTAGTCCCCACAACACTATGGAGGAGGCAGAGCAGGTATTATTGCCCCTTCAGTTGAAGAAGGTCAAGTGCAGAAAGTTGGGGTGACTTAATGACTGAGCTTGAGAACTCAATTACTGACCCAGAAGGGTAATCCAGCACCCTACACACGCAGAGGCTTAACGGCACACCAGGCAAGATGTGGCCTTTGAACAGGCATGTTTAGTGGAATAAACCTGATGCTTGTTTAGTGGACTGAGCCTGATATTTTCTAACATGAAAGTCATGTCTACGGCCATATCACCTTGAATGCACCCCCTCATTTAATATGGCAGTACTAACCTGAGAAGACAGATACTAAGTCAATGAAAAACTAGATGAAAGGTTATGTCTTGACTAATACATCTTTATATAAATTCCTCTCAAACTCTGTTCTAAATGAAATTTGAGAGTAGATAAAGTACTTTCAGGGGCAAATTATTAATAATAGCAACAGTTAATTTTTAATTGTCTTGATTATTACTAAATTAGGTGGATAGAGGGTATTTTTCAAAAAAGTATATCAGCAATTAACAAACAGCAACAACAAATACTTAGATTGTTTCAATATCCTCTATATCCCCAAAGATGTTTTTAACTGTATAAATTAAATTTTTAGATAATAACTTGGACTTGGTAAGACCGAAATTAGAGAAATGCTGCTATGTAGGAATAATGGGGGCTAGCTAAGAATCAAACCAGTGAATCACACCAGTTTCTTGACCTTTTTAGCTCTGAACTTCCTACACATTTAAAAAACATATTTTACTTAGGTGCCTTTATTGCTGTTACAAGTGATTTCCAAAATCAAAAGCTAAAATTTCAAATGTGACATTAATGACTTCAACTTTTTTTTGGTGTTCTCTGCTTGTCTTTGCATTTTGACACATACACTGTAAAAAGTAATAGAAAATACTTTTTCAATAGAAATATATAATGTAAGCAAGGCTAGGTATGCAAGGTTTCTGCAGAACAAAATCCTTCTTTGTTGGGTAGGGCACTACAAAAATCTCCCTTGTAGGAGCACCAAGGACATTCAATCTTTTTAGCTGCTAGGTTTATATTAGAAACGTACCATATTGTTACTAAAACTGAAAAGAATATGCAGAAAATTTGTAAAGTAAGTATGAAGCTATGACCAAGGTCTAAGATAAATCAGTTTCCAGTATATGGCACAGTAGGTGCTCAGTGAAGTTGATAAACCCATGTGTGAATGTATACATTGTCTTCTTCCTTGCTGATACTGAGTGGAAGATAGTGTCCAAAGTCACTTTGATTTAAATTTTTCAACCTCAGCCCGCACCCCCCCCCCCGTTTGTTTCTTTTTTGTAGCACTAAGGTTCAGGGACTTTGCAATGAGTTACCTCACCAACACCTTTTATTTTGAGATAAGCTCTTCCTACATTGCCAAATAGCCTAGGCTGGACTTCAATTTGCCATTCTTTTGCCTGTTTTCCGAAGGACTGGGATTATAGGCCTGTACCACCATACCCTGCCTGGGGAGGGGTTTTAATCCCATGTAATGGAGGCAGAGAATGGAAGTTTGTACAAAGACGTGAGTCCCAGCAGCACTAACGGCAGGGGTTGAGAGCTCCTGGAATATAGTGCAATCTTATCTTTTCAGATCTCCCTGTTCCTTCCTACTTTGGGAGGAAAAAAACTTCCAAATCCTGTAGGACACAGATATCACAAATCACTACCTGGGATATAAAAATGACAGCTGGCTTCAGATAAAACCTTAGCCATGTAAAGAAATAGTTTGATAGTAAGCCAAGAAGCCATGTAACATGAGTTCTTTTTACTTAAGCACTCAAAAATTACCTCCGGGTTACACTTTGAAAGCAAGGCACAGCTATTTCAGTGACAAACACAAGGTTCCTAAAATCCAGATGGACATTCCTTCCACAAACTATGGAGCTTTTTACTCATCTTCAACATGATCTATTTTCTAGGATGAATGAAGCAAATGGATGAAAAATTAGCAAGAATAATTATAAGTTCCTTAAATGATAAAATGTTATATTTATCAATAAGTAGGTATAAATAACAAGTAATGAAGTACTTAGAACTGCTAGAAGCCACTAGATAAATTTAAGAGATATTGTAAAAAGTAATAATGTCAGCTTGCTCTGAATGAAAGCAGATGACAAAAACTGGTTTAGAGAACTATGTCTGTGTATGTAGAAAAAGATCCATTGAAAGTAAAACATTTCTCATTAAAACTGATCACTGTAATATCCTAGTTGATAAAATCCTTAGCTGTGACCTGTGAAATCTGATGGCTTAGTAAATAAACAACATGCTTAGAACTGAGCTGACATTTTTGGGCTAAAGTTTTGCCAAGGGCCACTTTTAGGCAGATGAAAAACCCAGAGAAGGTGCACAAGTTAGATGTTAATATTAGCTTGGAAAACAGACCAAGTATGCAATCGTTGTTTTTATTGGAGACACAAATATTGCCTTTCTGCCTGTTCTTTCTCACTGGCATATTGGAGAACCACATAAGTTGATCATTATCCACACATCCTAAGAGGGAATGGAGAGTTGCACGTACTTGGGATTCTTTTTCCTTAGAAATTTTAATCCTAGGAAATCCTGAGAAACAAACAGCACAACATTAACAAAGGCTGTAGGTGGAGCTGACCATTCTTCCTCTCTGGAAGGTAAGAGGACACATATAATTGATTACATGACAGAAATGAAAGAGCAAGCTAGATGACCTTAGAAAGATGGTTTGGAAACTACTATATATATTAACAGCTCTTACAGAAGTTAGGCAATTCAAGTGTTACCTTCCTTTCTATATCACTTTCTAAAATTAAGTTAATTAGTTATTTACTCATTATCTGATCCTGAACCTAAGTTTCTTGAAAGCAGAAACTTTATCCCTTCTGTAGAACATGATATAGCACATGATAGACTCTTCATAAACATTTCCTGGGCTCATTTGTGAAGCATCTTTTTGCTAAGTTACATAGTTTTGGTGGCTGACAGCTATTTCATACAACTTGGCAAATACCAAGCCTGATGAGAAGCAGTTATTGAAGCATTAAGCTAGGAAATGAGAGGGACGCAAAGATTAGGAAGGGCTTATTCTTAACTTTGGTGAGTATATATATTCCTAGAGATGGAATGATAAAACTGTTTTCATTTTTTTTAACTTTTACAGTTTATATGGACTCTATCAACAGATGAATGGATAAAGAAAATGTGGTATCTATACATAATGAAATACTACTCAGCTATAAAAAAGGATAAATTTGAAACATTTGTAGCAAAATGGATGCATCTAGAATACATAATGTTGAGTGATCTAATTAAGACACAAGTTTAAATACACATGGTAGCTCTCATTTGAGCAAGGCAAAGTACAAAGAGCATAACAAAGAATGGATAAAAGGAAACAAGAATAGGTTTCTTACAAATTGGAAGGGGTCCAGGAGATAGAGGGTGAGGGGTAAGGAGATAGGAACAGGAAAGAGGAAGAATTAAGATAGGCCAGGTACAGAACCTAATAATTCAATGAATGTAAACTTTCTTTTATTATTTTATTTTATTTTTTGTCTTTTTGAGACCAGTTTTCACTATGCAGTTCAGGCTGTCCTCAAACTCACTTTGTAGCCCAGGCTGGCCTCGAACTCACAGTGCTCCCCGTGCTTCTGCCTCCAGAGTGCTGGAATGACAGGAGTGAGCCACCATGCCCAACATAAGTATCAAGTTTATATGTCATAAATATGAACTAAGAATAATAATGACAACAAGAATGAAAAATGGGAAAAGGGGATTTAGTGGTGGAGGGAGAGAAGTGGGAGGGAAAGTGGTAAGGGATTAAAAAGAAATAATACATTTACCTATTCTCCAAGATGAATGAAACATCATGTACTGCAAACATGTACTAATAAAACCATAATTTAGAAGTTTATATGGGTTCATTTATATGGGTGCATAGAAAATAGTGATAAAATTATATTTAAATTAAACAGAAAATTATAAATTTCATACAGGACTTTGCATAAATGTGGATTTGGGGATCAAAAAACTGCAGGCAGGCAGCACTGGGCATGGAAGACAAATGGAGAATATTTTCAGAATCAGGAATAATGGGAGTGGGAAGGGAATTTTTGTGGTATCTTAGCAAAAGCAACTATCCTTGCACAGTGGGAAATCTAATTTTCACTTCCTTTGTTTTCAGGAACAGGCCTATTTTGTGTACTGAACTCTTTAGTTAGTTGTGCCAGTCTCCAGTGTGGGCTTCATTTCATTTTTCCAGTGAATCTTGTATTCTTTTTCCCTCTCACCATACAGACATCTACAGCATGTGGCCTTCTCATTATTTCTAACCTTTGTCTGCTCTTAAAAACAAAACAGCAAATGCCACTAATGCCATGTATGTTCCCTTAAATCTGTTCCTAAAGACTTGTGGCCTTACTTTGTAAGCTGCATTAAACTTGATTTTGTTTTACATTGCAGAAATAGACATGCAACATTACTTTGACTTCTCTATGCCTATTAAATATGCAAACATTGTTAGGATGTGTATGGTAAATGTTGCAAGGTATAATATTTAAAAGAAAGTTCCTGGCAGGTAAATGGAGGCCATAGACAGAGTAGAGACAAAGTAGAATGTAATCTGGGGCTGAATGAGGAAGAAAATTGCATTTCATGGTAAAGACTAGGAAGTCACCAAAAGTTTTGGGCTCTAGAAAGATAATAGGTTTAAGAATAGAATGTGAACTCTGAATGGGAGGAGGACAGTGAGGCAGCTACTGTGCTAGGAAGAGGTGAGGAAGCCTGTGGGGCAATTTTTCTACACATCAGCCACTGTCTTTTTGTTGGACTTGTGCAAGATGCTTCATGTAAGAACAAACTAATTCTCAGTGCAATCCAGTAAATTGACATTATTGCCCAATGACACCATTATTGCCCATTATTACACCAATGGGGAAATTGAGGGCCTTGGAGATTAAGAAAGTCCAAGATGATAAACCCAGTAAATTGCCATAATGGGAGAGATCCCTGTTTCAGGAAAATTCCTAAGCCAAGCCAAACTGAAACCATGCCCAGTGGAAGACTCTTTGTACCGAGGAGATAAGAAAGCAGCATTTAATCTTTATGCCAGCAGACTGTGGTGGGATAATTCCACAAAGGCAATAGCCCTGAATTAGGGAGGAGTTTAATCTGTGTAGAATTTAGAAGTGGGAAGTTCAAAGAAGTGACAAAATGTTACATGATTGGTTACACACATTCAGTCACATATTGACATATGGGTCACTCTTGAAACAACAGAAACACTCTGGGAACATGGGGAGGGGCTTTTACAGAATGAACACGGTTAAGGGCATTACCACAATATAATCTGGAGACAGGGTCTTTATTGAAGGAACACAGTTAAGGGCATCCTCAAATCAGCCCAGGGTGCTTTAAGGTATTATAGACAGTTACTCTGACTCAGGCTCATCAGAGGTGTGCAGCTGGGCTGCAGAAACTGCCAAGGTCAATTGAATTTAGCAGAAACAGCAGAACAGTAACTTGGTCAGAGACCTCTAATTGATCATGAAATATCTATAAGTTTGTTATTTTACACAGGTGGTCTTACATTATGATTGTGCCTCAACAACCCTAGCTCTTTTTACCATCCCATATTGCCTAGGCAGTAATTGCAAAGGAAGGAAGCGGAGTAAAACATATCTTATAGGTAGAAACATTACATGGAAAACTAAATGGGTAGAATGAAGAAAATGGAAATTGAAGGTAACTCTTAACGTTTTCAACATGGACAGCTTGGCAAACAATCAGATTGTTGACTGAGAAGAAAACTAAAAAGAGAGTAAAATAAAGTAGATGAGGTAGATATCTTATTCCACTGAGAATAAACTGGAGTTTGAGATGCCTGTAGGCAGATCTTCCAAGTACAGGAGGCAGTTAGAAACACTGCAGGAGATGAGATCATCCAGGAAATTTGAGGGTGAAAAATGAGAATTGGACCAAGACCAGAACCCTAGGATGAATAAAAAATTGAGGGGGAGGCAAAGGAAGATGCTCGAGTGAAAACGACAGCTGAACACATCACAAAAGGGTTTAAACCTAGCTGAGGAGAGAAAATATATACACATTAAGTTTTGGGTTGCCTTGCTGTAAATGATATCATGAATTATTTGTTTGGATGCTAAATGGAAAAGCAGGGCAGTTCAGAAATCAGTTGGGAACTGGGGCGATAACCCTAACAGGCAGCCTGGTTTTAACAGGAAGCAATCTATTTCTGGGCCTGCAAACTTGATGAAAAAGGAGAAGGGTAGGGGTCAGAGGCAAACCCTAGAAGTCACAGATAGCATCCTTGCTTGCACTGACTCTACCCGAACATGCAGCTACTTGCCCTGACCTCTGAGATAGAGATGAAAGTGTTCAGCTGCCTTTCACCATTTCCTCCAGTGCACAACTAAAAATATAACAGGGGAAGGGGACTATATCCGGCTTTCAGAATCAGAGAGCAATGGTGCAGAACAAACTCATATGCTTCCAATAGGTTGGATGGAGACAATATTTCCAAAGAGCAAGAGCAAAAGTAGTTTTTGAAGGTGACTATGAATTTTGACCAGCAAGGATTCCAAAATTTATAAGGAATTATAAACTCTGGATTTGGATAACATTTATTGTTTTGGTGGGAGGAGTTAACTATTGTAAACTTTTAAGGCATCATATGCTTAAAGAAATGTGTTTAATTTATTGAGTATCTGCAGACTGAACATATACAGGGAATTAGCACCCATATTGAACATATTTTGTGTCCATTTTAAATTTTATAAGCAATGCATGATTTGATGAATATAAATATTCATGAACCACGATGCAAGTGAGTAAAATTCGCTGCAGGAGCAATGGGAGTCAGAAGAACACTTTGTCTGCAGTGCTCCCAGTTCTCACTCTCTACACTATCCTAATTCAGAGCCATCATACCTCCTAAAGGACACCCATATTTGTAATCTCTCTGCCACTGATCCTCGTTTGGCATTTCAGCTAGACTCCTGTAACACTGAACTATGGTCTTACCTCCTGCTTAGATTACAGTGAAGGTTCCCTCAAACTCTTCAGATAGAGTACAAGTCACATAATACAGCTCACAGACCCACCTACCTACCTACCTACAGCCCTGCCCACCTCTCAAACTCATGCCACTTTTTTACATCAGCCACAATAAGTTTATGCACCTTGAACTTCTTCCAGATCCTTAAAGATACGATTTCTCTTGCTGCCATTTCCTGCTCATGCAAAACTCCAATGGTCACCACCCCTTCACTAGGTTTATTTCTGTGTATCTTTAGGGCTCAGCTTAAATATCAATGTGCTGACCACAAAAATAGGTGCTCAGAAATACTTCTGGCTGCATCTCGCTAGCAAAGGAAATATAAAGATGCCATAATATTGTCTCATTTTAAAAACCTATAATGCACAAAATGAGCTCCCTCCTTTTTGACAAACTACAGTATTATTTGTTTAAAATTGAGTTAGACTATGGAGGATGCAAAAGAAGCACTAGATGTATATAACCCTTGCTCTTAAGAAATTGATAATCAAGTCAGAATGACACAATTTATAAGTGAATCAAACAAACAAAAGACCAAACATGGTTATTTTGCCAATTCTTCATGCCTTCCCTCCATCATGTGACCTTACATACACTAGCATGGGTGGAATATATGTCCTCACTCCACTGGCACTGGATTTGAAAAGTGTGACTTGCTTCAACTATTAAGATGTTTGCAGATATAATACTGAATGCGCCTATTGCGTAGTTTGGCTTTGCATATTGGCTTTATATCTTTGCATATTGCAACCTATCATGAGAAAAGCATGCCCCAGAAAATATACTGTGCCTTCCATTGGGGCCCTAGGACACATACATGGGGAAGATCTGAGCCCACCCCACAGTGGAAGCCACCAAGCCCAGCTGACTGAGAGAGCCCCCAACCCACATCTGCCAAATTACCTTTCATCTGTAGACTTGTAAGTGTGAGACTAAATGCTTGTTGTTATAATTCACCATACTGTGGAATAATTTGTGTGTAGCCACACTGCAGCAATTAACTAGTCAATTCATTGCTTACCTGTGTTTTAGCTTCTTGAGAACAAAGGCTATGGTGATGATTTCTGTATCTCCAGGGTTTGATAATCTACCTGATACAGAGTAGCTGTTCAATAAATGCTTATAACACAACAGGATAAAATAATGATCAAACCATTTAAGAATTACAATGAGAGAATGCATGGCTAAGTGGTATGTTACAAAGTAGAAACTACTAAAAGTGTGGAGGATGCAAATGAGGGAAGTGTACCTGGGAGCAAGTACTGTAGTAAGCCTTTATTTGTCTTGTTTTCAGATGATCTAGGGTTCGAAAGGCACCAGGGTTTATGCTTTTGGAGGGTGCTGGGGATGAGTTCAGGGTCTTGCACATGCTAACCACACACTACCACTGGGCTACACCCCCAGGTATTCCAGTGATCTTTAAGAGCATTTCTCTACTTTCACAAGTCTTTGGGGGACAGTTGTTGTCTGTGTCTATGACCATATATAATATTAGAGAAACTGACAAAAGATGAAAAGTCAGAAACTTCTCCAAAAAATTCAAGAAAACAAATTTACTGAGAAATAAATCTTCCCTAATTTTCCTTCACATAACTTTGTTTCTGTGTCATCATCTAATTTGATCTGGACAGCTTATCTCCCCTGTGATCGACTGATGGCTTTCGTCAGTGATAGGTAGATGTGATACCACATCTGAGACTCTTTAGACTCTCATCCTGGGCAATGAGGTCTCTGAAGCCCATTTTCCACAGCAGTTGGTTGCCCCAACTAAGACCCTTGTCACATTCCCTTAGTGAATGTGTCTTGGGCTTGTCATTAGAATTGCTCCTTAGGAGACAGCCTGAAGGATGCCAAATTCATTAAGTGTCTTCACTGTAAATTTATAAGCCTTTTTCTTACACCAAGAAAGCACATACATATGCACATGTGTGCACACTCAACTCCACAGATACCCATGTCTCCCACTGTATTTTGGAGAACAAAGAAATAATATGCATTTTGTTTGGTGTCAATCATAACCTGAGAATAAAACTGCTATTTAATGCATTCAAAAGTTACACCTGCCAAACTCAGACTTTCTCTGCCTAAGCTCTGAACTTCAAAAGGAATACTTTATAGGGAAAACACACACACACACACAAAGTGTGTGTGCACACACACATGCAACACAGGGGCTTCAAAAAGATGTTGTAAGCACTTGCATGCATTTCATTCACTTTTCTGTAAATGAGAGTCAATGCCAGAACACCTGCAAAATCACTGCAAAGCCACTGAGAATACAAACTGTCCCAAACAATAACCAAACCATGTTAACATAAGTAGGAAAGGGTCACTTGGTGCACTGCTGAGCAACTTACTGAATCCTACTTTCTGTCTGTAGACGGCTGAAACAAAACTTGTTTGACAACAATTATTCATCCTGAAAGCTCTGCAAGATCATTTCCTTTTAAGTTCTATATGTAGCATCTTGGTATAAATGAAACTTATGAATATAATCTACTGAATTCCCACTGAGCATGTAACATTATATTCCTAAAACTTTACTATTAAAGTGTTCCTAATTTAGATGGTATTAACTCAGATTTAGTGATAATTTGGACAAAGAATGTGATTCTCTAAAAAATGACATTTATTGATTTAAAAGGCAATCCATGCTTACAATATTGCTTGGAAATACTAACAAATATGAAGAAAAGAATTAGCCTTTTTTAAACACGACTAGAAAATAATAATTCTTTAACTTTTGGCATATTTTCTTTTAGTCATTTGCAAAGCACATAGCTCATCTTTTTGTATAAAATTGAGGTTGTATCCATCATTGATTTTGCAATCCTTTTAATACAAGATGAGACATTTTTCCTATGTGAATAATGATTTCTGAAAATTATGTTTTCTGGGGATTGCATGTTATTTCATTTCACTAAAATACTATAATTGATTTAACTATTTCCATAAGGTTAGATATTAAGAGTGTTTCTAAGTTTTTACACACACACACACACACACACACACACACACACACTATATATATATAGTTAGTATTGAGTTGAACATTTTCAAATATGAGAATCATTTCTAATTTTCTTTACACACACACACACACTATATATATATATATATATAGTATTGAGTTGAACATTTTCAAATATGAGAGTCATTTCTAATTTTCTAATACCTTTAGGTCTTAACACAAAATGACTACCTTCCTTTGCAATTGTTGACACTCTATGTATAAGAGTATATGTTAAATACTGATTCATTGATTGACTGATTGTGATACTGCAGGTTGAATCCAGGGTCTTCACACTGAGTTGCATTCCTGGTCCTTTTTAATTTTTAAAATTTTGAGATAGTGTCTTGCTTAAGTTACTAAGTTGCTCAGGCTGTGCTCAAATTTGCAATCTTTCTGCCTCGGCCTCCCTGAGTGCTGGGATAACAGACATGAATCATTATCCCAGGTTTTGACTGAGATTACAGTCTTGTAACACCACCTCAAGCTCCCAAAGGTACAATTATTTAATTTTACCTTTATAAACGTGATGGGTGAAAACATGTTACTTCATTGCTTCACTTGCATTTCTTCACATACTAGTGAAGATATTTTCCTCAGTATTTACTGTCACTTGTCTACTGTTAGGGTCAGCATATATGCCTCAGTTATAAACTAATAATTTTTAAAATTAAGTTGTAAGTTGTTCCACATAATTTTTTTAATTCTTAAAAAAATGGCTTTAAAATTTTTCTGGATCACTAATTCCAGATCCTGAATTTAAAAACTTCTATATAGCCAAATATCTCAATTATTTTATTTTTATTCTATACAAAGAAGGTTTTATCTGCCCTGATTATCAAAGATTGATATTTACCTTTGTGTTTTGTTGGGTTTTATTTTTACTATTGTATCCATGTAAACTTTATTTTGATGTGAAGGATGAAGTGAGGCTCCAGTTTGAGCTTTCCTTGTTTCCCACAGAGGTAGTTCTATCATTATTGTTTATTACACAAACCTTATCTCATGGGCTGCAGGTTAAGATGTATGTGCTTATGAATCAGACTCTGTGCCACTCAATCTATCATTTCTCATGTGAATACCTCATTGTCTTAATTTTGAAAACTTAGTAGTGTCATATAATATCCCATATTCCTAATCACTATTTTTTCCTTTCAAAGGGAGCTTAAGCTGAGGTTTGGAATTATCTTGTCTATTTAGAAAACATTGTATTATGATTTTGATTGGTGTTTATACTGAAATTTTGGATTTACTTGGGAAATTTAACAACATGATACTGGCTTTTGCATCTAAAAGGATAGGTTAACTCTAAATTTACTAAAATCCTATTGTTTTTCTTTTGAGAAAGACTTCATGTTTATTTAAAATAGTTTCCATATCTGTTACTATTGGTTTAAGGCAAAGTTATTGGTTTGAAAACTTTTTACACTCTTCTTGAATTATCATAGTTATTTTCCATCTTTTTGTTCATATTCAACTTGTATAATAATAAATTTTTGCTCTTTCTAATTAGAATATGCTATTTTACTTCTGTCTTCTTGCTATGATCAGCCCTTCCAGACATTATTTAATGAATCATGAAAATTTGTAGCCATTTCTTATACAGTGAATAACTGGTTTAGGATGGTTGTATTTTATTACATTTGAAAACTCCTTTATATTCCCAGGTTTTTGTGATTCTTTGCTTAGGAAAAGGGTTTAATTTTATTGAGTACCTATTGAGTCTTTTTCTTATTACTAAGATGATTAATTAATTATACTACACTTTAGAAACTAAACATTGTTTTATTCTTCCCAAACCATAATTAGTTGTGGAGCATGGTTCCTTTAATATACTCTATCTTTGGTTGTCACTACTGACTGATGGGATATTTTAAAGTTATCAACCATTTTACTGCTTGCATTTTAGAATCAAGAGTTTCCATGGTCTTGCCAATCTTAATTTCTTTCATTAACACTTTGAGACATGTTTCAAGTAGTAGAATCAAATTGAGATGGCGGGACCAAAATTAAAGATCACTACTGTCAAGTAGTTTGTCCATGGCTGACCTTCAGTAAAATCTCTTAGTGACTTTTAGCTTCCTCCCATAAAATAAACAATTTATAAATTTCTATAGCATTCCCTTAATATTTTCATCAATTAGCCCTTAGATTGTGCCTTCCTACTCCACTGCAAAATTCCTCTAGGTCAAGGGACCTTCTCTCCCCTTTTACACACTCCTATACACATCACATTTGGGCAGGGGAGTGCTTGACCATTTAGATAGTTTTGTAGACACATATTTATTGATCTTCAGAGAGATGAAGGGAAAAGAAAAGAATGAGAGAATGAGGAATCTGGGCTTTCAAAGTGAGAAGGTCTAACACTTATTTTATATATTACAACAATGCTAAGGACAAGGCTTTAAAGACAGTTTTTGATTCCACATTTCACCAAGGGCACTGTTTCTAGCCTGAACCAGACTCCTCCACACATAGCACCAAAATCCTCATAAAAGGAAGCTTGTAAAAGACGATTAGCAAGCACATACATCAAGACAATGTGTGCTTTGTGATCAATTAAAATGCAAGAATAGTCTGTAGTGGGATGTTTTACAAAAGGGCCTTTATTCTCAGTACTTTAAAAGAGGCAGATCTATCAAACTTATGATAATGCATTGCCATGATGATTTAATTGTCAATTACAAATTACTTAAGTATACTTTAATGATCTATATAAAGCCTTATTTTTTTAACCTCTAATAGCTATTAATGGTTGTTAAAGAAAATGAAACCACTTTATTGAAATGTAACGTAGAGGTCTGTTAAGAATAAGTTTTCACAATGATAAAATATTATTACAAAAATGTGAACTCCTGTACTTCTTAATATCCCTGAGTAGGTCAATCTTTATTCCACCGAAAGAACATTTCTTTCAAATTACATACAATAACAGCTTAAACGTATATATTATTTATAGAATAAATTTTACCTGATTCCCTGTCAAAAATGCTTCCTCAGAAGTTGCAAAGGGAGTGAGAGCAATGTATTGTCACATTTCCTCAAGAAGTTTTAGCAGATTTAAAATAGTAGTCATTAGGATAAATTCAGGTGATCACACTCACTGTTACTTCCTTCATCTTTGCCATGGTTTCAGTTTACTTTTGAAATTATTAAAAGAATAAATTAGAAAAACATCTTGTGCAATGTATTGCCCTTATTAGGGCAAGCATTTAATCAATGCAAGGCATGGTGTACCTCACTTAACAGATAGATATATCTTCAAAAAGAGGTGCAATTCACATTCATATGTTGAAATAATATTTTAAATATATTGGAGGGTCTTCCTAGTGAAAGAACAAAATCTCTTTCAAAAGAGAGGAGTCATTTTGTAATGAAATCATAATCTCCTAGCTTATCCCTTTGTAACCCTGACTTCTGTGCATGGAGTTTCTTTAAGGGAGGAACACTACGCCTACCCTGAAGACTATTGAATATGCACAACTGAGGTCATCCTCAAAGTGTGCCTTTCCTTATCCTTTAGGATACACACTGATTCAATATCTCAACTCAGATGCTACATGCAAATTGAAATGCAAGCTCTCAAATCTTTGAGGGTGAGAGGAATCAAAGCCTACATTTATGTACCTGCAGCATAGGTCGTGGGTAGATAGTCAATAAAACTGCAGAGTGAATTGAATCCTGTAAAATAAGCATGCTACATACATGTTTCCTCTTTGTCAAGGTTAATTTTATTTTTAAACACTCCATAAGCAAGTCAACCAAGTACACTGTTAGGTTAGGTAGATGTGACAATTTAGGTACAAGTTGCTTATGGAATATACTCCCCCAAACATACTTAGCTTCTTTCCTTTTTACTAGAATATGTATAAACATTGCTATGTGGAAATATGTAGTATTTAAGTAAAAATATTTAAATATAGTATTCAAATGTATAACTCTACTTAATATTTTTATCTAGTACAGATCCTTGTTTCTGACTTTACCTTTTTCTTTTTTTTGTACCAGGGATCGAACTCATGGCCTCGTGCTTGCCAAGCAGCCACTCATGCCGCTGAGCTAAACCTCGGCCCATGACTTTACCTTTTGAAAATCTTCAGAACAAAAATATTTTTGGATTTTGGATCCTTGGGGATTTCAGACTTTTGGGACAGGAATATTAATCTGTATGTCTAATCCTTTCTTATTACCCTATACTTTCAGCTTTGGTGAGAAGAAGCCGTTTCCTTTCTAGACTAGGTTTATTTATGACCTAAGGCATATTCATTTAGACAACTGGAGTATTATGTTTTTTCTCACAGCCACTTAATTTCATTCTCTTTTTTACTAGAGTGCATTAGTTACACGACCTAGTAGATTTCATTTTGGTGTATTCACATGTACACACAACACATACCGATACTGATCATTCCCCCTTTATATTACTGCATCATTTTTCCGCATCCCAGCCTCCTCCTCCATCTGCTTCCCTTCTATAAGTCTCCCTTCTGCTTTCGTATCATCTTGCTTTAAAAGAAAACAAAACTCCCCCTTGATTTCTCAAATGAGGAAAAAATATAGTATTTGAGCTTCTAAATTTGCCTTACTTCGCTTAACATGGTAGAATCTAGTTCTGCCCATTTTCCTGAAAATGGCATGCTATCCTTCATCTTTTGGATGAATAATAGCCCACACTTCTCTTTATCCATTCATCAGGTGACAGGCACCTAGGCTATTTCCACATTGTGAAATGCATTGCAATAACATGGTCTGTAGCTATGTCTGTAGTAAGCTGACTTTATTTCCTTCTGAGTGATATAGCTAGATCAGATGAGTACTAGTTTTAGTTTTTTGAGAATTATCCACACTGGTTTCCACAGATTTCACAGCCATTTTAAAGCTAATTAATTTATCAAGCATTTGCCAGTTTTCCCTTTCTAGTTCATAACTATTCCCAAATCTTCTATGGCTTTCTAAAGCCTCAGTTTTCTCATTTATTAATGAAAATGATATAATTTTACATGCCTAATAGGGTAGAGAGGATTAAATAAGAAAATGCATGAAAGGGCTTGGCACAATGCCTGGCACACAGAAACTACCCAATGAAAAGTTAGCTATTCATATCATTTGATAATATCAGTAGAAAAATCTCAGTAAAAATGTAATAAACTTAGCACAGTCTTAGAATGTGGAATAGTTATGGCAAACATCACTGTTAATACCTACTTTCTTTAAGTCTCTGAAAAAATACTGTGTGCATAGATTATAGAACATTAAGTATATTTTTGTTTATAAAATAGGTATTGAAACTCAGTATTTTAAAAATATAGAAGACAACCTGTGAAGTTCTTATTAACTTGTGCAAATTACTTTAGGTGCTGATTCTCCAGTCTTGAATATATAGGCATATGCATGGCATTTCTTCCAGCTATTAGTTTTTAGTGCTCTTAAAACATAGCAGTACTAAGGTATTACTAAGTGTGTGGTAAAATCCTATAAATGTTTTGACAGGTGGGTAGAGTTTAGTGAGCTCATTCTCCACACGGCCTTTCAACAAATCATATACCTCTCACAACCACACTGATTAAAGAGATCTTTGATCATAGGTAATTTAATAGAAGTTGAGATAATGAAGTGGAATTCAAGTGAGAAAAAAGAAATAAGTGGGCAGCACATTCATTTATTCAATATTTACCAAGCACCTAATCTATACAGGTATCCCTACAACACAGCCCTATGCACTGACAACCTTTGCTGTAAAAATCTCTGTGATGACATACACAAATTAATGCATGATCTTATGCCAGGTAATGAGTAGTGCTATTAAAAAAAGAGGAAATGAAAAGGAGTGGGCATTGGTTGGGGTGTGAAATGATTTATATCATTTCATATAAATTAATAAAGGCACACCGCTCTAAGAAGGTGGCACTGGAGTAATTGGACAGAGAGAGAGAGAGAGAGAGAGAGGGAGAGAGAGAGAGAAAGAGAGAGAGAGAGAGAAAGAAAGGGAGGGAAGGGCTGGGGTGCAGCTCAATAGCTCAGTGTGATAGCCTAGAATTCCATCCCCATTATTGAAAAACTAAAAGTGGACAGAGAATGTGGACTTTTTAAAGACCATTACAATAGAGGTACACCAAAATCTAAGATCCAAAGACGTCTTAGAAGATGGTGTTGTTCTTTCTAAAATGAGATGGGTACTATCTTGGGAGGGAAAAGAAAAATAAACAAGACATAGCTTTCTTTAAATAAACACATACATCTGCAAAGATACAACTCTAGAATTTGGGAGAAAAACTTTGTGTGACAAATAGAGCATCAGGAGAGTTGGCAGAGAAGGAAGAGAATAAAACGGACCCCAGTCTGGCCACCTGAAAGGGACACTCCTCTAGGCTTACTGTTCTTCAGCACTGAAAGGTGTTGCTATTTGTCCTTTTCTCTCGTTGCATTCTCATTTCTTTCCTCTATTTCTCTACATCTTATTAGGAAAAGAAGTAGATAATTTTCAGTTGAATTTTGAGTGTTAACCTCACTTTGTGTTTTTTACCACCTTTTATGTTGCTGCTACTAGAACTGTCAAAGTCCTCTCTAAAAATAATGCCTTTCACTTCTTTTGGGGAGGGGGCTGGCCTTGAACTCACTTTGTAGTCCAGGTTGGCCTTGCGCTCAAAGCAATCTTCCTGACTCAGCCTCCTGAGTGCTGGGATTATAGGCATGCACCACCATGCCTGGCTTTTCACTTCCTTAAGACAGATATGCTAGCAGGAAAGAATCTATTTTTATCAAAAAGAGGCAAGAAAAATCAGTACAAGCTACAGTCTTTGCAATTGCAGTGTTTTCCTCTTACCTATCACTATCAACTTTGATTTTGTCTAGTTGTAGTACGTTGTAACTTCTCAAGTTTTAGTCCAATGTGATCTTGTGTATTTAAGTGACATCAGTCATTATGGAAGCAATTCCCATGGCTCACCACTACCCTTCCATCTTGGATCTATGAGCTGAGGTTCATTGACCTATGTCTGTTTTTTCTTTTTATCATTAATTGAGTTTATTGGTACAGTTTAGATATACATAATAATCATATTCCTCATATGGCATTTGTACCAGCACATGATACACCCAGGTTCTAATTTTTCCCCATTCCCCTCCCCTCCCTTCTGCCTCTCATCACCTTCTTATTTACAAAACTTTGTTTCCATTTTATCTTTATTTTACAATTTTTTTCTTTTCCCTTCCTTCCTTCCCCCTCCCCACTCCCTTGTTTCCACCTCCCATTTAATGTTTTCCTCCTATTTCATAATATCTATTATACATTTTGATCCTAATTTATACTTTCAGTGTCTCACACCAGAAAAACAATGTGATATTTACATGTGTGTCTGGTTTATTTCACTTATGAGTCTGGTTTCTAGGTACACACCTATACCTATGAATGTCTCGTTTATCCTTCTTCACAGTCGAGTTGTAATCTATTGTATAAAAAAACACGTTTTCTTTATCCATTTGGCCTATGACTTTCAACTGCATGCAAACATCACAGCTGGGACACATATGCTGGCATTAAGATGACAGACATGATACCATTCATAGTATAAAAAGCGTGGGGCTGGAAGGACCCACTTACCCTCTCACCCCCTTTCCATACGCGCAAGCCACCCCCGTTAACCACTTTCTTTCCTGGAAACTGATGCCAAATTTGGGACTAGAGAGTGAGGGGAGAGACTTGAAGGGCAGGAACTGGCTTTGGCACTGGAAGGTGCTAGAATGGTTACAGGGTTTTGGAAATCAGAACCCTAAGCGGAAATGGGCTACAAGCCCAACATAGAGCTCACTCCTCCCAGGAAGCCAAACTGTCCAGATTTCTAAAAAGCCAAAGGACATGCCCACAGGAAGCTCTTCCTAGCTAATGGATACTTTGTTAATATTCCTTCCATTCATGGTGATAAAAATAGTTTGGCCACTGGGCCTTTACAACGTTACCTTTCTGTTTCATGACCTTTGCTCTTCTTTGTCATACTCAATTTTGAGGCTTCGGACAAAAATCTTACAACATAAACAACTAGTAGCTGTTGAGTTTTGCCCATCTCCTGGCTCTTCAGGCAATCACTAGATATGCGTCTAGTGTTCCATTCAAAACCTACTACAGTAGTTTGAAAGTTTTGGCAGTACTGCAGTTTTAACCCAGGGCCTTTGCACTAAGCTATGTCCTTTTTACTTTAAGTTTTTAAAAATTTTATTTTGCCCTTTTTGTTTTAACTTTTTAAAATTTTGAGACAGGGTTTCAGTTGCTGTGTTGCCCAGCCTAGACTCAAACTTCTGGTCCCCTTGCCTCAGCCTGCCAGGGTGCTGGGATTACAGATGTGCACTTCCACACCTGGCTTCCCAGTTGTTTTTAGTGCATTCTGAGAATTCGAGGGATAGTGTAGGGTTTAATGCTGATTAACTTGTACTTGCTGATCTCCTGTCACCTTTATGTCTTGAAAATACACAGTAAAAAAGCTTCAGAGTCATCAGTAAAAACACAGATACAGACAAAACTTAAATTAACTTTTTAATGCACCATTTTGCAAAGAAGGAAATCACGTTTAAACAACATTTGATTGTCCCTATTCACCCAAAGCTTACATTATTAGAACTGCAGGAAGATTATAAAACAGATAAACTATAACAGAGATAGATTTTTATGTCTTTTAATCTAAGTATTAAGCTAAAATTGGATGTTCATTTTCTGAATAACTACCAATGGTGTAACACCAGTGTCTTGGAAAGTCTAGAAATGTTTTGAGAGCAGTTGCTCAGCTTTGATTTTTGAATTACATCATTGCAATGAGACGAATACAGTAATGTCAGAGTAACATTTTTATAAATATATTATCAACTTCAAAAAAGAATCCCCTGATGTGAACTATCTTTCTCTGGAAAAAAATAACTGAAAGCAAATGTCCTTATGTATTCCTTAGAATATTAACTTCTATGTAACAGAAAAACATCAGCTACATTTACTGAGCACTTACTTTATTTGGCACTGGATTTAGCTTTTCACTTGTATGTCATTTATTCCTTACAATCATCCTACCAGATGCAGACAATTGATATCCTCCCTTGACAAAGTGACGAAGATTCTGAGCCCTGAATTGTCATACCTGGCACTCAAGGCCACCTAGCCATGGTGCAGCGCAATCAGAACTGGAACATATTCCAGTGCTGGGGCACATGATAATGAACTGCCCTGGAGACAATTATATGTCTTACATGAGTCCAGTCAAAAAAATGTACAAAAATTTCCCCATTTTTCTTTAAAAATTTTCAAAGTTTTCCCCATAATTTTAGAAGCAGATGACATTCAGAAAAAAAATGCTTTCTTTCCATTTCTGTATTTCAGAATATCTAAATTGACTCACTCTTAATCTTTAAAATTTGTACATTTCACACCAGGAAAGACAGTCTAAGAAGGGAACATTTTATTCCCAACTGACATTCTGGGTTTAAATATCCTTTGCAACAGTTTTGTTTTGAAAGATCTCAGTGGTTGCATATGAACCTGCCAGATGTCAACAATGTGTCTGCCACGTACAATATCCCCCAAAGACTAAAAATACTTCTTACTGATACAGTATTTGGAAATAACCAGCAAGCACCATCGACCTGCTGCATTGCTAAGTGTCTTTGTAAACCCTTCGGAAACAACAGATGTTCTGGGTTCTTACTGTTCCCTTTGAATAACAAAATGACTAGGGGAGCTGATATCCCCCTTACTTTTCCACATCAGTTCAGGAAAAATCCATGGGTTCTCATTCTCAGACCGGCTTCCGGTCCTGGAATCTACCTGTGGCTACTGACAGGTTTCTGCAGGTGTTTGCCTGTGGGAAGCTGTCAGGAATTGGTCTAAACCAGGGCAAAGCTACTGACAGAAGGATATTAACTGGCAGGAACTGTTTTAGGTGTCAGAATTTCTTTCTGGGACACAGATATATAAGCAGAATCTGCACTCAAAAATAAATCACTGATGAGGACAGTAGAAAAGGCTGTAACTGAGCTATTCAGGCAGAAGAGTTACCTGGAAAAAGTACAGTGATTGATGAGAAATGACAAGGACAGGGGCCGAGAGAGAGAGAGTCCCACGTTTCAAATGAGTGGCATTTCCAGTTACTTTAAGGAAAAAGGAGGAAATTTCAAGAGATCAGATCCCCAAAGCTAAGAGAAAATATCATATATGAATAAATTGGAACTGAGAATTACAAGCTTAGTTATAATGATGATTATCATCATACCTTATATTTATAAGTATTTTGCTATTTCCAAAGCCCTTCTTAGGTTAATTGTGTCACTTAACAGATTAGGAATACTGGGCAGAGAAATAGAACCAGATTGTGAATCTAGAAGAAGGAAGAGAAGAAAAAGGAGCAAAAAAGTGACCTTAGGTCTCTTTGCTGAAACTAAGGGTATAGGAAAGGAATATGGTAAACTGGGTTAGTATAAAGAGAATCAGAATCACCAAACCTAATGTGAGATGAAATATGTTAATTTCATGAAGATATGTGCAGGCACAAACTCTGGCTACAGCAAAGCTCTCTGGTTCCGGGAAAAAGTATTTGACTGCAGTGAGAAGACCCACATTCTAGACTTGGCTCAGTAAGTTACCAACTGTGTAAGTTTGGCAGTGTCATTTAACATATTCAGGCTCATGATTCTTTATCTGCAAAATAGGAATAATATGATCCGTCTTTTATGTATGCAAATGCATTTGTAGTATTGCTTACCACTTAGGAGCCAAGCTTAAAATGATAATCAGATTCCTCTGAATCAGTCACCTACAAATGTCTCTCAGTGTTACAAATCCAAGTCCTAGGATCTCCATGAATTGATGCTGTTCCCATTGTCTAGGTAAGGAAAATTGAAACTGAGTGGTCACTCTTTAAATCTGTCATTAGGAATTAGGCCTTTGAACTGTTGATCTCTGGATCTTTTCGCTAGGGAAAATAAATCATTTAAATATCGTATCATAAGTCACACAGCTAAGAAGACGGTGAGAGACAGCATTTGACACCAGGACTATCCAATTCTAAAGCTTGTGTTCTTTCTGCTACACCCGTGAAAACTAAAAATTGCTGACATTTGCCTTACTGTCTACCTTCTGTGGATTATAAATGACTACCACTCATTTGTAGATAAATATCAAAACAGTGTACTGCCAATATAAGAAGATAAAATTTTGAGTCAGACATTGTGACATTGGTATATGCTTTGCCTTTATGGGAAAACCAGAAGTTCACCTCTATACATGTAGTGAAAATTAATTTCAGTTTTGGTTCATGAGAATTTGATGAGGCACAGCCCAATATATCTTTAAAATGGTATATTCAATTTTGTTAACAGAGTTAAGAGATGGGGCTGGGGAAAATAGCAATGTAGTGAGCATTTCTTTTCCTTTCACTGGTGCTAAATTGCTGTACATAATCACATAGCCAGCGGGGATAGCTTAGTGAATTAAGCTTCAGGTTTGCTAGTCTAGGATGCTTAAAAAAACCTCAAGTTCTAATCCCAGCAGAGTCTGTATGACTCTTCATCTTCTGAGTTTGATCAATTAAATTTCATAGTTTTTTATTATGTAAGAATCTCAAATAAGACTTTATAACCCAAATCCAGTCTTTCTTATGAAGACTTTAAATACCTTGTATGCTTTTATTTATCTAAGTATTGAATTTCAGGCTTACTGTTTCTAATACTTTCACCACATTTAGAGAGGAAATCATTTGACACTTCACAATTAAGATGAGAATATTTTGGTGGAATCATGCCCTATATCATTTATACATGTGATCTGCTAATACTTACAAAGGAATGGGTCCATGAAATAAAGATGAACCCAACATAATGTGACTTCAGCCACCGTTTAGTTAATGATGACCATATGCTTGGCATGCATCATGAATTATCTATGCAATCCTCACATTTCCCTTGTCAGGTAAATATTTTTATACCCAATTTATACAGAATTTTAAATGCCTTGTTCAGAGTCATTTGAGTAGAATGAGAGAGTTGAGATTTAAATACAGTGTATCTAAAGCAAAGTCTATGATGTTCCATTTATCTATGCTGTCCTGGAATTATTGTGCATCTAAATTAGTAAATAAGAATGAAATGTGAGGAAGGCACCCAACAGGGAATTGTAAAGTGAAAGCCCAAATCAGGAAGGCAGCAGGATCTGGTGACATGGAAGAAATCTGGGTGACACTGTCATATTGTTAACTCATGACTGTCTTTAAAGAGCTAGTAACTGATCTTCCCACTTGTACATGTCTCATCTGCCTGGTGAGTAGGCAGGCTTTCAGGCGTGGTCTGGAGAAGAGCCCAGCGTGGGCGGGTATGAGAGTATGATACCCTTTAAAAATGTCACAGGAAAAGTCTTCCACTCAGTGGAATCTTTGCTCTATTGAAATGGCACGTCATGGAAACCAGGGACACAGAAGTCATATTCCCCCATCTGGAAGTATGTTCTTTTATATCCTGCTTTGTTTAATTGTCTTCCTGTGTTTCTATAGTCCTTTGCCATAAGGACATCTTCAACCTTCAGTTCATATCTTTTCGTCCATCACATGATCATCCCATTGTGACATGCTTGCAGTGCTAATGGTTAGAAGTGAAATCATAGGCAAAATCCACAGTATTCCATATTTTCTTGTAAGGGTAATACCATATACTCAGGAATAAGAAACATACCAATAGTGAAGACCAGAACTGGAAATGATCTTAACAACTTGAGATGTATTGAGTTTACCATGGCTGAGAAACATCCAGACAGAAAATATCTAGGAGTATGCAGGTGGATATGGATAGCAAAAATACCACATGTGAGTATGAAGGAAAGGGAAGGGCAGGATTGGAGATCTAGACTTGGAGTCATCAATAATTTGGAGATAAAAATTAAAAGAATGAACCCATCTCTCTCTCTCTCTCTCTCTCTCTCTCTCTCTCTCTCTCTCTCTCTCTCTCTCACACACACACACACACACACACACAGAGAGAGAGAGAGAGAGAGAGAGAGAGAGAGGGGGAGAGAGAGATTGCTGGGAAATTTAAAAAGAAAAAGGAGAATTTTGAAGGTTAGACAGAGATGCCAGAGAGAATAGTGACAGAAAAATTAAGTTTGAAAAGCAGCATTTCCCAAAATGCATTCTCACTTTTATAATAAATGAGTTTCATAAATTAAAGTAAAACTGGCTTGCTAATTTGTACTGTGAATCTTTAAAGAAGATTATAGAATGCAGTCTTCTAAAATTATTTGACCACAGAATTCTCACATTCTTACATAAAGCCTATTCATATCCCTCAAAACCAGTATCCGCTGGAGCATGCTTTGGAAAATCCTAGGTGGTAAATTTCTCTGAAAAATAATTTGTCTGTGACATCAGTGCAATGGAGAGATCTTGTATAAGGAGGACTCCATAGGGAAAATTTTGACTGTTAGAAAGTCATTCACTGATTAACATTATCAAAGCAGTTTTAGTCAAGTAGTAAGGACAAAAGAAAGGTAACAAAGCATTAACTAAGTATTAAGGATGATAAATCTCTGTCACAGCATTTAATTGTACATTTTAGATATACACAATTTTTATATCAATTATATCTCAATAAAGGTTTAAAAACGAGGATATAAAATCAGTAGACGTTAGTAAGTCTGTCAAGAAACTTGGATTTAAAAAGAAAAACACATAGAATGTAATGAGGGATGTAGTATTTATATGACAATATTTCAGATGAGAATTTTGTGAAATATGTAGGCCGAAAGGGAGGAGAGAGGAGAGAGAAAGAGAGTAAGCGCCTCAGAATATTTAGGGTGGTGGAGTCAGTTAGAAGGGTAAGTGCTGGATTAAGGTCCTAAAGATATAGAGAGGCACCCAGTGTAGGATGAAATACGAGAAGTGCTTGTATAAAAGTAGAGTAACCATCTCTGAAAATATAAAGTAAGAAAAGCAATACTAGTTAGGAGGAATGGGCAAGGCTCCTTTCAAGAGGTAGCTTTTGACTTGGACCTCAAAGGAGCAGGCCAGCACCAGAGAAAAGAGGGACAGAGAAAATAGAAGCCATCTCAAAGGACAGGACCAGAAGAAACAGTGGAGCAGTCCTGAGGGTCAGAGAGCACCCAAGGAAGGACACGTGGTACCAGAATTCCAGCATGCTTCATTTGTTAGCTAATTCTTTCATTATTGAAGGCTACTGATTCCATGGGATAGAAGGTATACTTGACTGTAGAATTCATTGGCTTTTGTTTTTTCTTTGAGTAATTTATAAATTACTTGACTTTCATTATCTAGTTATTTAGAATTTTCAGTTAAAAAGAAAACGAGAATAAAGAAACACAGTTTACTTCCATTCAGGTGAATTGAAGAGTATAAGTCTTTTTAGATATGCCGGTAAAAACCAAAATCTTGGGAGTAAAAGAATTAAATGTTATTCATTTTGCAAATTTGGAATGAATAACTATGTCAAGGATTTGTGCAAGACCACAATTTGGAAAGAGAAGTATGTCTGAATAAAGATTATGTTTTCTACCTTGTTACAGTGATATTCTTCTTCAGACAACAAAATGGGAATTGTTATTGCTGATTATTGTTTACCACTTAAAGATATGTAATTGTCAACATTTTGAAAATATTTTTAAAACAGTTACTTTAAGAGTTTTTCATGTTTGTGACATTCAAAACAAAATCTCAGTAGGCATTTTCTCTCTTCCTTCTCCCTTCTTTCCCTCCCTCCCTCCTCTTCCTTCCTTTCTCTCTCTCTCTCTCTGTCTCTCTCTTTCTCTCTCTCTCATATTGGCATTCCGATGCAGTCAGAAGAATTTATGCAAAACAGTTTTGTTTTAAGCCTACTGCATGAACACAAGCTTCTTAGCTGTTTTTCTTTTTAAAATTGTATTTTAATTCTTTCCCCAGTCACCTGAAAAAATAATAGCAGAAATGAAATTATCTTCTCTAAAGGTACTGTTGTTTTAATTAGAAGCCGCCCTACTCTATGGCTTGGTGAAGCAGCGTTGTTAGTGTAAGTTAGCAACCAGAGAAAAGTGACTCCCTGTCCCAAACAAGTATTTAAAGAGCAACTACTAGGTAGTAAATTGGCAACCTATGACATCACCTGTCAGCCAACATCCTACAGATGGAACAGGGCCATTTAAATATACATGTCTTTAATTATCACAAATAGGGATATGCAGCTTTATTTATGAGGGAAAAGTTTATGTGGAAATAGACCTCAAATAACACATTACTTCGAATGTATAATATTAGGGAGCCCACCTTTATTTGACATGTATTTTGCTGGAAAAAATAATAGTGAGCAATTCTTCCTTTATGTATTATAGCAGGTAAATATGCAAGAGGTAGAGTATGAGGGGTGTGTGTGTGTGTGTGTGTGTGTGACAGAAAGAGAAAGAGAGAGAGAGAGAGAGAGAGAGAGAGAGAGAGAGAGAGAGAGTTGCATGTGCCTTTGTGTAGCAAAATAGAAATGCTTGAAGGTTATTTATTATTAGGATATAAACTGAGCAATAGACTACTTGACGTACAGAGAGTTAATTGTTCTATCTAAGGGCTGTTTCTGTTTCCCATGAGAGGTTCTGTCTCCTCCAAATACTGGAAATCCCTCCTCATCACATTTCTTAGGCCCCTCACCACTGCTGTTTTCCCTCAAAGCCTGCCTCTCGCCTGAGACTTACTGGAATTCACTCCATGTCTTTGGGTTGTGCCAAGTTCCACATTCTGAAGCTATCTCTGAATACCATTGTTAGAATCATCATTACAATCATCATCTCAGCTTTTCTTCCTATCAGAAAACCCCGTATCTTTCTTAATCTTGTTAATATATCAAGAAGCAAGAAGAAAGGATTTTTATTCTTAGGGTCATTAGCTTATTAATTTTAAATCCAGTCATTAAAAGTATATCTCCTTAACCAAGGTGAACAATTTTACTAGTAACCATAATGGTTTGACCTTTAATCTATGTATTTTTTTCCTCAGGGAAAATAACGTTGACTATAAGCAACAGTCCCTCTGCTAACTGAAATTCTTTAATCACTTCAGTAAAATCCATTAATATATTGTCATTTTTGTTAAAGATCATTTTAAACATAAAAGAACAAAAATTGAAGTATGATGCAATTGGATTAAAATACAAGGCACATACACCATCGCAAAAAACTTTGCATTAGTTAGGATTTTCATAGTTAGGTAAAAGCAATCTAGCTCTCTGAGTACTTCCATTTCTTACAGACCATGTGAAATAGACAATACCCATTAGGTTTGGGAAATAATGGCTCTTCATTTCTCCATTTTGACATCAGAAGAAACAGAGGCAAATTATTTACATAATTTAAAATACAGCATGATCTACGCATATTTAACTTTGGGAACATCGCTAGGTGGCAGCTGGTATTCTAAACATCATCATCATTCTACCCGGTGGAATGGAACATGGATTATTTATATAAAATGAAAAATTAGGTTTCCCAAATCTAAAAACCAAGAAATTTTTTTTCTGGGTCAAAAAAAAATAGATTTTGGTAATCTTAAAAAGAAAAAGATGCTCATTCGACTCTTGATTATCTAGCAGCAGTGATGAAGTTGGGGCTTTTTTCCAGCCTTCCTCTAGCCCTCTGGCTGCCTATTCTGTGCCATGTGGTTGCCATTTCAATAATCTCCAAGAAGAAAGCGAAGCCAACACAGTTCATTTTGCTCTGCCTTCCCAGTCTTAAAACCAGTTCAGAGGGCCAGCGGTAGAAGCCAGCAGCTTAAAGTGCAATTTTTCAGATCATGGTGTATTTTAAATTATTTTCATTTGGCTCTGTAATTTTAAGGAGTACCAATGATAATGGAATCAATTTTTTAAAAAAATTAATAATCAATATTATGTCATTCCCACTGCAAAACACTACTGCTATATTTACATTTATCCTGACACTTTGGCTGTTTGTCTATAAGCAAGATACCTCCCTCACAGATGTCCAGCCACAAGTATAATTGAGGGGCTCAGCTGCTGGTCTCTGAAATCCCCAAACACATTTGGTCATGCCAAGCATCCCACTGTCTGCTCCTCCCCATTGATTGAGCCCAGCAGGAATTCTTTGGCAGGCTCTTTCCTGAGAGATACAAAGTGACTTGTGGTCATGTTGGCTTCAAGGACTGTCCAGTGACCTCACCCAATTTTCTGAGAGTGCAAACCATCTAAGACGCTTCCACTTGAATTCTTTCCCCCAAGGTCAGGCATGCATGGCAGCCTGATCACTCTCCTTGGGATTTTGGGGATTTTCATTTTCTCTCATAGGTATTTCCTCTGATACAATTCTTCAATCTTTGCATACTTATTTCCTTGTTGGTGCTGACTTCTCCAGGTGCCAGGACTCCTATGGTCTATAATTCTATGTCAAAAAAAAGGTGTAGCAAAAACTGAGTTAGTAACCAATGAAACCCATTTAGACATTTCACTGCATGTGTGTGTCTGTGCATATACTAACGAGTTCCTTGCTTGACAAAATAGCCAACTTGGAATACTTGTTATTGTTCATCTCTGACAATACAGATGGTGGCTACAGGAATTACCTTTGTCTCTGACTCTCCAATAATGATTATGTTCTTGTACTCCCTTCCTTAGCCTCAAGTGAGAAGGAGCTAGTTGTCACTGGACTCCAGAGCTGGCTCTGGGTGATTCATGCAGTGATGTAAGGTGGTAGAACTGAGGATAAGTTGCTGACTTATTGTGTCCATCTCTGTCCTATTTCCAGTTTCCTGGTCCTGTTCTCTGTCCATTTCCTCAGTTCCTTATCCCAACTCAGTCTTCTTTTTTTTCCCTCAATATAGAACACGTGCTCAGATTCAGGGGCTTGTATTTTCCACTAAATGATAAGTGATTAAGTATCCCACATCCCATTCTGATTAGCTGTAAATCCTTGTAAATTTGGATAACAAAAGAAAATCGCATGGCTTGGAGTATAGTGGGAAACTTGTAGAAGAAGGTAGGTTTGGAGCAAAGCTTGGATGATGTGAGTAAAACATGTCAGCAGGCCTAGACAGTAAAAACATCCTCTATTATTTACGGCACATGACATGCAGCATCTTCTGAACTCCTTAGCCAAACAGTGATAGTCTTATTGGCCCAGCTATTGAAGAAAGACACTACCAGAATTTCTCCTATTCACATCTGATTAACAAAAGAACAGCAAAAAGGATTTGTAAGTTGATTTCACTGGAGGTGAGGATGTGTAGGATATCTCTATAATGCTTCAGTGGACCTCACCTGAATACTAATTTATGCTCTCTTCCCTCCCTGCTTGTGTCCCAGGGTACCCTATGTCAGTTGGTGGTAATAGCTATAAATTCTGAAGTTTTCCTCCTAGGGAACACAGTCTCAGAACCCATGGTCCTATTAGAACTATCTTTAAGTGAATTCTGGGTTACAGAGACAGGCATTACCATTGCTTATCACAATCCTGTGGCAAACACATTTTAAGCTCTAAACAAGAAGTTCCAAATAAACTGTACAATATGATCCATTCATAAGCTGGGTAATAACTGTGCTAATGAAGTGGGATATAGCCTCATTTATAAAATTATTATTATTGTCATTAATCAGTTAGAGTTATTCATTCATAGCCTGATATATTTGGAGCTCAGCTTGATTTCTTTTAGGTCTTTTAACTTGTGGATTTAGCATTAAGTTCCTTGAGTATATTTGTTTCTATGAAATGTCTTATGCTCCTAAATCCCACTTCAAAATACACAGGGATGTTAGATCTTATGAAAGAAAATTTGGAGAAGGGTTTAGGTGAGTTTAATGCAGTGATTCTCAAAATATGATCTCAGGACCAGCAGTATCAATATTCACTAACTATGAATGAATTTATTGGAAATGCAAAGTAGCAATCCCACCCATATCTTCTACTTCCAAAATTCTGGTGGTGGGCCCTAGCTTTGTGTTTTAAGAAGCTCTCTAGGGGATTCTGACCCATGCTTAAATTGGGACCAATTGTTTCTACTATCTTTAAGTAGGAATTATAGCAAGGATGGATCAATAAGAGTTGTTTCAGGTGTCCTATACGTGATACTCCCTGCAGAGAATACAGTATTAAAATAGCTCCCAGAACCAGTCTTATCTTTTAAGAGTTTTCCATCAAGTTGGCAAAACTCACAGAATTGGGGTTAATAGACAACCAATAGGACAATAAATAACTAAATTTGTACAAATCAAACAGCACCATGGGATATTCAAATGAGGAGACTATATTCAGTGCAGTATATCTATTTGAATATGATTCAATATTTGCCTTAGACCTATATAATTAATATTGGTGGAAAGACAAATGTTCTTCTGGTAAATGAAAAAGAGGAGAGTAAACCTTTTTTCCTGGACTCCAAGAATTGGGTTAGGGGTAAATTTAATTGTGTTTCTATGCTGCTTTATCATCAGAGACAAGGACTCCATAGTCTTTTTCATTAAACCATACAGGTATCACTATCATGAAAGTCAAGAGAGCTTTTAAATGTTTAGCTGAAATCTCTTCCCATTCAATGGAAAAAAATCTTATAGCTAACTCATTATTGATGCTGTGAGACATGAAAACATTTTTTAAAATTTAAAATGTTGTGTTAAACTTATATTTGTTATTTTTTAAAGAGTTGCACTGCTTCTGCATACAGTTTATGATTTCACTGACTAAAAATAGGACTAGGAGAAAGGATCACATTCACTTTAAAATTTAAAATAAATATATTTTCTTATTGCTTCTGTAAATGTGTCTGAAAATGATCAAAAGACAAATCAAAAGTCCCAGATGTTCTTGAGCCCTCCAGATTTTTTTTTAAGTTTCTGAAATGACATAAAGTCAAGGTGGATGGCCTCACATAAAGTTCAATAAGCCTGACCCTAAAACTAAAAAGCTGATAATTTGTTCGCTTTCAGTGGTCATTAATTCTTTGAAGTCACAAATGTACCATTTAGTAAATTACCTTTTCAACAGCATTAAACGATATCTTAGAGGTTTAAAGTGTTAAATCACCTTAAAAGGTGGTCAGTTTACTCCTTAATCACTGATAACATCAGTCCAAATAGCTTCAATTTCTTTCAAGTTAGATTCTCATAAACATAAAACGCTTTTATAGACATTATCAAATTTATTCTCAGCTGGATACTTAGGATAGGGGAGGGGAGACTGAGAAAAAGATTTTAAAACTTCTCTTATAAAATAAAACCATGGTTTCAAAGAACATTTGAACTATAAATTTGCCAACTAATTGAAACATCAAAATTATTTGAATGTTGCTTTCTTTTTTGTTAATCACACTTGATAATGCTAAAAAAGATGTTCATTTTTATACTTCTTTGATTCTGATTTATGCTTTCAGGTTGAGTGAAAGCACATGGTATTAGAATTTAGATTTTGGTCTTGAAAGAATTGTGAATATTTTTGGATAACTGTGAATATGGCAGGAAACAT
The DNA here is from genome assembly GCA_004027295.1 of Dolichotis patagonum. Classification (NCBI taxonomy): domain Eukaryota; kingdom Metazoa; phylum Chordata; class Mammalia; order Rodentia; family Caviidae; genus Dolichotis; species Dolichotis patagonum. The sequence continues at coordinate 129,330 of PVJX010000044.1, forward strand.
GTCCATGGGATATCTCCAGGGAGTAGACAGGTGTGTTCTAGGATGCAAAAGGTTGGGAATTCACTGTTGCACTTGAATTTGTATCAATGTGGCCAGAATGATGACACAAGGAAGATAAATCCCTTCTTTCCACTTCAGGTAGGTACCCTTTTCTACCTGTGGCAACCTTAACTCTAACTTCAATTTGGCAATCTTACTCAAAAGTAAAAATTAAATTCAGTTAATGAGCTACTTTATCATTTCACAGTAATCCTATGACTGAAAACATTTCAAACAGGCAATCATTTATGGTTAAAAACTATAATGGACCTTTAAATGCAGGTCCACATACGCAGGAATTATGCAGAGATTTTGCGCTGTCAGGCAAAAGCTAGCCAGGGTATGCTTACCTCCAGTTCTTTGAGACTGTAGCTCCCATGGATTGCTTGTACATGCATTTCTGACAAATTTTAAGGAAAACTCTGACTTTCCATGGTGTGATGTTAAAGACCCATTAGGAAGACAAGGTTAAAGATGACAGCCTTAAGTATGAAATATAAGGAAATTTTTTTCAGTGTTGACTAAAACAGAATTTACTCAAAGAGAAGGTTAATCTGTTTGACTTACCAAAATGGTATTATTTCATATGCCATTAAAACATGACACTTGGAACACAGGCAACATATGGTTGTGCGACCAAACAGAACCTACTGCGGTGTTAGCCAAGGGCTTGGATGATATTTGGGGGACTTGGAAGAGATGTTAAATTATTTTTTTTCTGATTTTTACTGAAGTCTACAGCCATACCACCCTGAATGCGCCTGATCTCATCTGATTTTTACTGAAAGTTTTCCTCTTCTTTCCTTTCCTCACATTAGTTATAGAAAAGAAATTTCTTGTTACAGTAATCCTCTCTGATATAAGCCTCTTCTTGCAGAATTATGGTCTTGTAAGTCAAGACTCTGTGAAGAACTCTAGAAAAGCACAGGAGACACAGGACTGCTACCTAGCCGCCATTTTTGCTACTAGATGGCACCATAGGCAACAGAAATGGGCAAGGAAGGCCTTTGGAAATCTTAGATTGGCTTTTTGTTTTGTTTTGCTTTGTTTTTCCTCCCTACTTTGATTACAAAAAGAAAAGAGACAGGTGGACAGACAAACGGAAAGACTCAGGATGACTATGAAAGATTAACAAAAGAGGCCCAGATCAAATGATATGGACAAGATTTCAAACATTTCTTTTTAAAACCAAAATCTTCAGCATCACTGGCAGCACTATTTAGGCAAACAGATTAACCTTGGTGGGAATGTCACTCACTCCTTTCATATGGTAACATTTCCCAATATATTTTTAGTTTTTCTTTTCAGGAGCTCAGTATCACAAACTATAAATATGCGGTGTAATCTTCTGCCAATAAATTGAGGTCAGCTTTCCTTTGGGTCTCCCTTAAAACTTAAAATCATTATCTCCGTACTCTAAATCCCCTCACCTACTTAAAGAACTTACCTCTTCTTTTAAAAACATGTTTTTAAAGGAAGAGAAGTACATAAGTCTTTTAATGCCACATTAACTCTTTAGCCTTCATCAAGCCTAAAAAAACACATTTCTTATGGAAATATATCAGAATTCGAAGTATATTGAAAGTGTGAAAAAAAATAAGTAGAGATATTAAGGCAATGAAAGAATACTATTCCTGTGTCCTCCAGAATCTCATTTGCCAAAGAGAGTGATATATTCGGAGAAATTTAAGAGCACTATCTAGGGACATGATCACCTCAACTACTTCCTCTCAAATGTGCATACCATATCTAAATGTACAAAGCTAATGTTCAATTACAAAGCAAAAGATGTAGATTCCAACTCAATCCTATTAATTTTGCTATAAAAAAATAAGAATGACCTACCCGTGCCTAGAGCAGAACAACCAGTCAGCTATAACAAGAAGATCCCACTACTCTGCTGTGTTGGGAAATGGAATGTTGTGTCAAATCAAACACTTGGCTTAATAGAATATTATCAAAAACATTAGGTATGCATTACCAATTTGTGAGGCACAGAATACAATAAAATACACTTTATACTGAAACAACAGTGAATGTATTCTGATCTTTCTCTGATGATTCAAGGCATTACAGAAATTTTCATTGACTCCAGGTCACCATTATGAACCTCAATTTTTACTATGCCCAGTGAAGCATGGTTATATCAATTAATAGAAGTTTCCATTTGACAGAATGTTCTGACAACTAGCTTAACAGTATATTGTTTCTACTGGGCGCATAGTGGACAAAATGTGAATACCAATCAGTTGGATTTTTTGCATTGGATAACAGTCCTTTTGGTTCAGTGCCTCAAAAAGAGTGCTGTCCTCAAAGGATTTGAATAATAAAGAGGACTTTGTCCCTGAGGTACAGTAGTAGGAGTGAAGAGAAGCACAGGTTGCTTCCACACTTCCACAGTTGTTCTTAGAGCTTTCCCACTGCAGCCAGCTCATGCCTGCGTTTCCTCAGGGAGCGGAGGGTCCCCTGGGCCCAAAGTTCAGTTAGGAGCTTGACATCCTAACTAACCTAATGCTATTCAGAGTGGCTGGAGAGCATTGGAACCTGCAGCAGGCATTCTGACAGTTTATGCGCATGTTGATGCTGGTCCTTTTTCAGTTTGGATCACACAAGGTGACAGCAACTGGTGTTAATTGAAAAGGAAAATGATAATTCAGTATTCTAACAGTTTGCAGCTACCTCATGCTTTTTCATCCAGAAGACTGAAAAAACATTTCTTTTTTCACAAAGGGAAACCATGTTAGGTACAGTCCCTTGGGAAATGAGGTCATTCTGTTTCTGAAGAGGCCAGGCAATACTCATGTGATTACAGTACCTTCTGCTGATGGACCACAAAGACCAAAGGAGGAAAAAATGTGATGTTTAGGTTAGGAAGGAGGTAGAACTGCAATGATTAACACAAGCTAGAAGTTCAAGAACATTCCAATATGCTCAGTTTGGGGTTCTCCATGTTGGACAAATCATCTATTTGGGGCCTTATCATTCTCTGTTTGTAGAAATCATACAAAATTCTTTTTAGGAAAATATTTGTTTTCTTCTGAGCAGAACTCCAAGTATTTCAAATGCTGAGTATTTGTGGAAGATGGTCACAGTTGCCCATGAAAGGAAATCAGTGAGTTCTAAAAGAATTATACCTACTTTGGTAATTGATATGCAGGAATTCATAATGGGAAGTGCCACAAGGGTAGTAAAATAAATCTAAGACTTTTTGGGTTGGAACAAAGTCTAGCCTCATCTGTTAACAAGCCAACCATATATATATGTATATATATATATATATATATATATAGTGATGAAACCCTGTTCCTTCCTTGATTTCTCATATATTACACACAGAGCAGGAGATGCTTCAAAAGGCAGGGCAGTAGGCTTTTGAAGTCAAAGACCATCTGCTACAACTTTAGTAGAGTGCTCCATACCCCATGAGCTGGCCCTGGAGAACCCCAGGCCAGGGCCCAAAATCTCCTGGGAAGATGGCTGGGTTTCTAACTTCTATCTTTGTGGCTCTGAATTTTGTTCTGTCTTTCCCTTTTAAAATTTAGTTTATTCTAGTGCCTGCTGAATTGGTACACATAGTACTTTTGAGGCTGGATCGCTGAGAATTCAGCTGCAAAGCCCAGGAGAAGCCAGATCTCTGGGAAGGAGCCAAGCGCAGATTTCAGGGAAACATCTCCCTCATGCTTGAATAATTTTTCCTTTCCTGTTGCAACTTGTCAAACTCCCTCTACACACTCTTCCTTTCAGACGGATGGACAGAGAACCAAAGAGACAGATGCATGCTTCTTTTAGTGTAAACATTTCTCTGATGAAGTATAGCTATCAATTAGGCTCAGTGACTGATTCCTACAGAATCACTCACATTTAATCTGTCTGCTTCATCCCAGCCTGCCGAACACTTTGTGAGCGTTCCTTAAGTCCTAGCAAGCCTCTGAAACAGATAACAAAGCAGCAATACTCACAAGGCCTTACAAAATTAAGATTAATTTAAATCTTTTGATTAATCTTAGCATTAAGTGGTAAGAAGATGTAGCAGAGAATATGATCCCAGTCAGGAAGTTGGGAAAAACACAGAAAAACTCAGTTTGTAGTAAAGGGCCTTGTGCCTGTTCTGAGCTCCAAACAAGTTCTACACAACAGGCATCAATGCTTAGGAAGGCACGGGAACAACCTGAAGCTGGAAATTTCACCAATTAGGCATTTTGATAGGAGACAAGGAGAGCAGAAGTCATCACCAAACCATTCTCCAGGTGCGAAGTCAGTCACTGACTTTGACTTAAACACCCTCCACCCCATTTTCTGGGTCTGCGGTTAGGGCAGAGGGAGGAGGGAGTGAGAGGAAATGGGAGAGAAAGAAGGAGAGAATTCACTGAGCAAATGCTTGATGACTGCATAATTCCACTAGAGTTTCTTATGACCTTAACTCACAGTGAATCGGTTCATTTTCTTATATTCAAGTAAAAGGCATCCAAAAATCATCCTTCAGAGAGCGAATGAATCCTAGAGGATACATGTGTTCAAACTGATAATTGTATCACAGGCTAATGTTCCATTACCTATAATATACTTCTTCCAATAAGTGAACTGGTACCTTAGGTCATAATTAAATACATAAACCAGTCTGAGTGAATTAATGGAAAGGCTGGTTCAGTGGTAAAGAGACTAAGAATGATCATATGTGGAATCCTTATACCAGACCACTGTAGTGAAGGAAGAGTTTGGAGAGAAGGAGGCTGTCTCTGAATACTTTAAAGAAAGATTTTACACTTAAGGCTGAATGGTTAGATGACAGAGCTGGGGTCATTCACTGAGGTTATAGGGAGGCAGAGTTTTGCTCATTAAAAGAAGATGTAAGATTTAAGAAGAAACCACTATGTGTAAACCACTTATGTGGGCACTTTTACATGCAGCAAGTCACTACATCATCTCAAAATTCTGTCTAGTAGATATTATTTAACCACCACAGTAGAGAATAGTTACTAGTGAGGTTCAGAAAGATTAAGAAATGTGCCTCAAGGCATACTATTTCTATGCAGCCAGAAATAGGTTTACTTTATCCAAGTCTGAGTTACTCCCAATATTGTGCCCATTTGACAGTTCTCATCAAAGGCAAAGTAATTGTCAACAAGGGAGATAAGTCTACAAGTCAGTATAGCACCTAGAATATATTCCACTTGTAAAAGACAAATATTTTCTCTAAAAAGAATTTTAAAACTCCAAACCTTTGATTATAGGGTTCCATGGAAGAAATGCAGCAGGCAGACCAAAGGCTTGCATTTTTCTTTCTTTCAGTTATTAAGGGCAGTTTTGTGGCAGCAATAAAGGAAAATAATTCACTATTGATGTCTGGTAAGCTTTCCCATCAAACAGAGAGAAGGAGAAAGAAGGATGTTGCTATAAAAACATCTGTAAACTGATCCATCCACATAAGACAACTTTAAAAGCCAGGGCAAATGGATTCTCAGTTGCCCTTTCTTTCCCATTTCTTTCTAACAAGTGTAATCTTTCCTAACTTAGGTCCTAACAATTCCAAATGATGACTTGATTTGCAGTGATGGACCTAGAAAGAAGCAAGGGAGCTTGGCAAAGCATTTCGGCTATTGGAAACTTGCACGGGACGGCAGTGAGTCTCTGCCAAAATGAGCTCCAGTTCCCTTGTGAGTAATAAAAAAAGACCTCTGCGGCCCCTTTGATCTCACTCTATAGGAACACAAAATGTCCCCTGCAACAACTTCCAATGTCTGTTTATCGTACTGAAATTTTTGTATAGGAGCACAGCACATGGCTGCAAGCTGTAGGGCTAGGGGACCTGGTAATTTCAACCTCAGCCTCTGCTCCCCTTACTAGCAGTATGAGGTGCAAAGTATTTAGCCCGACTTTTCTGCATCTGTGAAATGGGGGTACTGGTAGCACCTGCCCCACTCAGTGGTCTGATGAACGAATGAGTTACCCCATCAATTGTGTGTGTTATTACTATCAGTGCTTTTGAACTTCTGTGTATCTGGTTCATGAAAGGAGCTCTGAAAAGCCCACGTGCAAAAACTCTGCTGCAGGGAGTCAGGCTCAGTAGATCTGAGATGGGGCCAGGGAAGCTGCAAAACTTGTGATTCAGGTGCACAGCTAGAGGTGAAAACTCCATCTGTGTGTTCACATGAGCCCTGCGAGGAGGCAAGGCGCACCTGCACAACATGGCAGAGCATGGAGCACACAGCTTGAGAGCTGGAGAGTCTTTGGTTCAAACACTTGCTCTGTAATTTCTCAGCCACATGGCCTGGAGCGAGTTACTTACCATCTCTGAATCTTAGTTTTCTTATTTGTAAAATGGAAAGAATATCATCTTCCTGGCAGTGTTGTTGTGAGGTTTAGAGAGAGATTGGCAATGAGAAATTTAAAGCCCTGGCAGGCAATCAATAAATGATACTTTAAAAAATGTATACTTATCGTTATACAGATTGCTCAAACCAGAAGGCGAGAGCACACAAAGAGGAAAAATGCTGAGATATTTGGAGCTTTTGAAATAGGCAGTTGATCTTTTAAGAACAGTGAATTATGATTTATCTTTTAAAAATGACAAATACTTGTGTATGTTTTTTTCTCCTTTTCAAACCAAAGGCAGAACAAATTTATATACTCTCTATTATATACTGTTTTTATTTTTACTTAACAACATGGGGATTTTTCCAGATTGGTGTATGACAGATATCTTCATTTTTTCTTTATGGAATCATAGTATTCCACTGAACTGATGTTGTATAATTCCATCAGGCTCTGACAGAGGGGTATTTGGGCTAGTTTCTAGCATTTACTTTTACAAACAATGCAAGGATGAGTAAGTTTTAAATATTTCTTTTTATACAAATGTATTTGTAGGGTAAATTCATAGAAGTAGAACTGCTAGTTTAGAAGCATTGTACACTTGTCGTTTTGTTAGAAACTGCTGAATTGCCCTCTTTAGATTTGTATCAATTTATACTCAAGTCAACAATGAGAGCCTAGCTGGGCAATTAGCTCAGGGACATAAGCGCCTGCCTGACAAGCGCAAAGTTGTGAGTTCAATCCCTGGTACCAAAAAACAACACAACACAAAACAAAACAAAGCAACCCCCCTAAAACAATGAGAGCCTAGTTCTCACCCTATCATCAGCATAGTCTCCTGTCAAATTTTGACCTTTATCCGTCTTATAATCAAAAGGCAGTATCTCAGTATAGTATAACTTGCAATTTCCTTATCATGAGTGTGCCGTATATGTTTTAGAAAAAATGTAACATCCTTTTCCAGAAAAATGATTATTCATATCTCTTCATAGTTTTTTTTATTTTTGGCTTTGCCAATTTGATATAGAGCAAGTCTGTGTATTATACATAGTATTTAGGATATGAGGTCTTGGTCTACAATAAGAGTTGCAGAAGTTTTTCTTTTGTCATTAATGTTTAATTTTATAGCAGTTTTGTTTTGTATATCTTAGTCTGCCAATGTGAAATTTTTTTCTTACATTAATAAATGTATTTAATTTTTCTTTTTTGGCTCCTGGGTTTAGTCTGATGATTTCTACATGGCTTACATACTCTCCATTGATTGTTCTGATACATTTATTTTGTATTTTGCATTTAAATTTTTGATCTATTTAAAATGCTGCTTTGAAGTAAAGATCTAACTTCTTTCTAATTGGGAAAATTCTATTTTTTATATTTAAAGAACAAAATATAAGAAAGCAATGTAGGTTAAAAAATAGCTTTGATTTCAAGCAAAGAGAAAATGAACAGTTATTCTTGTCAGATCAGTTCCGCAGCTGAATTTCTTTCAGTTTTCCTGGTGTGAAAGAACATTCAATATTCTTCTTCTCTTCAACAGTTGTCACTCACTTACTAAAAATATTAATCTCAACAGTGAATTGAATTAAAATTACAGATGGTAATGGAATGAAAATTTCTGATGATGACTTGGTTGCTGGGCTTTATTTTCCTCTTTATCACATGGTTCTTTTTTGTGGGTATCCTAGCTCCCTGATTTCCAATGCTTTAAAAGCCTCCATGCAATAACAATATAATCATAAAAGCTAATTAGTAAAGATTTTGTGTCTTGTTAATGATGTACAATTGATTGTGGCTCGAGGATAGAATGAGACGAACCATTCATCCATGATGAACACTGCATTTTATCTTCTTACAATGCGAAGGTGATGGCATTTTTATTACTGTGTTGCTATTATGTAGACATCTGAACCAACTCACCAATCTGTTTTCATCTAGCATCATCTTTTACTACTACCAAACCTGAGCCCTTTAAAAATGTAGAGATAATTCTAGATGCCTGATTATAGGAATAAGGTGGAAAATTAATTACATATGGACCAAATGGTGAAAAACAATCATGACATTATTTATCTACTTTATTTTTGCTTAACTTTTCAACTAAACCTTTTCCCCAATAGGCTGTAATTATACTATTCAAATGCCTGATTAAAAATAACTTTATTTATTTATCTTTATTTATTTTTTTATACTAAGTATCTAACTCCTGACCTTGCACTTGCCAAGCAGGTGCTTGTGCCACTGAGCTAAACCCCAGTCCTAAAAATAACTTTAAAGTAGTCACTTAGCTATAACTCCCAGTATCTTTTATTTTCCTGAACCATCTCCTCCTCCTTAATTCTTTATAAATAAATAGATGTGGATAGACACAGGTGTAGATACAGACAGATGTCAAAATCCTCATTTGCATAAAGTAGGGGACACTATGCAGTAACTAGACCTCTTTCAGAGTTTATTCCCAAAGTCCAAAATGTGGAAGCCATCATGATCACCCTATTTCCTTCACTGTCTGACCTCTCTTTTCATGATTTCTTCCTCTGCTGCAAGAGGCTCTGACAATGAAGCCATGTGCCAGTGTAGCTCCTGTATTTGGGGTTTGGTCCAATACTTAATTTTTCAAAGGGATAGGAGTTTGGCTCTTTTCAAAGTTGGTCTGGATCACATAGCTGTGATGAGAAAAATACATAATAGGTGCAAAACTCCAGCAGGGAAGGTTTAAAGGTTTGTTATGACATGGCTCTTTACTCAGAGCATACAACCAAGACAGTAATTCTGGCCTAGTAATTCCCTGTTATTACTTTCTGACACTTGAAAATTTCCAAAGATCTGCTCCTTGGATGGCTGCAAAACAAGCTCTCTGCCCCTGATTTGGGGCAGCTATGCACCCTGCAAGGCCCAGAACATGGTGTTGGTGCTTAGTGCCATAGGACACTGTTTGTATGTACTCTCTTACCATTCTCTGACCATTGCACCAAAGGTGCCCTGTGGCATGTCAGCCAACCGCAGAAGCTCAGTGTGCAGAGATTGATGGGGTATCTGGTAATTTAAGGAGTACATGGCATTTTGGAGATTGGATATGAATATTTTTCCCTACAACTTTTCCTCAGTTGTGCTGGTCAGCTGACTTAGCAATGGCCTCATTGCATCTGGGCTACTGGACAATGAGAGGTGGGATTTGGGTGAAGGGTGGAATAGAAGGCCATCCTTTAGGTTTGTAGCAGAGCAGTGGCCTGGAATCCTGGGGAAGCTTTTTCCTGCCTCTGCAGGTCACTAGAGTTTCTTTTAAATGGGAATGCACATGCCTGCTTCTTTCCTTTTTGCCTAAGGGCTAGCTATAATGGGAACATATTAGTTGAACTGGGAAGACTGAGCACATGGCATTGCAAAGGACTATGGTTTTCAACTTTAACAACTTTGTCTTTGGAAGAGAAAACCAGCATGCAGCCATCTCAGCCACCCTCAGCGACCCAACTGCCCTTCTCCTTTGCTGGTGGCTATTCACCATCATTAGGGACTTGAATATTTGATACTATTAAAAGGGAGATGCTGTCAAACGTGAGTTCCCAATAGGCTTGAAAATTTATTCTGAGTATTTTGGTTACTGGCTTTTGTAGATACCCAACATCTAGCTAACTAGTAGACTATGAATATGATGGGTCATATTTTACAAGTGACTACAATGCTATGGCAATCAAAAAGCTGTTGCCACATACATAAATGACAACTTTTCCATCTGCCTGCTCTTGATTTGGCATCACCGGATGCTTTCCATGGAATTTTTGCTTTTTGTTCAGCGTAGTCCTAGATTTCAGCGTGCATACATGACATACTTTTCTAAAAGGCATTTAGCAGCAGATATTTTAATATGTGCCAATAGCTGTTGCTGTTCTGTCTTACATACTTTAACTACACTTTCATATTTTGTATTTGTACCCTGAGGCAATTTAATCACAAAAGTTGCAATCTGATGTGCAGAAATGATAAATAAATAAGTGGAACCCAGTTTCCAAAAGAGGTTAACAGCAATAGAGAATCGTGGAAATAGTCCTTGTTTGTATTGCCATCATGAAATTCTCTTCAGTTCAACCATTCTTTTGTCCTGAGTGGGGCAGTCCCTGGGTAACATGCTAGTAAGAAATCATGTATGTATGCCCTCAACACGCACAGAATACAACAGGTATAATGCTCAGAACTGTGCCATCAATTCCTGTGTTGCTTCTATTTACAAGATCATTGCACAATTCCTTTGTCCCTGTTCAGATTTCCGAAACCCTGATGGGTTTAAACTTATTGCTGCTTTTGCTCAGACAGTTTTGGCTGGTACCACCAACAGAAGCAGATGTTCCCAAGGTGCTGCAGTCCCTGTAGTATTTGTCCTGTCCTACACACTGTATTATCTCTGTCCTAGTCAAGTTCTATGAGATTCTGATGACACAAAGGTACAGGACACACCCAGAATTATTATTCAAACCATGGGCCCTCTCAACTCAAGCTTCCTGCCTCCGGAGAAGAACACAAGATGAATTTAGAGACAAACACAGAATGTGTAATCCCATGCCAGCCATCCTGTGCCTCTCCTCCTGTTGCTGGAAACAAACTCAGCAATGAGGAGAGGGAATCAAGATGACATATGGTCCCCTACATGGCCAAGTTAATCAGAGAAGATTGTTGAGAAACCCGGAGCTAGAAAGGGGACATACATTCCTTTAGAATAAAAAGGCAGCGGTGGTGCGGGGGAGTTCCATCAACCTAGAGAATGTGAATTTCTTTGGTAGACAAAATAAAGGTTTTCAGACAGAGACAGATCTTATGAGCATGAAGTGACTGGATTTCAGGAGAGATTATGAAAAGACCCCATGAAACTGACTGAAAATCCGTCTGACAAGTCTCTGTTTCCTCCTCCCCCTTATGCTGTCTTTCACGGTGGCACTCAGTAACCACTCCTACTTGTCTGTAATTGTGAAACCAGACTTCGGAGAGACCACTCAGAGGCACAGACCATTGGGAAGCTGTTATTGACATGACACACATGGGAAACGATATGTTGTCCAAAAGATGCAAGGCCTGGAAGTGTGACTGAGATGAAAGGAGAAAGGAAGAACATAGGACAGCAGTGGGTTGGATCAAACTTTAGAAGAGGAAGCACATATATGTGGTCCCTTCCCACTTGCGAAACTAGATGTTAGCATCATACTTCACCTGAATTTCCTTTCCTTGCCCCAGAAATGCCCCCTCCATTCTCTTTGAGTAAATACTGGCTTCGTCTACTCTGTGTGCGTGCGTGCGTGCATGCGTGCGTGTGTGTTAATTTTGAGGAGCCTGTGTCAAGGCGGTGCCCTTTAGATTGGTACAGAGACAACGAAGAGAATTTGGAAGGAACATAGTTAGCTGATATCAATGGCAGAGGCATGAACAGGGGTTTGATCATGCTAAGAGGGATGGTGAGCATTTGAATGGGTCTGTGATTTAAAAAGCCATCAAAGGAAAGAACTTCTCTGCAAGGCAGTTTTTCTGTCTTAGAGATGAGTGAGCAGAGTGAAGGGTAAAACTCAGAGGTGCAAACTATTGGACCTAAGGCAAAGCCTGGAGCTTGACAAAGAGAATCAGGTCACTTGCTGGAGGGTGTGCAGATCGGTTTTGGCTTTCTGAACATGTTCATCAAATGTTTGGAAACTGCTAATGTAGTCACAGGAAAAAATGATGGAGACACATACATGTGTAAGAGGCTTGATAAAGGAGCAAAATAAGAACCCTTACGTCCCAAAGAGAAAATGCCATCGTACCATGCTGCTTTGGTGGCATCTATCCCCTCCCCTTCATTTAGAGGCTTCCTAGACCTTTCTCCCAGGTCTAGCTTACAGGACATTGTTGAGAGGCTGCTTCATTTGCTGCTGTTGTCCTAGGTAACAAATGTATTTTCATAGTGGTATAGAACAGCTGGGGCCTAGCCAGAAAGCAAGGTCTATATTTTGGGTCTGCCCAAGAAGACAAAATTGTGGTATCACAGGGCTAATGAAGTTTCAAATCAGCAGAGAATAATGGTACATTCTTACAGTCCTAGTACTTGGGGAAACTGAGGCAAGAGGGTTACAAATTTGAGAGCAGCCTGGGCAACTTAGAGAGACCCTGTCTCAAAATAAAATATGAAAAATGTGGGCCAAGGGAGATAGTTCAGCAGTGGCACAGTACTTGTCTGGCAAGCTTGAGGTTCTGAGTTCGAATTCTGATACCAAAAAAAGAAAAAAGGAAAAAAGGTTTGGGGATATAGCTCAATGTGAAGGCCCTTGCTGAAACTCCTAGTATCACACACACACACACACACACACACACTGGCATGCACACAAAACAAGGTGCAAGCCTTGCTGTAATATACAAGTGGCTTCCATTAATTCTCCATATGGATTTACTTGCCTGATTTCCAGTTGTATGGTTGGGAGAGGTTAAGTGTCTGGTAAAATACAGAGGTGAACCTTTCTCTCAAATTTTTAAATTTTGGGATTAAGAAAAATGGCAGGAGGGCAGTGGTGTGCCAGGATCCTGGGTCCCTCCTAGCTCTAGTCCCGTCAGAGTGTTAAGTGCGTGCAGTCAGTATCAACGCAGGGGCCATGTAATTCCCATTATGTGCCTTAGTGTCTTTATATACAGTCAGGCAGAGGGTGGGAAGCAATGGGAAGAGAAGCCAGGCTTAGATCACCCCTGCTGGGGAGGCTCAGAGCACTGAGAACAGTGCTTATTATTGTATCCCCATGTGATGACTGAGAAAAGGAAGGTCTCAGAGAAGTGGAAGCAGGCAGCCCGGGGACACGTCCTAGGAAGCAGGAGAACCAAGATTTGGCCCAGGGATTATGATCACAGAGTCACAGTCATTTTTATACTGCAGGGCCTACAGAAGGAGTGCCGGGGTAGGGTTCAAGTGGAAGTGGGATTTTAATACGGATGTTACTGAAAAGTGCACTGAGAAAGTAATATCTGAGCAAAAACCAGCAGCGAGTTGAGAATAGAGACAGGAGTTCAAGTGGTGGAGACTCATTCAATTGTGAAAGACCTAAGGCAGGAGGGAGACAGAGAGTTAAAGAGGGCAGAGTGACTGCTGGACCAGCAGGTGAGGAGGGCAGAGAGCGTTCTGGGTTTTAGATGTGCTTATGAGAGCTGTGGTTTGTGCTCTGGTGAGTCTGAAGTAGGAACTGGCATGGTCTGATTTCTATATTAAAAACATTATTCTTGTAGCTTGTGCTGGGAATAGACTAAGTACCTAAAGGGTAGAAGAAGGGAAATTCCAACAATCTAACACTGCCACTACTCTTACTGAGCCGTGGGGCCAGACAGCGGTCATCCGGAATGAAGACTGTAGATGTGCTCAAGGGGTTGAACATGCACAGTTGTATGACCTGTGGACTCGCAGGAGACGTTGGAGCTAGATTCTGGTCATGAAGGAAGAAATGTGGGTTTCTATTCTTGGATAGCTCATGCTCACAAAAAGTTAATAACAAATATTTTTCTTGACTTGTTCTCAAATATCTCACTTCACTTATTTTTCCTCAGGGTGTGATTCATTTTCATTTCTTCAGTTGTTACTTCCATGGAGATAACTGGCAACTCTATAACTCCAGCCCAGAGAGGGCAGTTTCTAATTCCTTATTTCCTGTCCCACCCAAACCAATTCCATGGCTTCCTTCCCACAAGGTCTCTCCCTTTTGACTCCTCCATGCTTCATTTCTTAACCGCAAATTACTTTGGTTCAAATCTGTAATTGTAATTCTGAGTCATTCTTTGACGTTTCTGTCATCTAAATAATTCTGATTCTTATAAATTATGCCTCTGAGATCACTTTTTTTCCTTTTGTTTTTGGTTTGGGACTGGGGAATTGAACTTAAGACTTCACACTTGCCAGGCAGGTGCTTGTGCTGCTGAGCTAAATTCCCAGTGGACAAATTTTCTTTTGATTCTCACTTCCAACATCTTTCTTTAAATTTGCCCTTTCTCTGAACAAACCCATTAGCCTCTCAACTGATTGCCCTGTGTCCAGATTCACAACTCCCTATTACAAACTTGACCTTGCCAAAAGTGAGTTGTGATCTTCCTTTCCAAGTCTCTAATTGTTCCTCTTTATCTGGTGAACCATGTATCAGAGATCCAGCCTGGCATTCAATATTCCCCACACTGCGTCCCAATCCGCACCCAGTTTTCCTATCTCATATGTGACCTGTGCATGTCTAACACTCGGAGGCCAAGAGGGATTTTTCTAGTATGTTCTGTACATTTCTGTCTCTAGCTCAACAAAGCCCCACCTGTCTGCTACCAGCTTTCTCCAATGCAGTATTCATTAAAGCGTTCTTGTTCCCTAAAACTGGAAGCATTTTCTCTCTGTTCCAAAAGGCCATGTTTCCTTTGCCTATATGTGATACAAAGTTGTGTATTTGTCATTACACATCTTATTGCTTTGAAGCAGAAAGGGGAAAACATTTATGTTTCACAGAGAGTGCATAGTAAGTGCTCACTTATGCATTCATTTCTTTACTCAATAAATATTGAAAGATAAGCATCATTCTAGGCACTGAGGACCCAAAAGTAATGATATGTTATACCCCCTTTCAACACACTCATTAGAGATCTAACACAACATGAGATAATTTGCTACTTATGGGAGTGGTAATCTGGCCATCTTAGGTTGAAAATTATGTTTTCTGCTACCTCCTACTCCTGCCCTCCTAAATCAAGATAATTACTTGGCAATCTGGCTATTCCTTGTGAAGGCAAAAGGGCTGTTCACGTCTTGTGTCAAATGAAGACAAGAGAGGAAGAGGGAAAGGGTAAATTACCCTGCCTTCCATCTGTGCCCAATCAGCTGTAAATCTCCAGCAGAAAAGACGTTCAGAATTTCCAAAGAAATACGCCTCCCAACCATACTGCTAAGGGTAAGATTTTGTGCAGTAGGTAAGGGACTGGCTGGAGTAAGTGTGTAAGCATAGTTGGAATTTTGTGTTGATCTTTCATATTTGAGAGTGAGCGTGTGAACTTCTAATGTATTTAAAAGGTTACCCTGCCTTCTCCGACTGTACACACAGGAAGCAGAGCAGCCTCTCAAGGCCTGACTGTGACAAGGGATGTGCATTTCAAAGATGCCCTCTGAAATGGAAAACACCATCATGGGCTCCAACACAAATGTGACTCTCCTATCTTACCAACCTTTAATGCAACAACTTCTTATCCAGCTGAAATTTTAAAGCATGTTCTCACAAAAACAGAAATTTACAGATGGGGAAATGAGTAATTTATATGTCCCTTAAAAGTCAAAATAGACAAAATATGCATAATAGGGCTAGGGACATAGCTCTATGGTGTAAGTGCCTGCCTGGCAAGAGCTTGGTTATGAGTTTTATCCCCTGTACCAAAAAAAGGGCATAATATAGCAGGAGAATTGTAGAAGTTAGGTGCATAGTCTCTGGAGAAAGGGTGGTTGGGTTGGAACCCCAAATACACAGTATTCTACCTGTATGAATTTAGGCAACTATGGAAGCTAAGTAGCTTCTCTGTACCTCACTTTGAAATGGATATAATTAACGAATTCACCTTAGAAGTGTTGTTATAAGTCTTGAGCTCATATGTGTAAGATACTGTACTTAGGATACTACAGGGAAATATTTAGCATCATTAAGTGTACTGAATTAATTTTTAAAAATTTTATCTCTTCAAGAAAAGAAAAATAGGGTGCACAGACCCACTGTTCACCTCACATAGCACAAGAAACCCCTCTGACCTCTTCTTTATTTGTGCTCACCTCTTGATTTCAACCATCAACTGAGCAGCCAACATCATCTGCTTGGGAAAAAGCAGTAAATTTTTATATTTATCACTCCCTTAAACTAAAAGAAAACATGCAAAGAGGAAAAAAATTTTTTTCCCAAAGGGTACTTGAATAAACCTGAATAAATGAAAGCGCTGTAGGTAATTTAACCCTCTGGATACAGTGACACAAATTCTACACCATTAATGAGTATCACGTGCAGTCCTGTGGGAAGAAAATTCCCCAAATTAGCCCTCTTTATGCCTTGTTTCCTCCTTTATGTGCAATTTTATCTTTCTGGGCCCCATATAAATCTCTCTCAGCCTGTATTATCTTCCCATTATGAGCGAGCAGCCATAATGACAGCCACCTGTTTTAATGATGGAGCCAGGATGTCATCATTTTCTGCAGTGTTGTTAATCTGAGTAACCTTTCCCTTCAGGAATGCCATCTCCACCCTTTTGCAGTTACACGCCAGTTCCAGAGCACCTGTTCCCGTCTAGTTTTAAAAGGTAAATTCCTCCCCAAGGGGGTTTCCCTGCCTGTGCCCCCAGCCCCTGCTACACTATCTGTATAAATCTTGCCCTTCTGGTCGCTATGGTTTGCTCAATCAAACCAGTAGGGGAAAAAGTAGAAGATGGAAACATATTGTTTGAGAATGCACATTAACACACTGTAATAGCCCCGTCAGAAATTTGTCAACATTGTTAACTGCCACCTTCCCTCGGCTTCTATCTGGAAACAGCTGCTGACAGGCCCTTGCTGTTGCTTCCTTCAGGACGTTCGGTGTGTGCAATCAACAGCACCGTGGTGTGCAATGCTAGTGACTGCTACAAACACCACTTGCTGCTTGGATACACACAGAGCTCGGCTCCTAGAGCTCTCTGGTCATCTTCCAATTATCTCCAGTGACATTTTCAGGCCTCTGACACTGTCTAGTCAGCTAAGTCTGGAATTTGCCAATGTAGAGACTGTTTTGGCAAAGCCACCTAAATCCTAAGAAGCCCAGGTAGTTTCTGGCTTGCCTGCGCCTCAGAGACACAGCACGGCACATACTGGAAACCAAACAGCTACAGTGCAGACTTTGACTCCCACTTGCCAGTGGCAAGGCCACAGGCAAGGCTTGTCATTTTTCTGACACAGAGCTGTTGGGGTAGACAGGTGACATACGCAGCGTCCAGCAGCGAGCAGGTTGTCAGGGCGTGTTACCCGCTTTCTTCCCTCTCCTGAATACCTAAGTTCTGACCACCCTCCCCAGCCCAAGCCTTCTGCATGAGGTCTTCTCCAGCTGGCCAGCTCTCATTTCCTGACCTCATTATGCAACCCTTCCTCTCCGTGTTCTTGGGTCCATGCTGCTGCTGCTGCTGCTGCTGCACAGAGCTCCATACCCCATGAATTAAGGGCAAGTAGCAAAGTAGGCAGAGGAGAAAGGCTTTTGCTACTCCCCATCAGCCATTTTCCAGCCTTGCTCTCCCTACCCATGTGTAGCCAGTTAGCAGCATCCTTTGTTTCTAGGGTATCTCTTATTGTTCTAGCCCACTCACAAGTTGAAAGACTAAGAGGCCCACTGATCCCCCAGTCTTATGAGCTGATATGAACACACATGCACGTTTTCTTCCTTCCTGTGTAGATTAAATTTGCTCTGCTGTTAGACCTATCCCACCTTTGTTCTTGATGACTTTACTTCCAACCTCCATCCCTCTTGATTCTTCCTATGCATTTAATCATGACCAAGTCTCTTCTATCTTTAAGAAACATCTTACCTCAAAGTCTACTGTTTCCACTTAGCACTACCATCTCTCTCTCTTGTCCTTTTTGAAGAAGACATTCTTGAATAAATTTCCTACACTTGCTTGTTATCAACTCACCTCTAAACCTACTCCAATCTGGCGTCTTTTATAACATCTCAGGCCAATGCTCCCTTTGGGGTACCTTCATCTCCTGTTCCTGTGTGGATGTGATCATTGCTGGGCCAGTCCAGATCCTCTGTTATTGTCATGTAAAATATTTTCCCTAGACCAAATGTGGTTGCTAAGGACGCAAAATTATTCCTAGAGCCAAAGGAACAGTTGCTCGACAAGGAGTAAGAGAGTGGTCCAATGCTATCAACTGTTGCCAAGAGGCTATACAATGGATTTGACTATATATACGTAGGTTGCTGGGAACATTTATAAGGTTTTGTTGGTGAGGAAAGACACAACCTCTTATCTGCAAATTATTTACCAAAACTCAATGACTGAAGCTAACTTACTGGGCTTGAAGTCACACATCAAGACCCAGAAGTAGAACAGGGATTCTTGGCTTCCATTAGTGCTTGGCTCTCTACCTTGGTGCTTTAGAAGGTGGTAGATACCTTTGAGAAGACTTACAGAAGGTATGTTCTAAAAGGGGACACTAATCTCAAAGAGGGTGGTGGAGCACTGATGTTTTCCTCATTTTGTATCCCAGAAATGAAGTGAATGATTTTGTCACATGTTCCCACTATGTTGTGCTGCTTTACTAAAGCCCAAAAGCAATGTGGCCAATAAATCATGGACTTAAAACTCCAAAACTATGAACCAAAAGGGACATTTTCTCTTTATAAACTGATTATCTTAGGTAATTTTTTTTATAGTAACAGAAAGTGGACTAATACAACTTTCAGTCTGATAGGGGCCCAAGATATGCTGACTCTTGTTTCTAAGTAAGCATGGACTGTTTGCTCTTGTGAGAGCAGAGGACTTCGCTTTAAAGGTATGGCTAGCCTACCCTGAAAGGGGCAATTACAGAGTCAATTTATTAAGGTACAATTTTGGGTAGGTCGCATAACTAGATATTTTGAGAACAGTTTTTCCCAGGCTCCAGAGTCTTTATAGAGCATCTTAATCTTTCCAATCTAGTCTTTTCTTTCAATTTTGAAAGTACGTTTGAGTTTGGCTCCTCTTATCTTATCTAAATCACAGCTCCACATGGTCTTTTCCTTCCAGAGTTAAAGTAGCTCTTCTTTTGGCCCCATGTGGGAATTCTGCTCCTCCCAAGGAGACATTTGATAGTGGTATATGTGGGGATACCTGGAGCCTAGAACTCAGCTAGCTCAGTCTGGCTCCTTCTTTGCCACAACGGGACAATTTTCAACTATCAAAGAAATTCTTAATCTACTTACATTTTCTTGGTCTTATAATTTCTGCTTTACCCTTAAGGTATCAGCACAAATCATTGAGAATTTGTTCTGGAGTATAGCATCTACTGCAGAAAAAGATCTCTATGATATTTCACATAAGTATTACTATAAATAAATCAAAGTGGCACCTAGTATTTGTAACTCCTGGTATTCATTTCCACGTATAATCCCTCCTTTTAACATGGACTGGTCCGTGTGACTTGTACTGAAGAGAACACAGTAATAATGATGGGAAACCATGAGATTAAGATATAGAGTGACTTTGTCTTCTATCTTGCTGGCCTGTCTTGGTCTCTCTTGTTTGATACAATGCAAGGCTGCTTCCCTATCGAATGGCCCATAGGGCAATGAGAGAGGCCCCAGCCAACAGAGAGGCAGGAGCTAATGCCGTCAGTCTGATAGCTCATGAGGAATTTAATCCTTCCAGCAATCACAAGTGAGTATGAAAGGACATACTTCCACAGTCATATTTTATATGAGATTGTAGCCCAGCCAAAACCTTGACTGTGACTTTGTGGCAAATCTTGGAGTACAAGTCCCAAGGTAAGCCATGCTGTATCCTGACTCTGAGTAACTGAGGTGACAAATGTTTGTTGCTCCAAGAAGCTAAATTTTGGGATAATTTGCTTCATAGAAGCAGATACCCAACACAGCATTAAGCCAATATTGTATGATTCAGCAAAAGAAAAGAAATATATCTATGATGATTTCTTCCCTTGAGGCCTAAATAAAAATCCATGATGGAAAAACACATTGCCAAAATTTGAGCACAATGAGAAACTTAGCCTTAGTAAATGTCATCAGTTTGGTTTCTAAGGCTAACAATTAAGATGCAGATAAACTATTCCTACCATCCCAACTAAATCAATGCAGCGACAAGTCATTGTTGTTTGCTTATAAACTATTCCTACCATCCCAACTAAATCAATGCAGCGACAAGTCATTGTTGTTTGCTTGCTGCAGCTGATTTGGGCAGATCAAAAGTAGTGGCTCTAGAATCCAAGTGCAATGTGTTAGCATTAATGAATTCCCAAAATATCCTGTTTTCCTGAGGTAAATTTACTTTATTACTACCACCATTGCCAACCAAAAATTAAATCAATAAATCAGTATGAGAAAATTGTTGAGAGGAGCTCAGAGTCCTGTTAAAAGAAAACAAGTGTTTATTTGTTGAATTCCCATAGTCCTCTGTAGCTGGCCAGTGCCATGGGAGGCCCAGTGAGGGGGGCAGCATCAGGCTCCTGGGCAGGAAAACACTTAGGTCCATGTTGCCCCTGTGTCTCAGTAGCACATTTCTCCACTCCTCCAGGAAAAAAAAAAAAGACATTAATCCTGCCAAGTTTTTTCCACTCTTGTTTCTGGAAGGGAACAGTATTTCTAACTTACTAACTCTTTTCTGATGCAGTACTTTCAAACCACACGCGCTATGCTCCCTTCCTGTACATGTTGTCCCTCACAGGGTTGCCTGTCTAGAACAACATCACTCATGAATCAGAGAAGAGGGCAGAATTATGATGGCAGCATTGTTGCCATAATTAGAGAGTGGTTTGTTCCACAGAGAAATGTCCTACTGAAGTTTTATATTAGCACTGTACCAATCATGATTGAAACAGAAGTTACAAATGACCAAAATCAGAAAATAAATCCATAAATACCTATTTTCAGGAGGGAATCCTCTCTACAACCCTTCCAGATCTCCCATTCCCCACTGTCACACACACATTCACTACACATATAAGTACATTCAGATCCACACAAGTATGTTCTCATGCTATAGCTATCTACATAACGAAAGCTATCAGAATAATAAACAAAAGCAATCACATGCTATTTCTGATATTTCTATGTTTAGTGCCATGAATATAAGTGGTGATTTACTGATTCTTTCCATGCTGAAATTTTTCATTTTAAAGTACACTAGCAGAATATAAACAAAGATGTATGTGTTATGCTTGACATCTTGACATTAACAAAAATCCAGGTGACTAAAGGAAGTTTTCCATTTTTGTCTGGATGCTGGACATGGCCTTTTCGTCGAACTGTATTCCTCATTTTCTTCAAGACCACGAAGCAAGGCAGCACCTCAACAATTCATTGAAAATTATGAATGGTCGAGAACACTGGGAACTCATATATCCTTAATAACAAAAAGTAGACATACTTTTTAGAAATTAGGTGGGTGTAACTATTGATATCAAAAGTCTAAGCCCCCTCGGTCTCATCCTGCAGAGTCGAGGTAGTTGATACACAGAACTATTTGTTTTCTCAACCCTATTCTTTCTCTCCCTCTTCCCCATCTTTTTATGCGTAATAAGTCTGGCAAACATAACATTTCAGTCTTAGCTAGGGGACCTAAATCAGAAGTGAAATACTGTTTTCAGAAAGTGTCTCTAATCGTGGCTCTTTCAGTGTTGCTGGCAGATATGCTGCCAATGCTGTTTTTTTCAAATTCCATTTGAATCATTCACTTCCTCTTCTGCTCTCCCTCCTTGCTCACTCTCCCCTCCTGCCTCTTCACTCAGTCTTCCCTTTGCCTTTCTTTCCTCCATTTTTTTCTTAAATAAACACTTTTAAAGCATCTGATAGCTACCAGGCACTGTCACAGATGCTGGCAGTTCAGCGGTGGTTACACTGATAAGGCACGTAGTGTCCAAGTTTTGCTTTTATAGCCTTCCTCTTCCCTGAGCTGGCCTACAGCTTCTTCTCCAAGCAGCCTGAGGACGCACACCTTTTCCTCTTTAAGAGAGGATTTTCTCTGCCCTACAAATGCTTGACCTGGGTAAGGGCAGGACCAGAAGTACCCAAGAACAAACAGCCTCGGAGCATCCTGAAGCAGCCAGGATTTGGGTATGAAGAATAAACACAGTAACTTTCTTGTCCCTCCATGGGACCGTGCTTTGCAGGACCCTCCAGGCCTGGAGTCCCAGTTGTCCATCAGAAACTCATGCACGTGATTTACAGCCTTTCTTCTCTTCTGTCCCACATCTCCATTCCTGTTCCCTTTTGTCCTAGGACTCAAATCTTAGTCTCAGGGTCTTCTTTGGGAAAACTCACTGAACTTACAAACACATAAGAGAAACACAGAAAAGGGCCGCTGAATTGTCATGCAATTCCTATTGTTTCTCAAGTAATTCAAATTGCAGGATGCTGAAATAATTCAAGCCAAGAATCACCTAAACCTAAGTTGCCTGGTATGTTTGCAATGGTATTTTAACATATCCCTGAGTGTCACAAAAATCCATAAAGCATTCATTCATATGAAATCTGAAGGACACAGAAAACACACGCATATTTTCTGAAAGAATTACCAGGCTGTGCCTTAATATAATGCACTAGCATATTTCATTCTCTAACTTCAAAGATACTCCTTTGGTATTTGGGTCTTTGGACTGGCTGTACTCTTCTGCTTTTCATAAAATGTAAATAACATTTCCTATTCTACAAAATAGTATAATATTCTGAATCAAACCAATTCTACTTGGTAAACTTTATTTGAGTGCTATTTTTCATCAGCATCACATTCCTATTAGAAAACAAAGAACAGCTGGCTTTTCACTAAAGTGATTATTTTTTATTATTGGATTCTGAATATTCAGCATTACCTATCTCTCTCTCTATCTCTCTTGAGTCATTCCAAATTAGATTGCTGTATCCAAGACACCTAAGTTTACTTCAGTAGAGGGCACAGGATGATGGGAATAGAGGTGAAAGTAGAAAACTAATATTGATTTTTAAAATACTTTTCAGTTTCTTATGGAATAAATAAAACTAAGACAGTTTTAACATCTACATAGTCAATAAACATCAGTTTCCAGAAATCATCTTCAAGACTGTAGTCAATTCACAGATTCACATTCTCTTGTTTTTTCTTCCTCTACCTCTGTATATACTGTATGCTATCTAGATTTGTACTGTCCACAGTCAATGACACAGACAGAGAACATCTGAGAATTCAGCTGCTTGATGCAAATAATACTTCACATTTGCAAAATAAAGTCTTTGTGATATAAAAACTTATAGTCTGTCAACTATAGCTACTCATCATAAAGTACAGAATTGAAATTCAAATCTTGATTGATATTGTATTCTAAATTCATATGAGCTCAGTAGCATACTGCCTTTATAGAGTTCTTTTCATTCTTTAGGCTTCTACAGTGGTTTTAAGGTTAACACAGAGTTTTTAAAAGAGATTACTCTTGCAGAGGCAGTTTATAAAATGTTTTATAGCATCTTCTCAAAAATAAATAGGAACAAACCAACCAGACATAAGGTAGAATAATGAAGTCCTCTATTCCTAAAAGTACAGAATGATTTTTAAAGGTATGGAAAGTGACTTTTCCTTCTAAACAAAATGTGACTGCTGCACCTGTCATTCTTGCTACTAAAAAACTGGTCTGTCAGGCAGTATCATCAGAACCATGGGAGCCTGTTCGAGGTGCAGAATTTCAGGTCTCTGTTGGGCTAATTGAATCAGAATAAGCATTTAAACAAAATGCTCTGATGACTTACATTCCCATCAAAAATTGACAAATACTATTCTACACCAGGATTAAGATAACATGAATACTTGTTTAGAGACTTTGCTTTTATTCAGGTAGAAAAAGATCATAGTGGAAGGGGTGGGAGAATGGTAGATAGAAGTCAAGAAATATGAGGGAAAAGATACAATTAATCTTAAAGTAGTTAATGGAGTCCTTGGTTCTTTTGCCCCAAGAATGGATCCTGAAATGATAACTAGACTCTGTTTATTCCATGCAATTATCTATTTGTCCAGCAACTAGTCTGGTTATAAGGATTTGCCTTAGATTCTTTGATAATCAGAAAAAGAAGACTTAAAACAAGTTCCATAAAGCTGACACACCAGGTGTATGTAGGGAGACCATCACATACCGTGAGAACATTTGCGAAATTCTTTTGTGGATAACTTGTGGACAATCTTTATGTTAAAATGTGAGTATTGCTCCACAGACAGTAGCTTTTTTTTTTTTTAACTCTTTTTCCCTCTGAAGGCCATACTGCTCCTTTTTACTTTACAAAAATCAACTTTGAGGCTTATATACACTAGAGAAGGAAGAGAATCCAATGACAGAGCAGAGAAGAGTGAAGGACATAAGGAATCTTTGTAGAGTCACTAGGTTATGAAAAATCTTGGCAAATTATTCTTATTCACCCTTGCTTTCCAGTCCTAATTCCTTTTGAGCAGGTTAATTTCCCCATTATAAAATACTATTGCCCTTTTTAAATAATGAGAACAAGGGTATAGCTTTTTCAAATTGACATGCATCTCTGTATGATACTGAGTGGCCACATACATTAACAAACAAAATTAACAGTCCTTATGGTTCAACAAACCAGCATAATTCTCTGTGTTAGTTATGAGTTAGACACTTTATAACATGTTATAGCTAAAGTTGCCCCAAAGCACCACCAAATTAATCTCTACACTTTTATGTGAAATTTACAAAATGTAGGCAACACAGGAGCTGGATGACAAAATGAAGGCTAACATGTCACATTAAATTGGGGTTCAATTCACTCTGATATTAAAGAGAAACTTGCATCATGGAAGTTGAACTTAGATAGGACTTTCTCAATTGAACATTATCAAACTGCCAGAGCTTCAGGCAAGAACCCAGAGGAGATGAAACCCCATACGTGGTGAGATCAGCCAAGGAGGCCCAGGCCAAGATGTGAAAGGCCAAATGAGAGTAAGCAGTGCACACAATTCTGTTGCCAAGAGAGCTCCTCTAACAGTGTCACATACCAAATTTCCATAGTGAATGTCAGGAAAAGATGAAAATTGAAGTGAGAAATCAACAGAAAAAACACCCCAAGGAGGACTTTTTTCTTTTTCTCCTGAGAAATTGCCAGAATGTAGTAGAAGCCATTGGAGCATTACGCTGAACTCTGCACCAACATTATTTGTCTTTGAAGAATCTTTATCAAATTTGCACTTTGTCTAATTCTTCAGGGAATGACACCATGAGAAGACAACAGCAAAACGCACATGGGGCACAAAGTGGTGTCTACTAATCCTCCGTGTTGGCTCATCCTACCATGACACATTGTTCAGGACACCACCATGGTGACCTTGCTGACAGGCTCCTTGAATCTCATTGTCACCCTGTTCAAGTGCTGCTCATGTCCCACTGAAAGCAAAACCAAGCAAATCAAAAGCAAAAGTGCCTCATCCTATTAAGTTTTGCAACCTGCCCTCTGCCTATTTCCTTAATTTCATAGCTCATTTTTCTCTTAACAAACTGCCTGAGTGACACCAATTGGCTGAATCTCCACCTCAAGACACTCCATATGCCTTGCTCTTTGCTTTGTTACTGTTATTTCTTTCTGCAGAAGACATCTGTCCTCCACTGTGATGTCTTTCTAATTGCCAGCCAGAAACGTTCTCTCTTTTCTGTGCTTAATGTATTCAATAATATTTTTTAAACTTATCATGTGATTGACTTTGTGTTAAGGAAGAATGTGTTTTCTCTTATCATAATTTAAATTCCTAGTTTTAGAATCTGTTTATTTATATATACTTACAATTTATTTTAATTGACAAAATAAAAATTGAATATATTTATGGCATGGGGCACATTTTTGATAAGTGTGCACACTGTGGAATGATAAAATCAAGTCAACTAACATATCCATTATCTCATCTAGTTATCACTTTGGGACAAGAGCTTTGAAAATCTAGTCTCTTAGCAAATTTCAGATATATAATACATTATTACTAAATATAGTCATGATGCTGTACATTAGATTTCTCAAACTTATTTCTTTTCCTATCTAACTGAACCTCTGTGCCCTTTGAGCAAGGTCTTCTCATTTCTCTCCCTCTCTCATCTTTAGCCAGCACTGAACTATATGCGTCTATGAGTTTAAATCCTTTAGTAGAATTTTTTTTTCTTTGAGGTTGGAACCATACTTGGTATCCTCCATAGGATCCTATATGCTTCTTGGCTCGTGAGGGTGCCCAGTGATAGAATAGGTAGTAATGATGTTCCTAATGCCAATAGATTCATTTTAGTGTTTTATTGTTTGCTATATCCATCAGCATCTTCTTTATTCATTGTTTTTATTTTGAATCATGAACACTGCCCAGAGACTTGTTTCATTGGAAGCCTAATTTGGGAATGATTTTCCTTTCCTCTGGAAAGGAGTCTTGGTCCCCTGAAATGAACCAGGGGCTACTAAGCGTCATTATTATAGATGTTGGCCTAGTTCTACAGTTCTAAGCCTGGGTAAGGAAGGGAGAATCTTGAATGCTGTGTAGTGGTGGGAAAGCGAAATGCCCACTTATTCACTAGATAATCACGTTCTCAGACTGAGTTATCCTTTATGCAGCTCGGCACTACTCCTTAAAGCCACACCTTCCCCCAAAGCATGACAAGCGGAGGGCTAAGGATGAATAATGAGGCTTAACTGTGAGTTTATTTTCTCTGTTGGCTTGTGTTGTTGACTCAGTTTGGTTTTATGCCTTGTTTTCTGAATGTAATGTTGCTTATCTGAAAAGTAAAAACAACATAGGATGCTTGAGTGGTTTGGGCTCGAAAAGAAATCTGTATATTTGTCAAAAAGAGGGGAAAGGAAAATATATAATAGAAATATTTATAAAATCTAATCTGAAAAGAAAGGTTTATAGGTTTAAAACTATATGTATAAATGAGAATAAATTTTATTAATTTATGATCTTTATAGCTTAACAATTCCAAAAATTGATGGAAGCAGAACTTTAAGACAGTATAAAAAATGAACCAAACCTGAGCAGGAAGGAAAACTCCCCCATCTGTGTTGGTCAGAGGGCAGCAAAATCTAAAACCCTTTAGGGAGACAATCTGAATCTTGGTCACCTAACATGGGATTAATGTATATGAAAAAATGTTCTTAATGTTCTTAATGATATGAGAGTTATATTTAACATATAATTATATTTTGATAGCATTCTTTTAAATACAGAAAAAAATCACAAGCAGTTATTAAATAAAAATTATTTACCCAAGAGTCTACAATGGCTCTTAGGATACTCAAGTCAGGAATTCGTCTCATTGGCTCTTCTTCCTGAATGCTTTGTGTGTGTGTGTGGTGTCCCCTTTCACACTCTCAAGTAGTGTAACTGCTACATAGCAAATAAAAAATTCTAACTGCAAAATTATTTCTTACACAGAAACCATTTTCTACATTTTTGCCCTGTAAACTCTGAAGATATGAATGCTTCCGCAAACAATGAATAGTGCTGCAACCTTCTATGGTGACAAATTCAGGAAACTGCAGGTTTTATCTTACAGGAGTTCAGCTGCTTCATAAAAGCTCTCATGCACAAATAATGGAATCCTTAAATTAGGATAAATGTGCTTTTAAAGAATTTTTATTTTGAACATTTATTTCAGGTAACACTTGTGGATCATATAACATTGCTTTGAATTATGGAGCAGATAAGGAAAATCTAAAAGGAGAAAAAAAAATTAGGGCAGGCCTTTATTAAATTTTAAACGATGTCTTTGCTATACTCTTATAAAGAACCAAATAGGGTATCAAATCTCTGGAGATCACCAGTATAATTTCTTTATCATGTTCCATTTAAAATTTAATTATGCAGTCTACTACAAGAAGAATTTGAACAGTCTAAATAGGTCATGCAGTGAGTAACTTAACGATATTCTAAAGTTTTCCTT
Organism: Dolichotis patagonum; assembly: GCA_004027295.1. Lineage (NCBI taxonomy): Eukaryota > Metazoa > Chordata > Mammalia > Rodentia > Caviidae > Dolichotis > Dolichotis patagonum. The sequence goes on from PVJX010000044.1 coordinate 157,300, forward strand.
GTAAAGATCCTGCTTTGATAGTCTGTTACACATCAGAACATTATATTATAAAACAAGTGTAATTTAATTCAGTCACTACAGACTCTTATACCCATCTATAGAGAATGAAATGTTTTGATTTAGGTAATTTAGAGAGTTAATGAAAACCATGTTTCTGCTAGAGCTGCCCACGGTAGATGGGTAGTATTTGCATAAATGCTCATGGACCTCTGATAGGGTCACATCCTGACAAGCCATCAGTTTAAAATATCCTAAAGCTAAAAAATACATTTAATAAACCTAACCTAACAGATATCATGGCATAGCCTAGCTTATTTTAAATATGCTCGTAACACTTACATTAGCCTACAGTTGCACAAAGTCACCTAATGTGACTTTGTAAAATAATAAAGTGTTGAATATATCATGCAAGTATTGAACACTCCTATCCAAAAATGCTAGCTGTGCTATGCAGCATTATTGTTTCCCCGCATGGCTGCATGGCTGCTTGGGAGCTATAGCTTACTGCTGCTGCCCAGTACCAGGATAAAGTATTGGACCAAATATTTCTAGCCCAGGAAAAGATCAAAATTCAAAATTCAAAATTCAAAGTACAGTTCCTGCCAAATGGGTAAACCTTTTGGGCCACTGTAAAGTTGAGAACTTATAAGCAGAATCATTATAATTCAGCATCTATTTGTATCTTTTCTTTGGGAGACATCATTTCCATATACTAGAGCAAAGCCAAAGGAATTATTTTTATCTAACTTAGAATATTTTGTTTTAAATCATTGCCCATTCATAGCAAGAGAAAATCTAGGCACTGAATAATTATAATCTGAACAACAGGTTTATATGGTCAAGGGGTTGGTACGCTCTCACTCTTTTCCTCAAATTCAAGTAACATACAATGTTAACTTCCTCATAATAAAGGAACAAAGGGAATATCACATGACAGCTTTACAGATATCACTTCACTTAATTCTTTACACATATTACAGTGTAAGAGTACATATTACAGCAGTGTAAGAGCTGCTTCTATTATTATTTCCTTTTACTGATGAAGAGAATGAGGCACAGAAAGGTCAAGAAACTTGCACAAGGTAACAGAACTTGTAAGTGGTTGAATTGAGATTTGAACACAGGCTGGAGCTGGGCTATGGGCCAAACTACTTTACTACTTCTTATAAAGCAATATGATTCAAGTGTTGGTGAAAAATAATTAGAATAAAGATATCTTTGAGCCAGGCATTTTGTTGCATGTCTAGTTCTAGCTACTTGGTTAGCTGAGGCTAGGGATTACATGAGCCAATATATTTGAGACCAGCCTGGGCAACACAGTGAAACTCAGGTCAAAAATAAAAAGTTGTCTTAGAACAAACAATAATAGCTACTATGTGGTGATTGGTTGCTGTATGCCAGACACTAAGCTAATTATTTTACAGGGGTTATCTCCTTGTAGCCCTTCTATCAGAAGGGCACCATAATTTTTCCAAATTTAAAAGCAAAAATCTGAGGCAGAGATATTCATTACCTTGCTCAAATTCACACAATTAAGAAATGTCAGATACAGTATTCAAGTATGTCTGAGTCCAAACTTGGACTCTTTAGGCTCCAGATGAACATATACACAACAGCAATAGCTCAGGACAGCTTGGGCAAAGTCATATTTAGGTTACTGACACCCTGGCCTATTAGATTAAATTTTCTGTGTATTGAAGATCTTAAATTATTGAGCAGAGTAGTAAGGATGACAGGGCTTTTTTTTTTTTTTGAGATAGACTCTTGCTATGTAGTTCAGGCTAGACTTGAATGCATTATGTAGTCCAGGCTGGTCTTGAACTCACTGCTACCTCAGCCTCCCGAGTACTGAGATTACAGGTTTGCAAACCACGCCTGGTCAAGGAAGGTGACAGGACCAAAATCATGTATGTGGTATATCATTGACCTTTAGGAGAAAGTTTCCTTGATACTTTCCTTCTTTTCCCAATTCAAACATTTATTCATTCATTCAAACATTTGTTAGCTAATTCAAACAGCTATTATTCCAGACAGTCAAACACACATGCAAATGTTTACGCAGTGCCTATTATGTTACAGGCAGTGCTAGGCATTGAGGATAAGCAGTGAATAGCAATGGGATCCCAAAATGTGTCCTACTTAGTGGAAAAACTATAGAAGTCTCTAATAGATTACTTCATCAAGAGAGACAAATGGTAGGACAGCAGTTAGCACAGGGGGCTTTGCAGGCAAATAGAAGGTGCATAAAACTCTTCAAGGCAGAGAAGACATCCTGAAAAAACAAGGGACACTTGATACATGTCTAGGATAGGGGTCAGCAAACCTTTCTATACAAGTAAACAGTAAATATTTTTGACTTGCCAGGCCACACCCTCTCTGGCATGGCTCTTCAACCTTGCTGTTGCATCGCAAAAATAGGCAGAGATAGCATACAGATATGGGGCACAACTGTATCAGTGAAACTGATCTAGACACTCAGGCCACAGACTGGAGTTCTCTTATGGGCAGTATTTTGCAAGTTGCAGTTTGGAAGAATGCATGGGAGATGATTAGAAAGGGAAGAGAAAGAGCAGGGAAGGCAGTAGGAGAGCATAAGTTGCAGAAAGAGAGAGACAGAGGGACAGAGACAGAGAGACAGAGAGGGAGAGACAGAGACAGAGAGACAGAGAGACAGAGAGAGGACAGAGAGACAGAGAGAACAGAGAGAGGTCAGAGAGAAAGAACAGAGAGAGGACAGAGAGACAGAAAGACATAGAGAGACAGAGAGGACAGCAAGAGAGACAGAGAGAGGACAGAAAGACAGAGAGACAGACAGAGGACAGCAAGAGAGACAGAGAGAGAGACAGAGAGACAGAGAGAGAGGGTCAGAGAGAGAGAGAGAGAGAGAAGTAGGCCGTGCAAGACAAATGATACTGTTTTTAGGGAACTGTGGTGTAGCTTTGAGGTAGCCAGGCTTCTATTGGAGAATATACTGCAAAAGAAGAAGTGAGGAGACCAAGAGGGGGCCAAGAGTACAGGTGGGCACTTATGGCGGCTTGTGAGGAGATACAGTGCACAACTTAAAGATAAATTTTGGAGGGTGAGTCAATACAGTTGGTCAGTGGGCTGTCTACTAACAGAGGGAAAAGGGAGGGTTGTAGAAATGATAATAGCATTCCTCCTTCCAGCAATTGGGTATGTGGCAATAAAATGGGTGGAAGGGGGATTCAAGAATTCTTTATCAGTCAAATCAAATTTAAGATTATTCACTCAGAGATGTCAAATTATCTGTATCTGTGGTCAGATACTCAGATCTGAATTTCAAGAAAGAAGTTGGGGCTGGAGATTTAAACATGGAAAGTATTTGCATAATTGTGATCTTTAAAGTGGAGGAGCTATATGAAATCTCTCTACATCCTCCTCAGCAGTGAAGAGAACAATTTCCAAGGAAAATCCTGGTGTATTTCGAAACATAGAGGATGATAAATACACAGAAGAAGGTCAGGAAGGAAGCCTGGGAAGAAATGGCCAGTGGGCGAAGAAGAAACCCAGAGAGTTTGGTATCCACAAATCTAAGGAAGCATTTCAGGGAGGAAGAAGTACTTTCTAGACTGAATGCAGCCAAGACACCAAATAATTGGCCTAAGAGGAGATAAAGGTCTATCAGGTTTAATTATACAGAGGCTTTGGTTGACCTTGACCAAGTCAGTTTCACGGTATGAAAGTGTCGTAAACCTTCCTAGGGTGAGCCAGTGAGAAAACCAAAGAACGGCTGTCCATTGAGGGTACCATTCATACCACAAGTACTTACAAGTCATTTTTCCCTCTTGACAACTGGCAGGACACACATCTCACTACAAAGGCTGAAAATGCAAAAAACCCTATTTTTCCTCACAGGCGTAGGCAAGGGATTTTCCCCTGAAAATGAGACACATGGGAATAAATAGGATGTTGCTGCATCTCTGTGTGATATGGTGAGCACGAAGGGCACATCCCAACACAGTGAGGTTGTCAGAGGATTGCCAGGGCACCTGTCTTAGCTGGTTTTGTGTTTCTACAACATACTGTCACAGACTGGTTAACTGGTAAAGAATAATACATTTTCCTCACAGTCCTAGGAGCTGGGCAGTGCAAGGCAAAGGTGCTAGCGTCTTATACGAACCTTCTTACTGTGTCCTCACATAGCAGAAGTGTATAAAAGACAGGGAAACCATTCTCATAACCTTTTATTTATCATTTTATTAATTTATTTCACTTTTAAAATTTTTTGTGGTCCTTGGAATTGAACCCAAGGACACTCTATCACTGAGATACATCCCCAGCCCTATTGTATCTATCCATCCATCTATCTGTCTATCTAGGATCTCACTAAATTGCCTAAAATGGCCTCAACTTCTGATCCTCCTGCTTCAGCCTCTGATAGTCAGGTTTAGAGATGTGCACCACTATAACCAGTGTTATAAAAGTGTTACTAACCTGATCACCAAGGTACAGCCCTCATGAGCTAAACCCTCCCCATTAAGGACATCTTGCCATGTTTGTGTTGGAGATTACCATCTCAACACATAATTTTGGGGGGACATATTCAGGCTATAGCAGTGCTGAACCAACTCTGGATTTCTTCCAACCTCTTGAACTGTACCTATAAATCAAATTTGCATTTTCTTTTTATTGCCTTTTTGTTTGTTTTTGAGATAGAATCTATGAGATAGAATCTATGTAGTTCAGGCTGGTTGTGAACTTACTATGTAGCACATGCTGGTTTCTGTCTCACAGAGATCCTCCTGCTTCAGTCTCTTGAGTGTTTAGATTACAAGCATGCACCACCATACCTGGCTTCAATCTACACTTTCTAGGCTGATTTAACTACAGTGGCATGTAAGTGGATCAAGCTGAAAAAAAATAATAAAGGAGGATATTATAAAAGAAAGGAAAGTGCAAGAAAGAATTCAGCCATAGGCATGGAGTGCAAGATGTATGTGTAAGGTTAGGAGGTATGGATCAGGAGTAGAGGAAGAAAGAATGTATCTTATCACCCGCAACTTTGGGTGACCTCAAAGTTAGGGTGCAATATGACAGTTGGAGGCTGGAAGTAGGAAATTGAGCTGTGTGATATACAGAGATCAATCTTAGGCCAGTGGATTTGTTCTTCATTGTCAGAAAAATGGTGAAGCTGAAAGAAGAAAGTTCTGGGAATATCAAGGTCTGGGGATCTCTTTGGGCACCTGCTGCCACTAGCCCAAAAGGATCTAGCCACTGAAATCCTGCTCAGAAGGTGGATTCATGATGCCCATTTTGATGCCTCCAATCGAAAATAGCGCATCTCATTGCTGAGTCCCTTAGTGCCCTTGGTTTGTTTAGATGTTTTTCTATTTCTTTTATAGCATAAAACACATAATCACTAGTACTGGAATGATTTGAACCTTTTCCATTAGACTAAACTACTTAACAGAAGAGAAGGTGTTTGTCTGTTTCCTCCCACAGAGCCTACAACTACACCAAGCACTCGGTGTACCTTTGTTGAATTAATGAATAAATAATGAATTTTGTCAATATTGAACAGCACTAGATTCAGGTCATGGGAGAGTTGAAGGAGTTGTTGTTTCTTGTGGATTATAAAAAAGACAGAATGTGTCTATACTCTCTTGATTACTTAATAAGAGGTTGGCCTGGAAGTACCTAGATTTATATCTTTTCATTTCTAAAGGTCTTTCAGAAGATAGCATTTTGTATGGAGGACGACGAGAAACATGAGCGTGTGTTACCTACTCAGTTCCTCCACAGGGAACTGAAGATCTAACCTTAAATCCCTTAGAGCCACAAGTAGTAGCAATGTAATCTACCAGAGCTTCTTTTAATTCTGTTTGCTTTCATCTTTTCCCTCAGTGTTACTGGATTAGCCAAAGCCATGGCCTGAGAAATATGGTCGGCTGATACTCTCGAGACAGGGGGCCAAGTGGGACACTGACCAGCACTGAGAGAGTAGCACACCACCTCTCATGATTACCAGAAAAGATCAAAACTCAAAATCCAAAGTACAACTTCTACTTTCACACTATCATAAAGTCAGAAAATTCCAAGTTGAAAAATTCTAAATTAAACCATTTTAAGTGCATTTATGTCTCAAACTCCACTGCAGAAGATAATAAATCAAGTTATTGGATTAAAATACAAAAGATAACACTATGTTTTTCTTTCATATTTTAACCTTTGACTCTTTCCACCATTCATCTATGCTGAAATCTAGCACAAAATGACATCTAATTCATGTATGTAATTTTTTTAAGCTTCATTTAAGACTACTTCTTGCTCCTCAAAGAGCATCCTGACTTCTGAGCATGAAGAACCAGCTTGTGAATCTCTCCTGCGGTATTTAAGATGCTTCTGTGAAGGTCTATTAAATTCCTTTATGTTTCACAGTTTACTTAACATAGTGGACTATGATAACAAGATATTAAAGTGCTCTCTTTTTAAAAAAATAAAAGTTAATGATGCATGATTACAATAAAACCATTGTGGATATAAGCCTCATTTATACTTTTATTCTGCTATTCAAAATGAAGTTGTATCTACATAGGTATCATTTATACTTAAAGCCCTGCTTACCATAATTAATTTAGTGCCTCTGCTCCATTTGAATAACTGGGGTTTCACTGTCACTTAAACACATTTACCTAAACTGAATATGCCTTACCATGAAAAAGAGGTCTTGAATAACATGGTTGTAATGAGAACACATTGTTGAGATTGCTAAACTATTTTTTGCTACAAGCACAATAAAAGCAAGGCATCATATACAGTATTGAAATTTATCATATTCATAGATAAAGAAATGGAATCCTGTATCCCATTTCTGGGATACTTCAAGATAACAGCATTAGTGGTACATATAGTTAGTTTAAATATTTGTTTTAATACTGACAAGATCATGGGTTTTAATATTTATAATATAATTCCAATGCTTAGTGCATGTTGCTTCTATAATCTAATTTTTTTCTGGTGACATATTATTAGGAAGCTTTAATTTCAGCAATGGCAAGAATTCAAAAACACATTTAGGTTATCATTAGTAATGAAAAACAAACCTGGGGCTTGTTCAAGCACCTTGGGCACAGATCTCATTTCAACTTCAAAGCATTTTTTAATACCAAGGCACAATTCTCTGCTTACAAGATTTGCACATGTTCACAGAATATTACCAACTAGTGGCCAGATATGTGAAATTAATGCCACATAAGGCAATTAAAGTTGAAATACTCTAGCCTTACACAACAATGGCCTTTTGGAAAATTTCAAGACAGTCAAAGTCAATTAAAATCAAACCATAAAAATGTTCCAAAATGCCACTGTCTTCCTTCCTAGCCCTGATCACTAGGTAGCAGTTGCCTGTACTGTAAATTTTCCAATTTTTTCCTAGATGTCACAGAATAAGCAGGCTTTATGACTAAAGACATAAAACCTGAGAATGCTCCTCTAGTTATTAGCAGACAAACAAACAAAATAACTACCTATGCCTTGTTCTAAATGGTACCCAGGTATCTGAAGGCTCATTTGTGTTTTTTGGTGACAGGTCCCCCAAAGCAGGAACCTGGCTGAAAAATCGAACAACTGACGAAATTTTCCAGGATTGCACATTAAAGAGTATGGAAATTAAGGAAGTTTCATCATCAAATAACTATGTTATTTTATGTCAATGTAAGAAAGGAAATACCTGACAATAGATATGTCCCAAATGGCTTTCAGGGAAAGTAAAAAGTATCTGATGTTCTATTAGAGGTGTAACTGAGAAATAACTTATTTTTTCACACCCTTGTTGTCATGCACCAAAATGATTGTGAGTCAAAGTTAGAATGGAATTGTTGGCATATTACTTATTTTCAACACGATTCAACATTAGAATAACAAAAATTCATGGCACAAGATTAGTAGGCTCATTACCAAAATACCACCCACCAAACTCAAGAAGAGAGCAGATTGTACCTTGAGTAATAAACCAGCAATAACACAAGATCATTCCTGGGGAATATGTGAATGGCTGCTTTGGTATTCATTATAAAGCATTACTTAATAGAATTCAGAAGGTGGCTGCAGAATTTCAGACATCTGAGTAATTTTCATCTGCATGATTACTGCATGGTGTGGGTCTGCTCTGACAATACAGAGGTGGTCCACTCCTTAATAATTCTATGAATGTTTGGAAGTAACTCCTAATTCCATTATTTCAGGATTAACTTCTTCACCACAAACATGGGCAGATACACAACTCTGCAAATGATGGAATGCTCAGGTCTTCACGGTGCACCTTCTCCAGAGTGAAAGTCCAATGACGCACAAACTAAGCAAGATGACAAAAACCAAAAAATATGCATGCTTGTAACTCTGTAAACTGGCACATGGTTGAAATGTTTCCTTGGGATGTTACCCAAAGAATGAAGATATACAGTAATTTAAATATTTGGATAACAATAAACAGTTCTTTGGCAATATTAATCATGAGCCTATAAGCAAATTTTTCCTTACATACAAAAGCAACCAAATGTGCTTATCTCCTGTGCCAGATGGTGATGATTTGTACTTTTCCCTATTCTCAAGTGCTGTTCATGATCACATTCTGTTTGCTCTTCTTTTTCTTCTTCTGAGATTTTCTTAATTTCCATTTCCAACAGTTCTCAGGCAACACCCTATGACATATTAATTTATTCACGAATGGTTTCTGAGCACCTTTGGAGACTGAGGTATGATTTTAGGTACAAAGGCTAGATGCTTAGCCAATATTCAGCAAAATGCCTCTAAAAATATGGTCACTTTTCCTTCCTTCCTTCCTTCCTTCCTTCCTTCCTTCCTTCCTTCCTTCCTCCTTTGTTTCTTTCCTTCTTCCTGCTTTCCTTTAAATAATGGTAATTATTCTTGGTGGCTGTCTAGAGTCTTATTGTATTGATCATTTTATATACTGACATAAAATCTAAAAGCATATAAATACATTGACTAGATTATATATTGATCTCTTGAAACATTACTAGGTATTTAAGTATAGAGAATTAAAAATATATTTATACCACCAAAACTATGATGTAAGTCCTTTAGGGAAATGCTCAGAATTCTTTCATAAATCTGTAAGTTCCTGAATATAACAATTAGAATTAATATACTGAGGGTTAAAAAATAATTCAAATGTCTTTAGATTGCCAATTCCTATAAGTGTAATAAAGGAACCCACATCTTTATGATTTCTGAGACAAATATAGCTAATATATACATCTCCAAATATAGAACATAACTTCAAAGAAAGGAGAATGATTTTTCTAAATCTTTTGTGAACATTAGTCTCATTACTTCTTGGTGAAATAATTTATATGTGACTAATAAATACATTTGTCATGTACACAGTGATAGATCTGAGGAAGAGAATGAAAACCTTTTTAAGGAGGATGCAGTGCTTCTTTCTGTGTTTCAAAAGCCAGGTATGAAATAAGCAAAGGCAGTCGCTCACCTTGGTGGACTTCCAGCTAACTCTGAGGCAGTCTCTCTGTTGAAGAAAAAGAAGATAAAAATCAATGAGCTGAGTTTGGTAAATTATAAAAATTAGTTTAAATTACATAACATAATGCATCATGTATGTGTGACGAGGTATTTTACATCAGCTGTTTAGGAAATTAAAACTGACTAATGACACTTCTGATTATTCTCATAAATGTTTTCAGAAATATTTTCAAAGGAAATTTTACACACATGCAGCATACCTGCTTCTGCTTTCTGGTGGTAGACTTTAACAGAGTTTAAAGTATGAAAATTATGTAATGCACAACATCTAAAAGGAAATTAGAGGGGAAAAAACCCAAACTATCTTCTAGATATTTGCAGTTCAACAAAAATCTATTATTTCTTTCCAGCAGTCATATAGAAATAGATTCCTTTGGAGATGCTTCTTCATGTGGATCTTGTCACCCAAGATTTAGGAAAGGACACAGGTAGTACAAAATGCAATTCTTTTGTTAACAGATAGCTGGTTTTCATTTCCTTATTGTAATGCTGTATCATCTGAGATTGCTGAGGCGAGATGCTGTAATTCAAATGTCACAAAAGATAAATCACTAATTAAAGGCTCTATTAATAAAAATGACCAGAGACAAACTTCAAAACTATTTTTTCCGAGTTGCCATATCCTGTCTTTCAATTAGAGATGTGTCCTTGGAAATAAAAGGGAGCAATGAGTGATAAGTAGAGATAGAAACTTCACATTGAGATATTTTAAAAGTAGAGGAAGGTTCAATTATATAGACTGAGGGATTAAAGGAGTGATTTTTAGGAATCATATGGTAAACTATTATTCTTAGTGTAATATAACCTCTCTAGGACTGTTGTTAAAGACACGAACACCTCATGAAGGAGTGTAACTACACGTGTATACACAAAATCTGGTACAAAGCTGCTGATGGTTCATGGCCTTGGTAAATTGAATGTGGCTGCTGCAGCCAGGAACCTCAGTTTTAAACAAATATTTTCCTACTCATTATGTCAATCCAAATAAAAGACCTACTGCTTCATGAACCTTCTTTGACTTCCCAACTTTAAAAACTTTCTCCCTCTACTTACTGTCTGTGATAGTACCCAGGCACTTTAGGAAAGTAGTGATTCCTACAAAGCCGTAAAAAACGACTGATTATGAGTTAACTCCCGTAGAAATGTTCTTTCCTAGTAAGTTACACAATAGTAAGTCTTCAGCTTTTATTACTATAGAAATTGCCTTTGAGAAGAAAGGTTCTATTCCTTCAGCAAAACATTGAAAGCGTTGTCCACTTCACTGTGAAATGCTTCATACATTCTAACGCATCAAGAATTTAGTGCCTATATAAGAAATTTCTCTTTTCAAACAGAATTTGCATTTGTGGGCACCCTCATTATGCAGTACCTCCATTAGTTTCCCTTGTAGCACTTATCACAACAGATGTAGCTTTTAAATGTCCATTTTATTGTTTATCATTTTGTCACTTGAGACCAATATATTTTGATATTCAATAAACATGGGTTCAGTTTATCAGGATTGAGTTAATGAACTTTTCTGGTCTTCTTGCTGACCTTCGGGGTTAGATTTACGTTTAGTATCAGCTCAAAATGACAGTAATAACCTAAGGCTGAGGTACACTATGTTTTCTTATTTCTCACCTTTTAACTCCTTATTTTTTTCTAGATTGCAGTATTTTAAAATTATGAGTCTCTTGGTATCTTTTTAAACTTTATTATTCATATATTATAATAAGCCCACCTAAATTGTAGCTGAGTAAGATCTTGCAGCCTTGTCTGTATACTGACATTCTGGGTCAGATAATTTTTTGGTGTATATATGTGGAAGGGGATTTGTAGGACATTCAGCAGCATCCCTGCCCTTTACTCATTAAATGCCAATAATATCTGCCACCACCCCTGTTATGACTACCAAAAATATCTCTAGACTTTGCCAAGTGTCTACTGAAGACAAAACTGCCCACAATTGAGAATGACTAAAACAGAGCAATACAAGTGTCCATAATTAATCTGTACTTCAAAAGATCACTAGATGAACCAACATTCTCCTGTCTCATGAAAAAACACAATGACAGAGTCCCCTAAGAATGTCATTTTTACTGTGGCTCTGGCCACGTAAGTTTCTATACTTACCACAAGTATATTGTGTTTGTTCTTCAACCCATTTATAGTTGTGGTACTCATTATAATTTTTAATTTTCTTAAATATTACATAAAACTGATAAAAATATAAGTATGGAAAAGTTTTTATTTCTGTAGAAATTAAGTTGGGCACTTTGGAGAGACTAGAAATGGCAAATCACTTAAGAAAAACTGATGTTGAATTAGGTCTTAGGACACAAACACTATAGATATATGGGAAAAAAGACAGTTTTCACAAGTGTCTTTAAATTCTTGTTTCTTTTTTTTAAAAAAGTGGAAATTCAAGATAGTGAGTTATGCACAAAATATAGTGCATAATGAGAGGTAGTGGGTCTACTCTGTCAAAGGAAAATGTTGGCATTGTTTTTCTTCAAAAAACAGATGCTTGGAGAAACAGTCCAGTTTATCACATATTAAGGACTAAAATTAAGTAGAAAACAACTTTTTATACAGTACAACTGTGTACTCAAAATTCTACATTAGAATAACAGACGCTGCTTGAAGTCTATAATTACTAAAAGTCTGATAATTTCATCCCATTAGATCATGTACCTCCAAGATTTAAACAAAATAAAACAAACAAACAAAGAAACCAAAACAAAAGAAGGAACCACTGCATTGGATTGCAGATGCAGCCAGGGTTTAACCAATCACTATGTTTGAGATTAACAAAACAGCAAACCGGAGATTTACAACAACGATTTGTTTATTGTTATCCATTTGCTGTTGCTAAAAAGTTATATGAATTATTGCATGTTTTCACAAATTTCTACCTTTCATAAAGAAACCTTTGAGGAAAGTAATTTTAGCAAGTTATGCTTCTGATAGTAACCTAATTGAGGGTAACATAAAGACCATGCATTTCTCATGCTTTTTAGGTCAAAATGTCCATTTTAGGTATTCTTTCCTAAGCATAAATTATCTTCACTCACTGTTAGTTATTCATCCAACACACTCTTTGAGCATTTAAAATATGTTCAACCCAGGCAACAGTGCCTGCTGCCAGAGGCACCAAGATGAATGCAGATCCTCCTGATCCTTCTGGAAAGTGTTTGCACTCCAGGAAAGGATGATATGTAAGGTATAAAGTGATGGGTGTTTTCTGTTTTTCCACTGTTGAAAACTCTCCTAAGTCTCCCACAAAATTTTGAATACAAGGTACCTGGCTCACATCAAACAGTAAATGTGAATACAATAGAGTTAATGTTTTCTACTTTTAAATAATTCCAACGTCTTAAATTCATTTTTAGGAATGACTATTATAGGTGTCGGGAGTTTTACTGCACTAAATTCCTTTCCTTAGTTATCACTTTCAAGGTAACTTGTGTTCCGGAGAAGACAGAATGCTAAAAATTGAATGAAAATATTGATGAAGGAAACAGCACAGAAAAATTATTAGGTTTTATCAGGTTTTCCTAAGGGGATAAAGCAGACTGAGATGACAGAAAGTGTGTACTTCTGTTAAAGTGTGCGGTTTTGGTAATCATTTTTCCCTCAAAGGGGTCTTGACATCCCAGAATGGAGTAAGAACACTGTCCTTTTGAACTAAGGTCACTAGTCTTATCCTTGACATCAATGAATACAAAAGCTCACTGCAAATTCAACTTTATCAAAGGAAAAAATATAGAAAAGACAAGTACGTTTAATAGCAGACATGTGTGCTGTTTATATTTTACAGATTGGTTAGGATTCCTTCAAAAACATTAATGCTAAATGTACAGCACATTCACCAAAGATGCCAGCTTTTATCAACTGTCTAGAGCAACACCCTTCCTCTCATCTTCTATTATTCCTCATCCCTGAACTATGCAAACAGTTCTTTTCTTAGGAAGTGTTGAAGCAGGAGCATACTATCTATTTCCATGTAGCTTGCCAGCTTCCAAAATTAGCTGAGAACTACACAGCAGAGGGCACAAACCTCCATGCTAACCGTGTGTCAGCTTAAGAACTACGTTTAACACTTGGAGTGATTCTCTCCAATGGTACTTTGAGTTGTCCCAAAACACAGGCTTTTAAAAGCTGGTAAAATATATTTTATTTTTATTGGTTCTCTCTGAATTATGTAATATTCTGGTTATCGAAAGTTTCATGTTTTCTCTAATTAAGATGAAAGGGTTTTTTGTTTGTTTGTTTGCTTGTTTTTTCAGGATAGCATCTAGTTATGCTTTCAGGCTGGCCTTGAATTTACTATGTAGCCCTGCCTGGCTTTGAACTTTCTGTGACTTTCTGCCTCAACTTCTAGAGTGCTGGGATGATAAGTATGTGCCACTATGCAAGGCAGGTGAGAGTAGTGGAATCAAGTGTCCTTCCTTCCTTCCTCCCTCCCTCCCTCCCTCCCTCTCTCTCTTTCTCTCTCTCTCTCTCCTTCCTTCCTTCCTTCCTTCCTTCCTTCCTTCCTTCCTTCCTTCCTTCCCTCCTTCCCTCCTTCCCTCCTTCTTCCCTTGCTCTTTCCCCTTTTATGGTCACTAGCCTGGGGAAAATTGTGAGCCTTTAACGTTAGATTCATTTCATGATAGATACACAAAAAGTTAGCTTAAAGGCATTATTACACATCCATATATTAATTCAGGAAAGTTAACATTTAAAAAATATATGGTGATTATGAACTTTGGGAAATCTAAAATTCCTTGGATAGTAATGCTTCTTCTCTGTTAAATAAAGTTTAAAAATACAGCTTTGTTCCCTTCCTCCAGTTTCCCTATAATGTTTTATTTCTCTTTATGTTTTCTTTATTTTGGCCACTTTAAAATTTCTTTATTCCACTTTCAACCCTCCTCAATTTTTCTTCACATGATTAAATCATCAAAATGTGTATATATGCATGTCTGAACATAGACATGAGTTATTAGTCTCACATGGTGAAAACTCCAATTAAACACACACATACATGTATTATTTACATTTATTGGGGTTTTATTTAATATCAGCCAGTGCTCTAGGCTATTTTCAGGTGTTCATTCACTTAATCTTTATTAAAGGCTCATGAAGTAGTCATCATTATTATTAAACCATGAAAGAGAAGTAGAAAATGAGGCAGGAAAATATTAAGTAACTTCCTAAAGCCACACAGCTAGTGATAGAATGACAATTAGAAATAAACCTACAAATTCTGGCACCAGAGCCCATGCTGTAAATCACCGCGCCATTTTGCCATCAGTATATGTAAGCTATAGAGATGTTTTCTTTTATACACACATATATTGTATCTTTATCCATTCATTCTGGTAACTGTGGTATCTCAGTGGACAACAACAAAAAAAAGACCTCGGTGTTAGAAATTTTACAATCTGGAGGAGGAGGAGACATTGAAAAAAAAAACCAATGCAAATAAATATTTATTATTCCCTCACACAGATGTTGTGAAGAAGAATGAAATCACACAGGTTGATAGAAAGTAAAAGCAGGGAAATGGAGGTGTTATTTTAGGAGGTACCATCAAAAGCTAGAGTATTTAAATATAAAATTTGTTGAGGTAAAAATCACACTGCCATTAATCTCCCTTACATACACTCTTCATTTTAAAAACACAGTACTTGTTCCACCATTCTTCCCACTTTCTGAAGCTGTTCTGGAAGTCCTCTTTGCATCTTTAGTTGCACTGTCATAGTTACATTAAAGTCCGGAATTGAGTCAAAACATTTCCTTTCACATTCATTTCATCCTTGAGGAAGAGCCAGACATTGCACTGTGAATAAGACAGATGAGGGCGCACCCTAATGTTTGTACGAGTCTGCCTTTTCACTGGATGATACTCAGCAGCAGCATTCACACTAGTTTTGATCACACCTCTTAAACACACTCATGAAAGGGGACTTCCAGAACTGCTTCAGAAAGTGGCAAGAATAATAAGTGTGTTTGGAACATACAGGGTATGTATGTGTGTGGAGGGGTGTATTTTGAGGGGGATTAGGACAATGTTTCTTTTTCTGTAATAATTGTCTCTAAACATTCACTGTATATTTCGATCATACCTTATATATAGGTGGTCCTGGAAGGTCTTTCTGAGGATATGACTGAGTGAATTTGGGGACATATTAACACAATGACTCTTACCCTCACTTTCTTACTCATTTCTTCCCCCATGTACCACTGTATTTCCTTCTGCTTCATGGACCATCCCTTGAATTCCTACCTGAAGTAACAACCCCGGGTATTGGTGGGGTTGGTGGAAATGGCACAGGCTGCCTGGCTCTGTAAGTTCGAAATGCTGACAACCTAAAAGGGTACCCAGCAAAGGGTACCCAGTAACTTAGATGAACTAAGTTACTTAAGGAAAAATGGGTTTCAACAAGGGATACTTTACACCAGTACAGAGCCAGCCTTTCCAATGGAGTCTTGTACACAAGTGAACACAACATTCTTAGACATGCTCCTGTTTTAGATTAGCGTTATGAGGCACCAGTCTAAAGTTCCCCTGCCTAGATTATATTCGTGGGGACTAACCTTTCTATAGCACTCTTTTTCTAAAAAAAGAAGTCTATGAGTTAGGGTTTCATTTTACATCACCCACCACACTTTGGTATTGAACAACGTCTAGTCAGGACCCAGGCTCTGACCAGCTGAGAGGTGATCCCATGGAAGCCTGGTCTTTTGCCCCCCACATCTCCTCCCCAACACTTAGGAATGTACCAGGTGGTGTTTGGAATGAGCCTCTGAAAGTAGGCAGGCATGTGATCTAAATTGTCAGAAGAGCTGGCCCAGTTAAGATGAGTTGAATCTAATTACTGACTTGCAACTTTTCTCTTACAGTCTTTCACTTTCATCTTGGGAGTCCTAGGTAAACTTTCATTTGGCTCAAGATTTATTTGTATAATTTTTCTATTCTTTATATAAAAGTCACAATTGCATGCCATTGTGTCAAAAATGCCTTGAAAAATCAAATTGTCAAAGCTTTCTCTTAATCAGCTCTGCAAAGAGCCCATCTGGCCTACTGTGGGCTGTAAGGAACATCACTGTTCAAATGGCACTGCTGTCCCTTCTGTCACTTTAAGATGACACTAAGGGCTTTTGTTTTCTTTTCATTCACAAATGTCATCTTGACACTTAGCTCAGGCCTCCATCTAAGGAGCCCTGTTTTCCACATGGCTATTAGGAGGTGGAGTAGGAGAACTTCCACACACCACTGGGTTTCTGTATTAATCACTATACTCTTTATGCTCTGTGATTCTACCACAGTTAAATAATGTGACCTACTAAGTACCTGAGTAGGTCATTAGTAATAATTCCTGCTCATTAAAACTCATTTATTTAGACTTCAGCAATGCCAAATGTAACCATCCTTGGAGAACAATCACAGAACCTAGAAATGGCAATTAAGTTTCATTTACCAACTTCTACTCTCAGAGGTGAAAAGCAAATGCAAAACTAAAATCATGAAAAGCAGACAGTGCATACATTAGTCTCTGCATACATGTAAGATTTTTTTTTTTTTTGGTGGTGTAGAGAATTGAACCCGTCTTAGGCAAGTGCTTCACTACTGAGCTACATCCCTAGTCTGTGTAAGAGTGCTTATTTAAAGCTTTGTTAGCCAGATGAGATCTCTCCAAAACAAACAACAAACAAACATATTTTCTACAAATATTGTGCTTCTGCAAGGAATGCAAAGATCAGTTTATTAAAAGAGCTCTACATTTAATATTACTGAATTATTGTTTGTTAAGTTATACCACAATTCATAAGTGAGCTTCCTAAGGGAAAAATGCAAAACCAATATTAATAAAAAATAAAAATTTTTCTTGGTAAGTCAGTTTAAAAGAATGGCCATCTCTCTGTCTCTCTCTCTCTCTTTTCTTACTTGGTACTAGGACTAAAACTCAGGACCTTGTGCTTGCCAGTCAGGCGCTTGAGAATGGCCATTTTTCAACACTATCTATTTTTTTTCTCTATTACTTCCCAATAAGTCCTCTTAATTAGAGAAAATCATTCCTACTCTTGATAATTTCTGGATCAAAGAGGGATAGGCAAATACAAGCCTGTGCTACAACGTTTGATGAATGGCCTAACCCAACAACCAACAAACATTGGTACTGAATCCATTAAACAAATGTGTCCATAATTTCTACTATGTAGTAGTCCATAAATGTGGAAATAGGACAGGGAACTAACATTACGGATGGATCCCTGCTCCATGACATTAGTGATGTGGTAAGAAGACAAACCACAAATACTGGCAAATGTCACCATCCTTGGAGGACAGTCATAGAACCTAGAAATGACATAATTGTTTCATTTTCCAACTTCTCTCACAAGTGCATGCTGGAGAAACTTTCTCCACCCTTATCCCACCTGACCTCTTTCAGGGAGGGAGGGAAGAGATTTTTGGGTGAAAAAAATCCAAACAGATTTATTAGCATACAAATACCAAATTCATGACTGATAAAGCAGATAATATTATCCAGAGGAAGGATGTGTGATCTTAGATATCCTTTCCTTTCTAAAACTCTAAAATGCCAGATCCACTGACTTTAAAGGAGAGTCTGAGGTGAATGTGAGATGGGAGTGCTTCGCTGGGGTGGGGACTGGCACAACACATGAGGACAGGAAGAGGAAGGAGGGAAGGAGACAGAGGAGCCTATCAGCTATCATCAGCTTTGTATCCCTGATACAAAGTGACTCAATGAGAAAAAATGAAGAGATGTGCTACACCAAGTACCTAAGACTTCTTGGTAAATTCTAGGTTAGCTAAGAGTCACGCTATTTCTTTCTGCTGTGAGGACTTAGAAGAACACAAACCAGAATTAAGGACCCCTGGCCTTGCCTACCTTCACCAGATAACTTGAAATAAGGGACATTTATATTTGAGGGGTAGTGTGGCCATGGCCAGAAGGACGTCTCCTCAGAAGATGTCCTTCTGCCTGGGCTGCCCTCCCACTTGCAGTAAGGGAAGGGAACTCAGTCTTTTCTGAAAACTCACCAGAAATTGTACCACAGCCCATTCTGAAAACAGAAGGTGTTAGTATACATCCATGAAAAGAGAAAAGAAATTGTTCTGATGTGATTTGAGAGAATCTTGGGGTGGATATTATTTTATTTTATTTTTTTTTTGTCAGAGCAATGTCCATAAACACATAATGAAATTTTCCTCTTGTCCAAAGACATAGAACCCACTTTTCCTCCCAGTAGTGTATTTATTTTTAAAAATCTACCTTCATGCAGCCTTTGGCAAGAACCAAGATGGTAATATCAGTCTTCATTTCAAACAAGAGCATGGCAGGGTCGGGGCTGGTTTCAAAGTTTCACTGGCCATCTATGGGGCCACAAACCCAGCTCTTGGACCTCAGGCAGTCATAGTCTCAGCAAGAAGGGTAGAGACAGAACAGTCTTCATTCAGGAGACTGTTTTAACCCATTTGAAATAACGTTATTTTGAGAAGTATCCACAGAGGTATGCTAATGTTATTTTAGATCCTCCAAATTTTCCAGGGTTCTTTTTGGACCCTGATGGATAAATTAAATATTCATCCCTACTCCTGAAAATTCAAATCTATGCATTCAGTGTATTCATCCATGGTAGGTTATCTTCAACTCTCCCATTAACCATCTCCAACATTTCTTTGTGTATGTATGTGTGTGTGTGTTTGTGTGTTTATGTGTGTGTGCATGCACATGAATGGGAAATTTGAACCAACCCGATGAAATCTACAACCTTCATCGCATTCACAGATGACAATTACATCTCTACAATCACCAAAATAAATAAATAAAATAAAACCAACTGAAATGGAATCAACAGTAAAAGAGCTAAATTATAGATAACAGAATACTCATAAAACTATACCTCATCTCGTGAATGTGGGCACACTGTCTCTATGCCAGGATTTCTTTAGCCATTGGTGATATTCAGCATATTGCAATTGAGTGCAATTACAGTTAGCTATAATTAAGAACAATTACAGCTTTTATGTCTCTACTTGTTCTTTAAAAGCACATTTGTAATAAAACTTTTTTTAAAAGGTGAAGAATATAATTATATATCCTTATAACGTCTCAAATAATTAGTTTGACTAAAGTTTCTTCTGGAACAATTTTCATTTTAACTGTCAGAGCTGCCATTTACAGTCAATGAAATATACTTAAAAAATTCTATCATTAACCTTTTTCACCCTATATAGCTGTATAGGAATTATTGGTACAAATTAAAGTTTTTTAGTATTTAAATCTCTAGGGCCTACTGCAAGCTATGAAATGTTTTCTCTTTTTTGTGTGTCTGAATGTATCCATGAGTACATGTATCTTTGAATAAAAAAGAGGAGAATGTTTGCTTGATCAAGATTTTGAAACAGAAAGTGCTCAAAAGGAAAAAACAACTGGGATAGGGGAAAGGAGAAAAGGAAGAAGGGAAAATATAGGTCTACATATATATATGTATGTGTGTGTGTATAGATATGCAAGATAGATAACTATACAACTAATCATTGTAAGTTCATCAGAAAGAACAGTTTGTGCTTTCCTTCTTTTTTGATCATCTTTTCATGCCTAAATTTTGTAACCTGAACAACTACTTTTAAAATAACAACATGCAATATATTAAGTCGTGTTAATTTCCTACTATTTTTTGGGAAATTCTGTATCATTTCGATCCTTTTTTCTGTTTTCCTTTTTAAAATAAAAAACAATTTTGAGTAAAAGTAGTTTTTATAAGAAAAGTATGTTCTCTATGTTTCAGAACACTGCCATCTGTTTATTTACTGCACATTTATATACTGTCCAAACCAAGAGTCCCTATATCATGACAAATCTTCCCCACAGTTTAGAAACTCATGGAGCGCAAGACCAACATCAGCCTACTTAGGATGAGTGAAATGCTACTTTCTCCTAAATCTAGATTGCTCTGCAACTTTAACTTCATTGGTTTTTGTCACTGTGCTGACTGTAAATTCCAGAATGGTAGGGACCTAACTGTGTATATCTCTGTCACCAGTGATCTGAACAGAGAAAGGCTGATACAGTGCACTCAATAAAGCAAACATGTTGAGTCACTGAAAAGGACTATCTGTTATTTATGTTGGGAATAATTGCAAATTAATCATCTGAATGACTTTAAAGATAAAATCAAATAAGATAATATGAGCTTGTAAATTAGGAATATTTGCATTACTGATTCTGTTGAATTAGAAGTCTTAGAGGAAAAAACTGTTAGGCAAATTCTATGCAAAGTCTTGAGAATGAGTGACTGGAATAAGTAATTTCTTCAGGTCTTCATAACCTTGAGATTACTTAATATCTACAAATTTAGACTATAACCTAACAACAATTAACAAAAGGTAACAACGAGCCTGTCTGGTTGCATGAGGGTGGACAAATCACAAGTCTGTTCAGGGGATAGAACACGAACAACAAAAATCCTAATACACTGAGAAATTTGCTATGAAAAATACCCTCAAAATTAAAAATATTGAAATAAGATTTGGATACAATTTCTATTGTAAAATTTATCATTTATTCCATAACAACCATAAATTACTATGTACATACTATATTTTAGTCACTTTATATAATTTTTAAATTCTCCATAACACTGTTAAATAGCTATTAATCCTTATATTTGTCTTTCAGGTAAGGAATCTGAGGCTAAGAGAAGTCAAGTATAAGAGTCCAGGTCCATTCAACTCTAAAATACACAGTTAAATCAAGAAAATTTAAAAAAGCATTTTTAGTCATGTCAAGAGACACCAAAAATAGGACACTAAGCTGAGTGAATCTCTATTTATAGCAGTCTTAAAGGCAAAAGTAGAGAAATAGGAATCTAAGAAAAAGTTCTACTCTTCAACTTTATTTTATAAATCTATATGGGCTCTCAAGTATAGAAATTTTCTAAAGAAAATGTCTTCATGTTAGTCACTTTCCCATCACTGAGACACAGTAATCAACACAGTTTGAAGTAAGAAAAGATTTAACTTGGCTCATTGTTTCAAGGGATTCAGTCTATGGGCAACTGGCTCTAAGGCAGAAATCTGGCAGAAGGACAGGGCAGAGAAAACATACTTCACGGTGGCCAGGAAGTGGAGCAAGGGAATTGTGGCAGAGAGGAAGTGGTCAGGGACCATTTATGTAGTATGCAGGGTCACCCTTTCATGACCTGTGCAGACGTACCCAGAGGATTGCTTTAGTAATCTCCTGGGTGGCTCCCAAGGTAACCAAGTTGACACAAACTTAACATCTTAATCTGTATGTATTAAGAGTTCTGGGAACAGGGGTAAAACGGCATTTCTCAGGGTAGGGTATAGCATTCAGTGTTAGTTTAAACTTCTCCTGGATATGTGCCCTCTCGAGTACATAAGAAGGTGTGGACATGAACATTGTTTGGCACCATCTACAAGAGAAACAATCTGAGTGGCTATGAATAAGGTAATGGCTAAATAAACTATGCTGTGGCTATTATGAATAATCTGTGATGTGGTTAAAAAGATGAGGCAGATGTCAATGTTTTAAAATGGACAGAACTGCAAAGCATGTTGAATAGTAAAAAGAACAAGTCATAGAATAATATGGTTCAATTTAAAGATGTTTATGTTTAAAATAAAAAACACAGAGCAAGATGTTCTAGTGATACATTTGAATCTGATCACAGACAGCAACAGGCTTGAAAGGGAATCTAGCAGCCTTATTAAGTGGTGGTTTCTACAGAGAGGAGACAGTGGGCACCCAGCACCTTGTGCCAGCAACCTGCCTCCTACCCTGGGCAGCCAGTGCCAAGGACTTGCCTCACTCACTGTGCTAGGCCAACTCCAGCCACATGACCATTGCATCACAGGTCAGGAAATGTGGCCTGGACATCATCTGACTCCAGCAAGGGGCCCGGAATCTGATTGGTTGCCTGACTCTATGTATGGGCTGCCTGCCTTCCAGGGGAGCCATGGAGGAGCCCCAGACCCTAGTGCAGGCAGATTCACCACTGCAAGGCACAGTCCTGCTCTGGCATCCCAGGGACCCTTCACTAAGGGCCCCCATGGGGAGACAGGGCCTATTCTATAGAGCAGAGCCCTGGTACCACAAAGGCCTTTCCCGAAACAAGGACTGTTTAAAAAATTCATTTAACTTTTTCAGGCTGTCTTAAAGGTACATAGCTAGACTCTTGAAATGCGTAACAGGCCAGTCTTTACATACTGATTCCTTTATAGATGCCCTCAAGAAGCCTGCCAAATTAAAGTAGCCCAGGAAGACTCTGTTTTGTAAGGAATATAATCAATCTTTTCTTTGTTTTATAAATTTTTACTTTCATAAATTGGGCTTGCTTATTGGAAAGGTTTGTTGTCATTAGCAGAATTCTAGTAATAAAGGGTAATCAGAAAGTAAAGAAACATTTTAGCTAATAAAAACTACCTCCTAGATGACAAGAGCAATCTAGATTATTTAAGTAATTGTTTGCTCTTTTATCTCATATACCAGGAGTAGAAGGTTGACTTTTACTGAGATGGTTGACTGGTAGAACTTTGATGTCCCAGAAATAGTATTACACAATTGTAAAAATAAATAAAAAATAAAGCGAAAGCAAGCATTTCAGTGGTACATACATTCACCATGTATGTGTAGTCAGGTCCTCTTACTGAGACTGGGAAATGATACTGCAGAGATTCAAAGGAATTGTCAGTTTCCTCTCAGAACAAAACCTCCCAGATCACTTCTCTACCTAAAATTCCCTCCCTCCCATCTTCCTTTCTCCTTTCTCTTCCTCCTCTTCTTTCTCCCCCAGTTCTGCTAATGTAACTGGCCCATAACAATAAACTACATATACTTAAAGTGTACAATTTGCAAATTTTGCTTCATGAGGAATTATTGCCCCAATCAAACTAAAGAATGTGCCCCCGAAGTTTCTACCTGTCCCTTTACGATAACTTCTTCCCATGTTTCCCTTGTCCCTAAGTAACTACTGACCTGATTCTATTCACTAGAATTTTATATAAATAGAAAATACAATATATATTTTTGGAGGGGCCTAGGTTCCATTTCCTCAGCATAATTATTTTGAGGTTCATACATGTTGTAGCATGTATCAATAGTGTATTGCCTTTTTTCTAAGCAGTATTCCATTGTATGAATATACTATAATTTGTTTATCATTCTCTTCTTGATGGATATGTGAACGTTTTCTCCTAGCTATGTCTTGTCTTTTCATTTTATTAGTGATGCCTCTCAAAGAGATTATTTTGATGAAGTACAATTTACCACTCTTGGCTCATGTGTTTAGAGTTCTTTGATAAGAATTCTTTGCCTATCCAAAATCACAAAATTTTTTCTCCAATGCTCTCTTCTAGATACGTTATAGTTTCAAGTTTTATATTTGAGTCTATGATTATCTTTAGTTCATCTTAAAATGGTGCAAGTATTAAAGTCTGCTATTTGTATATAGATATCCAGTTGGTCCAATAGTATATATTGAAAATCCTATAGCTTTCTAGCAAATTGTCTTTGTATCTTTGTTGGAAATCAATTTTTAAAATATGTATATGACTTTTTGTTTGGAGACAAGGTTTCACTATATAGTGCAGGCTAGCCTTGAACTCACTTAAGTAGCCTAGACTGGCCTTGAACTCAAAGACATCCTCCTGCCTCAGGCTCCAGAGTGCTGGAATTATAGACATGCATAACCATGCTCAACTTGAGGGCTTTAAAAAAATTTTTTTTTTACATATATGTGTTCTCTATTTTTTGCCTTTATTTGTCTATTTTTGTTTTGGTACCATACAATTTTGAGTATTTCATCTTGATAATGTTTACAAACCTTAGAAGTGGACTTTCAGTTTTGTCCTTTGTCAAAGTTATTTTGTTATTTCACATTATTCATTTCCATAGGAAGTTTTGTCAGTTTATACCAAAACCCCAAGCAAGATCATGAGTTTTATTGCATTGAACTGATAGATCTATTTGGAGAGAATTGACATCTTAGCAATTCTGAGCTTTCTGACCCAAAATCCAGTGCATCTGTGTATTTGGGCCTTCCCTAATTTCTTACTACCATGTTTTTGGGGTACAAATTTCTATCCCTTTTTGTCAGATTTATTCCTAAACTGGCAAAATGTAGTTTACTTTCATGCATATGTACATCTTGTATCATCAATTTGAAAAAAATTAGCTATTTGTTCTAGTAGAATTTTAAAATTTTTTATTGAACTTTCAACATAGACAAAGTATTGTTTGTAAAGTGACAGTTTGCTTTCTTCCTTTTCAATGTAAGCATCACTTACATTGCGCTCTTCATGAATGCACTGGCTACAACCTCTTGTTTAAAGTTGAATGAAAATAGGGAGGGTGTAGTGTACTTCATTGTCTTGTTAAATTTAGAGAAAATCATTCAGTGTTTCATTAGTACGTGTGGTATCAGCAGTATGTATTTTTGCTAATAGACTGAGAACGTTTCATACTGAGAACAATGCCTTCCATCCCTAGTTTGCCGAGGGTTTGTATCAGGAAAGGAAGTGGAACTTTTTCAAATCTTTTCACCATCTGTTGAAATGATGATGTGGCTTTTCTCTTTTAGTTTGTCAAGACAGTGAGTTATATAAACTCATTTTGGACTATCACACTCAGTTTGAGTTCCTGGCACAATTCTTCATAAAGTCATGAGGATCCTCCTGTTAATAAATGGCTGTATTGAATTTGCTAAAATTTTGTTTAGAATTTTTATATACATAGTCACAAGTGCTATTGCTCTTCTTATAGTATCTTTCTTTCTTTGTAGCAACAGAGTGATGATAGTCTCAAATACAAGCTGGGAATCATTTTCCTGTGTGTTAATTTTGTGGAAGAGTTGTGTGGTATTATTTCTGCCTTCCACATTTGGTAGAATTTACCAGTGTAGTGTACTAATATGGAGCTTTCTTTGTGAGAAAATTTCAAATTTTTTCCTATTAGAAACAGAGCCATTCAGGTTATCCATTTCTTGTTAAAGAATAGAAAGAAAATTTGTGTCTCTTAGTAAATTTGTCCTTATTATCTAAGTCAGGGATAAGCATATCACCTGAAAGCTGAGGATATTTTTTACACTGTTAAATGTTTAAAAAAAAATGTGAGATACACCATATATAACCCTCAAAGACTGTTTGTTTATCTATACTGTTATAGAAAAAATTTGATGCTTCTGATTAATGTTATCAAGTTGATTGGCATAAAGTTACATAATTAGCCTTTTAATATCTGTAGAACCTCTAATGGTGTCATATCTTTTGTTTTTAATATTAATTATGTTTTTTTCTCCTCTATTAATCTAGCTAGAGGTTTAACAATTTTGCTGATCTCTAAAACTTAGATGTTGGTTTCATTAATTTTTGTCATTGTTTTGTTTTCTACTTTACTATGATCTTTGTTGTTTCTACTCTTCTTTGTTTATTTGACTCTGATTTCTTTTTTCTGAATGTGGAGGCAGAAGTCATTGATTCATGAATTTTACTTGCGTCTAAAATAAGAGTTTATTGCTAAGAGGTTCCTGCATACTACTCTTTAATGTAGTATTATAATTTCATGCTGTGTTTTAATGTTTATTTAGTTCAAAACAGTAATTCTTATTTTATTTATTTGATGTTTTGATTATTTGGAAGTATGTTACTTTAACTTCAAATATTTCAAAATTTTGTTATTAGTTTCTAATTCTATTTGTTTTCATTCATATACTTTTCACTACTTGAACACTTTAAAACTCATTGAGACTTGTCTTATGGCCTAGAATATAGTCTCTTTTGTTAACTGTATGTACTTGTGAAGAGTATGTATTTTGTTGCTGTGTGTAATAATGCTCTATAAATGTCAATTAAATCAAGTTGTTTCAAGTGTTGTCCAAATATTTTATATTTGTATTGATGTGTTGGCTATTTGTTCTATCAGTTACTGAGAGAAGAATGTTGAAATCTCTTACTATTCTGATTTCCTCTATTTCTCCTATCAGTTTTTGCTTTGTGTATTTTCAATTTCTACTATTAAATGTATAAAAATTTAGAATTACTATTTCCACTAGATAAATTGCAGAAATGACTGCTTTATCGTTATCACACAAAAGACTTTTGTGTGATTTCAAGACTTTGCCTTGAAATCTACTTTGTCTGCAGTTAATAGAGCCACACTAACTTTATTTTGATTAAATGCATTTATTTCTTGGTGCATTAGTTTCTTAGGGTTACTCAAAGAAAATACCAGAAAATACAAAACTCAATAGAAATTTATATTCTCACAGTTTTGGAGATCAGAACTCCAAGATTAAGGTATCAGCAAGGCTGCATTCTCTCTGAACATGAACTGAAGACGTTTCAGATGTCATCAGACCAACCATGTAAGTTAGGTAGGGATGGGTTAGATTCTGAGCATAATCAGTCTGGGAGAATTCCTGTCTATTTGTGGACCTGTGGTACTAGAAAACAAGTTATCTGCTTTCAAAGGACAATGATAAATCATGCATATAATAGACATCCCCTGTATAAAATAAAAAAAGACAATAAACTTAGGGATCATAGATCTACATTATGTTCATAACTTAGCAAGAGAATTCCCATACACGTTCAGGGCCTGACACTAATTCTCTGTGGTACATTCCATCCTCTGAGCCCAGACACTTAGCCGGCCTCTGCCTCTAGGCCTGTGGGGAGCACACTAGAACCTCCTCTGGGCCTGCCTCTCCAGCCCCTCCCTCTGTAGCTATGCTTCTGCAGCCATTCTTCCTTTTCCTTGGAGGGAAGAACATGTTTGTAGTTGATTAGCTCCAGCAGCCTGATTCCTGCCTGCAGAATCCTAGAAGTCTGACAGCCTTCTTTCATTTCATCCTGTCTCTTTTTCCCTCAGCACAATCTGTCAGTGTCTCTGCAGATTCAGTATTCTCAAAAACCTTGTTGATCTTCTGTGTGTGTCAGGGGATCCATGTCATTACACAATAGGATTGGCCACAGATCCTCCCTGGATAACCCTTCTCTATTCTTGGCATCTGCTGGGATGGCTGGACCCATGCGTCATACTCCTAATCTCTTCAGTAAGGGTTTGTCCAGCCCCACCCTTGGCCCTGTCTCCAGAACACACTCTCTGGAAGATTAAGGGTTTTTCAAATCATTAAGTGCTGGTTGTTTTTGCCTAACAATTCCCCCCTCAATATATCTTTTTCCTCTCTTATTGTACTATAAGCAACATGGGGGAAATCAGGCCATATTTTTAGCTAAATGTTCAGATTCACTGCTTATAAATTCTATTTTCCACTAAATCTTATGAAGAAATTCAGCCAAGTTTCCTGTCATTTCCTAATGAGGATTGCCTTTTCTTCAGAGTCTAATAACATATTTTTTCCAAGACCTCACCATGAGTACCTAAAATATCCATGTTTCTACCAAAATTTTGCTGATTATGACACATAGATTTTACAAGATGATGGGACCTTTTTCTACTATGGTCTTCATTTCCTTCTGAGCCCTCACCACAATCATCTTTAGTGGCCACATTTCTACCACCAATCTCAAAAGCAATCTAAGCTTTTTCTATCACATGCCTTAAAATTCTTCTAGTCTCTACACAATATCAGATTCAAAGCCACTTCCATGCTGTTAAATATGTGTACAGTAGCACTACTTTCCAGTACCAAATGTGTACTAGACTCCTAGAAATGCGATAATCAATTACCAGCAACTAGGGTAGGTTAAGTCAAAGAAATTTATTCTTTCACAATTTTGGAAGCCACAAATTTGAGATCAAGGCATTGGCAGGACCACACTGTCTGAAGATGTAGGGGAAGAACCACTTGCTGTCTCTTACCTTCTGGTATTTGCCAGCAATTTTTGGCATTCCTTGGCTTGCAGCTGAACTATTCCAGTTTGCCTCTGTTGTCGTGCTTTCTTCTTTAGGAGAGTCTGTAACTCTTCTCTTTTTGTAAGAACACTAGTTTTATTGGATTTAGGACCCACCCTAATCTAGAAATGCCCTTATCTTAACTAATGATATATTCAAAGGCTCTACCAAAAAAGGTCATATGCTGAGATTCTGGCAGACAGAGGTTTTCAGCACACACTATCCCATCCAGGGCACACAGTGTGCCTCTTTTCATCCCTGTCCTATTAACCTATTATTGTGATTTTATATTGGCAGTGGATTTCTTGCAGGCAGTATAGGTAGTAGCTGGGTCTTGCTCCATTCGTGGCTTATTATTCCCCATTTTGGAGGCAAGACATTTTAAAGTACTGTACCCATTGTTCTGTGAACCTCAAGATTGTCCGGCTGATGGGACCAGGTGCTATTTTCAGCTATGTGTGGGCACCAGTCACTGTGCCCTCTAGACTTTCAGACTGTTCTCTTCTCAGCTTTCTGGAGTTTCTTGCCAGGCAGACACTGGGCAGCACTATCCTGACTATGGAAGAGGGACTTTCCAGAGATTTTACTCTGTATATCTTTCAGCTCTTGAGGATTTTCCTGGGAATTCTGGCCACCTTGTTGTTGGATTCAGGGCTTCAATCTCCTCAGTTCAGCCACTCCAACAAATTCCTGCTTCTTCCCCCATCCTCCCACTTCCTGAGCCTTGGACTGGAAACTCTCTCAAGACAGTAAGCTGATATATCAAATTATTAAACTGTACTCTATAAGTATGTACAATATTATGTGTCAAGTAAATGAATTTTTAAAAGAAATGAACTGGGACAATTTAGAGCTCACTTCATTTATTCTCTGTCATTAATGGATCATTGTCCTTCACTGTCTGATGTCCATACATTGCAAACTACTTCTCTTCAAATATATATTTAATGTACTTAATATACTGTAAGAATATTAATAATCAGAAATTAAATATCTTAAAAACAATAGATTTCATTTTCACAATTTTTCTCATATTTTGATAATATAGTCAATGTATTTTTCCTTTTTTGGGCTATTTCATCAGATGGGATGGTAAGTTGAGTCCCTTTTACTCCATCTTGGTTAAAAGCAGAAATCTCTCAGATGATTTTTTTTAATACTTAAAGTATTCAACTTCACAATTACAGGTAAAGTTAAAATATGTAGCATGAGAGCCAGGGGAGGTAGTATATGCTTGTAATCCCACCTCTTTGGGAGGCTGAAGCAGGAGGATCACAAGTTCTGGCCCAAGCTGGACAACTTCTGGACTTGTCTCAGAATAAGGAAATTTAAAAAGGGCTAGGTGTGAATCTCAGCACAAAGTCCCTAGTTCAATCTCCAGCACTGTTAAAACAAAACAAAATTTAAGGTGGGTAACACTGTTGAATTCACATTGAGAAAACTGACATCTCCTTGTAGAGAAAAATATCTTTATAGAGTATGTCCATGAAGGCCTCAGCAGCATAATGTGGGCTCAGGAGCATGATAGGCTGGGCTCAAATCTTGGCCTGATCATCTCTCAGGTGTATGACTTTAGGCAGATTCCCTCGCTCTTTTACCTCAGGATCTCATCTGGGCCATGCAGATACAGGACCTCTGAACTCTTGGGAGGATTTCATGTGCCATCCCCTAGCACAGTGACAGGCATGGAGCAGTCAGTGCATTCAGTCCTTAATCAGTGCTGGCTCTTATTATTACACCTGTTGCACATTCTTGCCTAGAGACTGCAGGAGTGAGCAATGTAGGAGGAAGTTTCTAGATGGGCAGGCATTTTCTAGTTTATAAACAGACTGAAATCATACTGAATTTCCTGTGAACTCATCATCAAAGGATGACAGGCGACTTTGGTAGAGAGCTAGTTTGCAAATGGGCTTGGTGCCATTTAAGACATTATTCCTGACATGCTCCCTGTTTTCAGTACAAATTACTTTTTTCGGGTGGCATACTTTATAGTCGATCACAGCAGATTACTCATTCTAGTTAATCATATATACCCTACGTTCAGACAAGCTTCTATGACTAACTGTCTATGAATAAGACCTATTGGAATGATGGAAAGTTGGTAACTATGAAGTCTCTATGCTACAGGAATTTTCACATTATCTTTTAAAAGTCCCCGTATATCTTGTGGCTTCAATAAAGAGGATACACTTTAGAACAATAGCAGAAAAATCAAGTTACTCTTAGACTATGTGGTCAGGCTGTTTACAATTATCAAACCTCAGCAATTTCAGACATTATATTAAAGCCATTATGTTGGCACTATTGAACTGGTCAGATTATTCATCTTAGGAATTCTAGTAACATTTTACAAATTTTCATGCACAGACCTTAATTTTATTCTATCTGGTTCTTTATAATTTGTGTTACATTTTCCATTACACTTTCTCTTTGCAGAGCAAGATTTAGCTTCTGGCCCAAAGTGGAAAACTTTAGAGACTACCTCAAATTCTTTTTGGACAAAAATAAACGAAAACAAAATCTATCACTCAGACTTTCTCTGTCTTACAAGAATCAGGTTAAAAACATTTTATTGTTGGAATTGTCTTTAAGGTCTTGACTCCCATTAATTACTGTTATGATTAACACAGTCATTCTGGTCCAAGAACTCTGTCTGATTTTAGAAGCCGTGAGGAGCACCCTGTGTCTACCTCCATAAACTGGATTTGGTTTGGAAGCCCTGTGCAGTATATAAGGCCGTGGTGTGGGGCCCTGCAGCCCTGTATAAGCACAGTGGTGGTTCAGTGTCCTTATAAATCTTCCATTCTACTCCTGCCTGACTTCTGGCTTGCAGTTGTAACTTGACCTCATGGCAGTTGATACGGCAACCGCTGGGTTGATGGAGTAACTGTTGGGTGCCTCAGATATCATGACACTTCTATAATCTCAGAGCTCAAATAATTAAGATCTTTCTATACATGTAATTGCTTCCAAACTGCTCAGTAACTTGCTGTGTGGCCTTGAGCTAGTAATTTACCCTCTTTTGGATCTCTGCGTGAAATGCTTTGCATCTGTGACATAAGAAAAATCACACTGACCTCCCTCATTGGGCTTTGAGCCGGATTAATTTATTGCTGGATTTGAAGGGCAGTTAATTCTAATCTCTGCTTCAAAGCAGAATATTGCATTGCTCTGTTCTAATGCTACCTGGAATGTCCAAAACGAGGTAGGATCACAAAGCACACAGAATAAATAATCACAAGGAATGAAAGATGATAAAAAGTGATATTGGCATTGTCCTCTTTGCCATGTTCTCATTTATTCTTTCCAAAGCTGGTATCACTATCTGAAAGGACTGACAGACCTAACCCTTTTAAACAAACATAACATCTTCCTGTGTCTGTCTCACATAAAAGCAAATGTACATTTATCTTTTCTGTTGATATACAATGTGCTTCTCCATGGAAGTTCCACAAAATGTTGAAGTGATACTGTCAGCATCCTTGTGTATTGCAGCAACAGGTAGAGAATGGTGATAGATAGGGGGAACTGCTAGTTGTCAAAATTCACCATGTCCCACATAGTTCAAATTACAGTAGGAGCTTATTTTTAATTACTATATAAGGCAAATGAGAACAATGTAAATAAACCATTAATAAAAATATTTGGGTAATGGAACACGCTGGTAATCTGAAATTACTATTCTTAGGCTTTATGAAGAAAACTTCATTGAAAGTGAAGTGATGCACTGTGAATAGGCACAGTCTCTCGGGGTGAAAAGGAGTGCATTTCCCTTGTGGATAGGGACATGAAAGCAATCATTCTGAACACTCATGGTTAATGTCAGGGTAAGGACATGACGAGATGGAGATGGAGGTGTGAGGCAGGGAGAGGATGACAGAAAGAAAACAGGCTGAGCCCAGGAAGCTGGGGCCAAGCTTCTAGTTGGGTAAATGATCTTGGACAAGTCATTTTCCATCTGTGGTCTCAAGGGAAGCCTCTTGCTCAATTTCCAATTGGGACCCTAAAACATCTTAGTAGCGATTTGGATTATTAATAAAATCATGTTCCTTTATTTCTCTACTTACTGATTGTGTCTTTATCTGAAAAGTGGAGTCTAAGAAATAACAAAAACCAATGTAGAAAATTAAAAATTTCTGTTTTGAGGAGGATCTAATTTAATAAAGGTTTATTGCATACCATTGCCTGGGATACTAGATGAGTGTCCACATCTTAGAATAATACAAAACCTTTAGGACAAACTTAATTTTTCAAAATAAACCCTGCAAAAATACCATCTAAAAGGGAATAGTCAGAAGACCTTACATTTGTCTAGCACTCAGTATAGATCGTGACATTTGGTCTTCCCCAAGGATGTTATGAGGATTGATGGCCCAATATTAACAACACTTTACAGATGAAACAAGAGGCTTCGAGTGATTAACAGACTCTTCCAAGATCACAGAGGTAATAAGTGACAGAAATGAGACAAAAAGCCAGAGGTGATTTGACCTCAAGGCTTATTGCTCTGTAAATTCAGCCAGCTGCACATCTAGCTAATAAACAGAGAAGCCGCACCATCAAGTATTAGAATGAATGAGGCTTGAAGTCAGACGTGGGGTGAAGTCCAGCTCTGTGTCTTAAAAGCAATTCAAATTATGTCAACTATCTGAAATGTTGTTTGTTCATCCATAAATGGGAAATGTGATACAGGCCTCTCAGGTTGTAGAAAGGATATAATAACACAAGCTATTGTAAATACCTAGAATTGCATCTGACACATAGAGGAAATATAGTAAAATGTGAACAGGCTGTAAAATGATTAAGATGCAATAGGTATATGTACCAATTTCCTAAGATTAATGTAATTATTATATATTACAAACATATATTAATAAAAAAGAACTGAAAATGATATATTTAAACAAGAAAAATATGCTTATTATTATTATTAATTGATACAAGAGAATTTTTTAGATTCTGCCATATCCAATACTAACAGCTACTCTTTCAAACCTGTTTTAGAGGAAGAAATACCAATTCTTCCATGGTGTTGGACTGAAAACTTGGTTATGTACAGCTTGACACCCAAATAACCTTCTTTGGATAAGGATTTATATTCAGGAGGGTTAAAAACAGTCTAGTCTGTTTCTGAATGTTCACATTAATGTATGGGAAAAGCAATATGAATAATCCTACAGAGATAATCCCAAATTATTTACATTTGTTCTCATTTAGAGTATATATGTCTAATCTTTTGGAAATAACTTCAAGCAAAACAGAAACATGCACACACATGCACACACACACTGAATGCTCAGCTTTTCTACTATGTGCTTCTCTTGAATCTTTTTTGGGAGCTGACCACAACCTGAGCTCATCTTCCTCAGTAAACACCCTACCTCCAAGGCACATAGGGGTTGGTTCAAAAGTATTCTTTTCTCCAACAAATAAGAAAATAATATTCAAATAAAAATTGTATCCATATTAATCAGATTGGATGAAAACACCAGCAACATTACAAAGCAATGGTCCACAGAATTACTTGTAATAATAGACAACTGAATTTTATGTAATACTGTTGAACTCGAAAAACTCTCTTTTCATGACATTCTGTAGAGTTCAGATATTCTGGTGAGTTAGCCTAGATGATGTGGCTGCTAAGTAACAGAGAGAGGTGGCAGTCCCCTGACCTTGAACTCCAAATCTATGGTCTTTCCTACATACCTTATTATTTGTCATATGGACAAGTCACCCTTGAGTAATCCACGCATAGGTATGATTTCTAGGTATTTAGACAATGATTACTTGGATCTTCTTTGGCTATGGTATGCTCATTTTCGTTGGCTATTAAATTTGCCCTCAGTTTGAACTCAACAGAGAAAAGTCATGAGAGCTAAGTATATCCATGTTGCATTAAAGTCCTATCAATTGGGGTTTTGGGGAAAAACTCATCACTTCAATCTTACTCTTTATATATCAGAAATCTGCATGCTTTGGATTTTAACCTTGAGGTTTAAAGTTGACTGAGATTTGTTAAGGACTCTTCTAACTACTTCTCCAGATTTATCACGCATAGAAAAGATTATACAGTCTTCAAGGAAAAAAAATCACTCCTTCCAGATGAACTACTTAATTTTTCTTAGACTCAGAAGCAGAATTCAAAATGGTGTCACTTGGGCGTTCCATCACACTGAAACTTCCTCCATGACTGGAGAGATGCCTTAGGCTTTCCGGGTCAGCAAGTCCATGACTGGCAGTGACTGCACTGAGTTCTTAATGTCCAGCTAGGTCTGGATGTTTACCTGTTACTTTTGTTGAGTGAAAGAACATCCTGACAGAGGCCAGAGATTGCTGGAGGCTTTCCGAAATAAAATTTATCCTTTGGATGCTGCATATCTCTGATGATCAGATCCTCCTTTTCTGATGGTATGTAGAAAATCTCCGCTTTTAATGAAGAAACTGTTCACAATAATACACACTTGCTTGGGCATGGAGGAGAAGGTATTACTGTAGTGATAAACATCAGCTTATTTGTCACTTTCGTCCCATGCTGCCTGGAAAAGTAAAACCTCAGAGTCCCATAAGTAAAGTACAGTACATGATTTCTTTGAAACTTCATTACGTGTAGATTAACCCCTGCAAAATGCCTCCATCACATGGAATTACTGGGAAGAGGTGAAAATAACAAGGAAACAAATCCATGTATTTCATAGTGAAAATCCCTGGGGCTTAGTTTTTTTTTTTTTCTATTGGATCTACTCACATGAACTTTTTTATATTAGAGGATTTTAAGGTTTATACCACTCCCTGCTTTCTTCATCAGAGAAGGTTTTACATTAAGAGTTTTACATTCCTTAACTAGGTGATAAATATACAGAAGGATGATAGGCTGTCTCTTTCACTGGTGTCTCGTCTTTGGGTACAAATTCATTCAGTTGTTTAATAAGCATTTACTCAGGGTTACATTCGTCTTGGGTAGAACGGGAGAAGGGAGGACTACAGATGAAAGTGGTGTGGTTTCCTCCCCAAGAACCTCCCTGAAAAACATAAGGAATTGAAACTAAAAGAAAAATAGAGGTTTTCAGAAAAGAGTTACTAATTTTGGTAATGATTATATTTTCTGGGGCTTGAAGGACCAGCAGGAAAATTAGGAAAAAAAACTGTTTCAGGTAGCTCACTCAAAGGCTTCAAGGCAGAAAAAAAGTTCTGCAAGTTTGGCGGACAGAGACTTTCCACTGTGGCTGTACGTCACAAGTTCATGGAACACAGAGAAGAGTTGATAAGGGAGGCTGGACAGGGTGAACTTTGCTTTTTCTTTTTGCACACAAAAAATGTCTTACTTAAAAAATAGCTCCTGTTGTCTCCTTCTTAACTTTATAAAGACTCAGATCCGTTGACTTTGCCGGTCTTTACAATAGCATGCTACGCTGTAACTGAGTGATATTTTTAAATATGCTTAAACTTATGATGTGAGATGGAACTGCTCCTCCAATTCCATCTACGACAGAATTCAATTCACAAGAAAATCTGTTCAATGTCCTGTAATACTCTGCATTCACAATTAAATTTCCTTCTGAGCGTTTCTAGTAGACAAGCCATGTCTCAAAGAAATGTTTGTGTTCTTTATGTTCCAGTCAAATCTGAGGTGTTTTTGTACCATTTAAATATCTTGTCCTTTAGAAATTTAGAAACTACAAATCAGGATCTATTTTATCCGTAAGTTTACGTATGTGTACAACTTTACATGGCTGAACTGTCCCCTACATGCACAGCTGTACATCGAAAGACAGCCTGGAACAACTCTATGTCCATCTTTCTTGGAAAGAATTACTTAAATGATTTTTAATTTTTCAACTTAATTTTCTTTCTCCTCCATCCCTTCCTTTTTTTCCTTTCTGTCCTTACGTGGAGTTAACCCTGGGGCCTTTATCTCCAACCCCTTTAAATTTTTAAATTTTATTTTCTGACAGGGGTCTTTCTAAATCACTAAAATGCTGTTATGCAGGCTAGGTTCAAACTTGCAATCCTTCTGCCTCAGATTTCCAGAGTGTTGGCAAGTCATGCATCACCATGACTGGCTTGATGTACTGATTTTTAGGAAAAAACAATATAAGCACTAAACTTAGAAAAATATTTTTAAAGTGTGTACAATATTCTGGAATTGGATATACACACATGCACGTAAGAAGAGCCAAACACATAGTCTATATCATAAGCACATGGGTTTCAGTCTTAGCAGCATTTGTTATTCTCATTCTGCAGCAGCAAAATCAACTGAACAAGAGGCCTAGTTGATTCAATTGAACTTCGCAAACTACCACCCTGTCATAATAATATGCACTGGAACGCCTGCCCGAACTGCTTACATAACACAGCTCTTATCGCATGAGATTTATCAGCAGCCACATTTTTCTTCCTAGGCTGGAGCCCAGTGAAGTCAATGGTGAAAGAGTCCTATTAATCACAGTTGAACTTCGTGTGCTATCTGTGATACCTTGTAAAGAGGAGGGTGATAAAAAAGATGCATAGTGACACTGCCTGTCAGAAATGCTTACGGGATGATATGCTTGTATCAGATGGCTTTGCAAGTTGGATTGGCATTAAACATTCTGCAAGTGGAGTTTAGAAAAAATAACAATGCTACAAATCTGGGAAGGAATAGCTCTAGGCTTCTGCCAGTCCCTAGTTCTTTCAGACCTGGTGACAGGGAATTTAAGGCATAAGAGAGAGTGCCAAGACCTCCACTCTCAACTGCAAATGCAGGACGCTGTGACATCCAGGCATACCCCACTGCCACCAATTCCACCCTGTCTAAAAATGCAGTTCCTGTGACAGTTCCTTGCTTGGACAACACAAATAACTTATAAACAGTGTCAGCACATTACTCGTTTACTTTTATAAATGCACATACATGCATAGAACTTCTTTGGTTGTCAGACCCGTTCTTGTGGCAGTCTTATCTGTCAAAAAATATAAGTATCAAGAGGGCAGTGCCGCTCTCAGGACTTTGCTCACATTCTAGATGTTTACATTTTCAACAAATGTTCTAAAATAATGATGCTCAAATTTGTTGATGAAAGGATCACCCATTAGATTATGTTTTGAAAGACTGTTGAGTGTTGAGATTTATTCTGAAGGAATAGCAAAAGAAAAGAGAGAATAAAGAAAGAATAAAGAAGAAATAGCAGGTAAGTAACTTCTATGGGTACTACTAACCAGGCCTAGAAATCAGTGTCTGATTTTCAGTATAGAGTTGTCTACCAAATATTGAAAACAAAGAGGGAACAGAAGGAGAGAAAGAGAGAAAGAAAAATGGAGGGAAGGAAAAGAAGGGAGGGAGGAAGGAAGGATGTGAGGAAGGAAGGAAAACTCTCTTGGACAGAGCACTGATTAAAAAATATCGAGGACTATCTGTCCTGATACTTAGAATACCTGGGAAGGCTGTGTTCTTTTGTTCTCATGAGATGCTGCAGACTTAAGATCTCCTGGACTTAGTCCCTGTGATATTTGAATATGTTACTTTATATGACAGAAATGACTTTACAGACATGATTAGGATAAGGATTTTGAGGCTGGAAGCATATCTTGAGAAACTTTTTTGCAGGGGGAGTACTGGGGACCGAACTCAAGACCTTGAGCTTGCGAGGCAGGCACTTATGCCACTGAGCTAAATCCCTAGTCTGGAAGCATATCTTGAATGATGCAGTTAGGCCCAGTGTAACCCCAGGGATCTTTGCAAGGGAACAGGAGGCAGAGGAAGCAGACTAAGAGGAGGAGATGTGATGATGACAGCAGCAGAAACAGAGAAAGGGGAGATGCAGAGACAGAGAAAGGGGAGATGCAGAGACAGAGAAAGGGGAGATGCAGAGACAGAGAAAGGGGAGATGCAGAGATACATTTCTACCTCTGAAAATTGAAGAAGGAGCCATGAGCCAAGAAGTAGAAGTGGCCCTGAGAAGCCAGAAAAGGCAAGGAAATGGATTTCCCCCATGGGCTACAGAAGGACTGCCAACCTCTAGAACTGTAAGGTAACAGATTTGTGTTGCTTTGAACCACTATGTCTGTGTTAATTTGTTACACTAAGTGAAACATAAGGTTTCCATTTTGCTTTCCAGGAGTTTATGTAGCCATTTTTGTGATTCCCCTCCACCCAAAAAATTATTCCAACACATTTCCATTTTTTTCTCCCAAGCTATTTTTCTTTGACTGAGATGGTTTCTTTAATATAATTATTTTTGTCAATTTTGGGATGTCAGATGAATCTCAGAATACAGTTCATATAATAAAATTCTTAATTTCTGTGTCTCTTCCCAACCCAAAGACTAGACGCTAGATTCATGGTATTTCTCATGTAATTAACAACAGCCATCTACTGATTTGTAACTTTGTTTTTTGCTTTATTTTTAGCACCTGTAGAAACATTTTTCCTTTAATCTATTCCTTAGTGTGAGGCAGATACCTACATATGATTGGTAAATTCCTGTCCTTTAACGTTAGAAATCACTTACTTAGCACTTATCCTATCACAGATACTGCCTCATTGGCAAATAATGAAACACTAAATAAACTAGAGATATATGACACATACACAGATAGTCACATGGCACAAATTTTTATTGGAAAAATATTTTCCAAATATTTTATTGTAGATTTTTATTGAGAAAATCTTCACAAAGACAAGACTTCATCTGATTTACTTCCTCTAGCTCAGGAAAACACTGTGGATAAGTGGCTGAGGTCATACCAGTACAAGACATGCTATAGAAATGGTAAAAAGACAAGAAGCGGTTAAAGCAGTGTGTGTACATTGTATATGTGCAGGCATATGTTGGCAAAAGAGTAGCACCTATGAAATACATAAGGAGTAGAATAAGCTCTGTTCATAGTAATAGAAGTCAAACTAAAGAATGTGGACTTTTTACACAATGAAATAAAAATTAGGAAATCCGAGAGTGCAGAGTCATTCAGGTGTATCAACTGAGATCTTGGTTTTCTATGTTGAAAAGCCCTGCAGTGTTAGCAAAGGCTAAGTTCAAGATGGAGAGACACCACGTGTCCCTCCAGATTGCCCAGTCCACTACCTATAATGACCAACATGTGCGAGCCCGACTTTCTCACAACAGCCCCTGGAAACACTCAGCTCCAGCTGTTGGTAAAATTCAGTTTAGTTAGAATTCTCCTTCATGGAGTCACTTAGTTACAGAGTTCTGAGGACCTTAGAGATGATTGTTTACTCAGCCTTGATGGTTGTCAACAATGTTGTGTTTGTTCTCCCTCAACCCTGTTTAGCTATAAAAGGGAAAAAATAGAAAACAAGAAAGAGGATTGCCGGGCTTCTTGCAATTTCCTGAGCTGTGTTCTCAATCAGCTCCTTACAGAAAAAAGGAAAGGAGATGAAGGAGACTGAAAGGGCAAAGAGAAAGAAGACGAAGAGGAGAACATAGGAAGAGGAGGAAGATTATAATGAGCGTACTAGTACATTTCTTCAACACCAGCAGCCTGAGGGGAATGTATTGGACTAAACATATGAACTGCCACTTTGTAGGTGAAACTTGGCTGAACACCAGCAGGCGGATCTGGTGCCGTGGTCTTCTCCTCCTGCCTGCTGGAGATGAGCTGCTCCCAACACCTCACAACTGTGTCATCTCAGCACAGCAGATGGACTCAGCGACAGCACTGACAGTGGAGGGGTTTCCTGACACAGTGTCACCCTGGCTCACCAGGGACCTGGACGAGGAGCACATGGCTCCATTCAGTACAGTCTAGAAATGCTATTCTCGGCAGCAGCATCCACCACGAGTGCTGGTAACACATAGAGAAAGAACAAAGAGTGCAGCTTTTGTTCAGAGCACACATTTAAACTAGGTATCTGTGAGATACCAGCGATGGAATAACAACATTATAGCTTGAATAAAACATTTTTCTCTTTATAATACATGATATGAAAGCTTGGAGCATGAAAAATGCTGTGCTTTTCAAATTCTATTTTTTAAAGAC
Source organism: Dolichotis patagonum (assembly GCA_004027295.1). Classification (NCBI taxonomy): domain Eukaryota; kingdom Metazoa; phylum Chordata; class Mammalia; order Rodentia; family Caviidae; genus Dolichotis; species Dolichotis patagonum. The sequence goes on from PVJX010000044.1 coordinate 197,673, forward strand.
TCAATTTCTATGGGGGAATTTTAAAGCTAGAAATAAATACAACAAAGCTCAGTTAACATATAGTTTCATGATTTTCTTCAGAATGATAGTATATTTACATATTTTTCCTTTGATAATAGTTGTATTTACAAAGCTTTATGAAGGTATTTCTCTTGAAAAGGAAACTCAATGTGCATGTTGTTTGTGAAAGAGTGAATGTGTTGTTTCTAAGTTACTGAGGTGATAGTGTAGTGGTAGACATTTTATAAAGACCTATTAAAATATAATAAAAATGAAAGCCATCTTTCTTTAAACTCTCAGAGCTCTTATCTCTAAATTAAAAAGTATAGAACTAATATTTCAAGAGATAGGAAGAATGACAATGACCACTATTACCATCCCTTATTACCCAGAGTTTATAAATCAGGGGCAAATGAGCTTTACCCTAGAGTCAGGACAACAGCATATGTTGGAGTATACACAGCCTGAGTGTGTATTGAAGAGAGATGAAAAGGCTCCAAACTTAGTGTCACACCCAGAACATGTTGGTTTTTATCCAGTGTCTTAAAATTTGGAATAACAGAATAATAAAATAGTAAGTACAGAGTAGTAAAGTATGATTTAGTGTCAAGGGTCCAGATCACAAGAAAATCTTTAGGGAGGAAATTCACATGAGGACTTCTTATCATTAAGTATAATATTTTCCCTCTGTTAATATATCACGGTTTCTCTCATCAATGAAAGAATTGCTTCTCAGAGCAATAAAACTCAATGGGATAATTCAATGCATTCATATTAGCAGTGGGATTTTCCACTAATGAATTGAGTTTCATGAGAGAGGACATATTTTTCCTTCTATGAATGAGGACAAAACCATATAAATGCCTTTCCCTGCTCAGGCAAGTAATTTAGTGACAACAGAATACTTCCCTTTTGTGGTCAAGTAATGACAGAGTGGAGATGAATTTAAGAAAACAAACTATGAGGGAAACCACATTTTGGTTCTACTATTCTACAGCAATTTAAACCAGATTGGATCACTCCAGGGATTCTGTGCTTTCTTTCTTATTGTTTCCCTTCTCCTCTCATGATGGGTTTTCAACTTCCTTTCCTGGCTAATTGCTTCATTTTAGAGCTAAGACCGAAAGCATGAGTACTGAGATGCAAACCAACAGCAATGGTGATGAGCATTCTATAGGACATGAGAAAACCAGCCAAATAAATAGATATGGCAACAATGCATTCTTCAGAATTAGGGTGGTGATTTGTATGTTTCTCTGGCAATGATTTTTAAAACACATTAAAAGATGAAAAAGTGCAATAGCACTAAATAGGAAAGTTATCAACTAAAACCATTATTAACGTTTGAGAGAAATTCCCCCAACTGCAAAACAGAAGGATTATATTCAAAGAGCAACATTCAGCTATGGAACTCAACATACTATAACCATGCTATGTAAATAGCCATTAGATGTGTGCACAATTGGTGCTCAAGCTCCAAATCTAAGAGATCTAGCAAGACTAGGTGATTCTGAAAGGTGATGGATCTGTTACTAGATAAATGCTGCATAGAGTCACATCTTTCTTTGTTTAGCGATTAGGATAAAGAACCAAAGACAAATCGGTGTTGGGTCTATGAAAAGAGGCACCAGCATGTCACATAAATGGAGTCATGTAGTCTTTGTCCATTTGTGGTTGGCTTATTATACTTAGCATAATGTTCTTAAGGTTCATCCAGGTTGCCACATGTTGCAGAATTTTCTTTTAAATCAACAGGTATAAAATTTCAGTTATACAAGATGAGTAAGCGCCAGAGACTGTCTGCAGATAGCAGTACTGTATTTCACACTTAGAAACCCATTGAGAGGGTAGATTTCTAACTAGAAAAAATTAAATCATTAACATAAAAGAAAGGCTCCATCATCTTGTAGATGGAATGAAAGTATACTTACACAGAGTATAATCTGTAGTTATACTTCCAGTTGTTAAGTGTTGAGTTTGGGAAACCAAATTTCTGGCCTAAAACTTCAGCTGTTTTTATTTCTCCTTATCTAAACTGCAGGACTCGATTTCCTTATCTAGGAAGTTCAAAAGATGTTAGCACCATGGTATGTGAAGAGTAAGTGAATTAATATACAAAATGCCCTTGAAACAAAGTAAGCCCACAAGATTTGCTATATAATTCTCGTTCTCCTTTTTCTTCCTTTTCTTCATTAAGAGATCAAACAAAAACCCCTGATATTCCAATCTACTGCAAATCCACATTCCCAAGAAAGAAACCAGAGAGGAGAAAGATGGGAAAAAGCAAAACAAAACAAACTCAAACAGGTACTCAGTACTAATCTATATGATACTAACAGAGTTTCTTCTCTCCCACATTCTTTTTAATAATTGTGAAAGCAGTAAGTTATCTTCTTATTTATTTGCAATCTATATACATAAAGTATATTTATATATTTTATTATATGTATTTGTATATAGAAGACATATACATATAAAATATATCTTATATACAAACACCATATAGATGTGCACATATGCATATATATATATATATGTACATATGTATGATCACACACAAATATATAGTTAAATCATTGAGGTATATTATAATAATGGTATTTTAAAATAGAAAAAAGAATTAGCAGAAGGCTTCTAGCTGAATCAACAGGAGAAGATATACCTATTTTCCAGAAGGAATGAGGCACAAACCTATGCAATATGGAGACATTCAAAATGTCAAAACTAAAGCAAAATATTCTCATGAAAACTAAGATTAGGAATGTAGCTAGCTTAACTTTTTCTTTCTTTCTTTCTTTCTTTCTTTCTTTCTTTCTTTCTTTCTTTCTTTCTTTTTTTGTTTTGGTACCAGGGATCAAACTCAAGACCTTGCTTTTGGCCAAACAGGTGCTTGTATCACTGAGCTAAATCCCTAAATGCCAACTTTTTATTTCTTAAAAGAAAGGAAAGAGATCTGAGGTATATTTAAAAAAAGTTTTATTATGTTAAACCTGGATTGTGGATTAATAATCTTTGTGTAATAATCTTTGGACAGTGGTATGTGTTTGAAATATTTCATGTTTTAATAAAAGCTGGTCTCATTTGCTGACATCTTTTTTTTTAAACTGGAAACTAAAAACTTTTTTTCTATGAAAGAAATAGATGGCTACTCATGATTTCTGCACCCAGACAAATGGCTTCTGGATTTTAAGCAAACAGTAAGTCTCACTTGGAAAACTGAGGTCTCTGAAAATATATCACCTATGTACCCATTCTGAAAATTTATGTAAATATATTCCAGTGATAAATGAGAAGAATCAAAGGAAAGGACAGTAAATGTGGAAAGCACAGCCATAAAGGGACAACTGTAGTAAAGTTAAGCTCATAGGAGTGCATCCAAATATTTTTTTTAAAGTTACAGAATTGTACAGGCATGTTAAAAATATTTTTTGAAAGAAAATCTATTTATTATAAAAACTGACAACTTAGTAATAAAAGTTACAAAGTAATAATAACCAGTCTTATGTTCTACATTATACAATATCAGCTGGAGTGTGAATGGGAAAAGTAAAATTTTTCATCATAAACACATAAAGAACAAAGTTAATTGTTTTAACTTAGGTTATCAGAGCAAATTTTTACTTTTAAGAAATATACCTTTTCAGTATTCAGAAAAAAATTAAAAAAGCATGGCAGCAGTAAGGGATATAAATACAGGACATGTAAAATTATATGATAGAAGGTAGTCTAGACATTTTGATTAACACAGAACAATCATTATTTCAATAAGGTTTAAAAGCTTCTATAAAAACAAAGACACTTAAGAGTTTATTTAAAAATCCAAATGCAAGCTAACATTAAAGAAAACAAAAAGGTCAGAAAGTGTTAAGAACTTAAAAGAAAAGATGAACTATAATCACTAGGCAACTACAGTAAACAAAAGCAGAGGCACCAATAATATTTTTAGGCAAATTAAACAGAGGTAAAAATCAAGATAAGAAGCATTAAATGATAGAGTATAATTTTCATTACTAAAATTTCAAATCTTTATTAAAGAAAGTACTAAACATTTAGATGAGAAACCAGGTAGAATTTCAGTAAAAAATCTCAAACTCAGAAATGAGAGAAATCAAAATCAAAATGCAGTACTCCTCATCATTTTGATAGATGGAGAGCACTAGTAAGTATAAACAAAAATTGAATACCATAAAATATATGAGATTGAATATATGTACATTTTCAACTTTCTAAAATGGTACAAAGCAGCCATAATTAAATTGCTATAAACCTTTGGTCCAAAAATAAGCTATCAGAAAATTAATACATTATTTGTAAAAAAAGATCAGTGCCAAAGATTCTGAGCTAAAGGCAATAAAACCAGAGATTAGTGATAAAACTGTCAGCAAGCATCATCAGTCCTTAAAACTTAAAAACAAAACAAAGGAAAAAGCCAAGATAAATCTCTGTTAAATGACTTTTGGATTAAGGAGAAAATATAGAAGTTTTAAATTATTGGAGAATAAAGATATTGAAACATAACATCAAACTTTATGAGTGAGTTAGCCCTATTAAATAATGAATAAAAAGTGAAATAGCATGCTCATGAGTGTAAGAAATTATTGAGAAAACAGAAGAAACAAAAAACAGCTGAAATTATAGAAAGGGAAACAAACACAAATTCAGAAATAAATTCAAAAACTGATTATGTGGTTAAAAAAAAAGCAAATAAAGAAAATGAAAGCCAGAGAGAAACATGGGAAATTACCGGTGAGTTTTTTTTATCTGCCTTAAGCCATCTACCCTTTGAAAATAGCAACACAGTTTTAGGAACTGACCAGTCTCTGCTATATGATTTGTTTCAGAGCATAGAAAAATAAAAAAGCTTAGCAAGATATTTGGTGAAAGTAATAAAAACTCTTTCAAAACTGGAAAAAGGAAAAAGTTAAAATAATGAAATTTCCCCTATAAATATAGATATGAAACTATTCTATGCACAATCTGCAAAGCACACCCAACAAAAATGAAAAGAATCATAAGTCAAGAACCCACAGGCTTTGCCACCAAGAGGTAAGGAATATATTAGGTAACCTATGAAAGAACAGATTGTGCAAACAGTTGTTTAAAAGGATATAGATAAAATGGAATCAAAAGTATCTTCCTTAAAGTAATAAAAAGTCTCTATATTTCAGTCAATGATCATTATCAATTTTAGGCAAAAATTAAAACAAAAACCATGCTGCAGTGAAAAGTCAGTATGGGGAGAATTCCCTTTCAGTCCTGAGCTACACAACCTTCTCAGGCCCCAAAGACACCTCTCATTGTCCAACCTGTTTGCTGCGCAGTCACTGCGTGCACAGGAGGTGCTATTCAGATCTGTATTGGGAGGAAGGAGGCAAGTATCGTTTCTCCTCTGCCCAGGTATCTGCTTCTGTACCACTCTCCCCAAACACGGGCTTATCTTACTTCCTTTGGCCCTGTCCTGGTGCAGCTTCACCAGGTAATCTTGGGAAATGTATAAATACAACAGATTTCTGTGTTTTTCCCCCTTCTAGTCACTCCTGGTGCATCTAAAATTCTACTCCTCTGTAAAGAACACAGGCTCCACACATTTTAGTAGTAGACCCTACAGCCAGGCTCTTTATAACCCCACCTCTCATTTGAAGGTTAGAATCACAGCGCTGAAAAGATTTGGTTAGAAACTTATACCACTTAGCAACCTTCTCAAATTGACTATCCTAAGAAATGAAGCCAGAGTATGCCTAGAGTATCTTAATCACCCCTATTACATCTCTGCCTAAAATTCAGACCTAAAATGCTGGTGCTTTTATTTTTCCAGTGACTTGCAGGTTAAAAGACAGTGCCAGCTATCACATGTGCCCCAATTCCAGTAGATATGACAGAAAATCTGCCTTTTCTCAGGCTCCAATCCCACTATTGTGTTTTTTTCCCCCCAACCCCTCATTGTCTCTGCAGGACCTATAGGAATCCATCCTCATCAGTCAGCAAGCAACTGCCTCCCCTGTACTATCCCTGCATTGTTATCATGTTCTTCTTTTTAGCTATTTGGAGATTTGACACTTATGGTCGGTCCTTGAAGGCAGGAACCCCATCTTCCCCCTCTTGACTCCCATTACATTGAGCACATTTTCTCCTACTTAGCAGGCTGAATAAATATTTGCTAAATGGATTTAAAAATGAAAATTGAATTGCTGAGTTCACCCTGTGTCAGATTTCTCAAGAGGTTAGATGCCAGGTTTTATAATTAGGAAGATGGTCACCTCTGGGGTGCCATTACTGTCAGAGTAGACAAGAGGGTTGAGAGAGAGAGAGACAGAGAGAGAGAGAGAGAGAGAGAGAGAGAGAGAGAGAGAGAGAGAGACTGTGTGTGTGTGTACCTGTGTGTATGTATGTGACTGTATACATAGGTGTGGGGCTGAGTAGTACAAGCTGCAACACTATTTGAAAACACTGGAATTATTCAAGCTGGTGAACACAAGGTGTAGGAACAGGACTGTGGGTTATGAAGAAGAGCTGGAGGGAGGCAGTCTTTCTTCCACACAGAAAGTAGAATGGATGCGAGATAATGGGATTACATTTGACTAGAAATGGGGCTAAAGGAGGGATTCCCTAAGTCAGTGTTAAATGACTTAGTTGCCCTGCAGAATCTTTTCCTGGAGAGCTTTTAAAATAGAACTGCCTTGATTCCAAAGGATTTAAAAGCAGAGCTTCCTGTGATGGTACTGGTAAGTTACACAGATATTATTTACATTTTTGAGACTCTGTGATACAAACAGATCAAGTCAAGAATGAGTTTCACCACAACTCAACTTTGAACAATTTCATTTCCTCTTAAAACAGATAGGTTGAAATGAAATTCTAAATCAAGTTAACTAGGATGCATTTTAAAATATTAGCCAGCATGTGGCACTGCTTCTGCTGCACACTGGAGAGGGGCCCAGGGGGGAGTTTGGAGAGAAACTAGAGCAGACAGCATGTTTTCCATCCCTGTCAGATGTGAAGAGCTGGAGTCATCAGGCCTCTTTCCATGTGTTATGTAAGTGACACGGTGTTTACTTTCCATTAGCAGGAAGTGCATTGCTGTGCAGGCTTGGAATTAACTGTTTTCATTTGATTACCTAAAGGATAACTCCTGGGATGTGAGTACAATCATCCCAGTTATTCTCCTGCATGTAAAGAGACAAGTAATTAATAGTCCCTTGTGCTTCCTGACAAAAACAAAAAAACAAAACAAAACAAAACAGAACCAGAATAGCCCAAGGATTTAGAAGTGTGAAAAGTAAAAGAAAAATCTTCGCTTATTTTTGTAGACAATGCATTGGAGAGAGGCGGGAGGGAATCAGCTGGAAAGCAGTCCTAGGCCCTCATTTCCTCTGACCCTGCACTTCACCCAAAGCATGACAGAGACAAGAAGATGCTGGGACAAGCTGTAATAAGTGCCACAGCTTTCATCTGTGTGTTTGCAGAAAAGAAAGTCATGTTTTCTGCCATAAACAATTATATGATTTCAACTTGAATTGGAAACAAACACTCTGTCCTCCACCATTAGTTATATATTGTCACTCGAAAACCCTTCACTTACCAAGATGAGGAGTCTTGTCAGCACCGACAACCATCCCCAGACAGCAGGGCTGATATGTGGGCATTTCTGAGAGTGCTTGCCCATGACTGTCCTCTTGGACATTGGACATCTGATCTGTAAGCACCATCTTTTTTCACAGTGAGGACAGAAGCCCCAAATTTCAGACTTGAACAAGGGAGCACACAATAGTGGAAAAGCACAGAAGTGCGGAGTAAAGTCAAGGTTCTCATAAAGGGAACTGGTTTACTCATAGAACAGGTGTTTCCTCAGTGTCTTCCTCTCCCTGAAGGAGAGAGACTTCTTGTCAGAAACTCACAGAAAGATCTGTGGTTGTATGCTTCCGTAGTAGGTCACTAAATGAGTTCAGGAGGACACCTCAAGGTAACAAAGGGAAGAACAGCTCTTGAGCCCATGCTGGTTAACATGGGAGCCAATATTCTTCCCGCTAGTTATGGGTGAGGAAATACAACAAGGTCACATCAATGGCCTTCCGGACTCCTTATATTGGAAAAGATGTGTGCGGGGAAGGAGGCAATCATTTTTATGTCCAGTTGGGAAATTTCAACTGGCATACCAGCAAGCTTTTAGATTACCTTAGTTTCCAGGGAAAGCAAGGAAATCCAGTTGGTCCCCAAAGCTGGTCTTTTCTATTGTAGCTATCCATCATAGGCTATGTATTTTTTTTTTTTTTTTGTCTTTGAAGAGCACATCTTTATTGGCTTTCTCTGGGTCAGAGTGCTAGAAAATTAGATGCTTTTGACTGTATGAATTAAAGAGATATATACTATCGACTACAGGAGGTCAGAGGTTGTGCCAGGTTTATTGAATATAAGACACACAAAGCAGAAGTGATAGGTAAGTAAATGAATTAATAAGGTACTTATTCAACCTTTACTACAGGTAAAAGTAAAATGGTTCCCTGCTACTGGAATCTTCTGTTTCAGTCATTTTCCTCCCAGTCTTACCAACTTTTCTCCTCCAAATTACCAGGTACCCCCATGTCTTTTCAGAGCCTACATTAGTTGCTGACTTTTATGAAGCCATCCTGGGAATTTTTTAGATGTATAAGGATTGACACTCTTAAAAGGAAAGTAAAGAGCTGGGGATGTAGCTTAGTGGTAGAGCAATTGTCTAGCATGCGGAAAGTCTTGGGTTCATTCCTACTCCTATACTCCTTATCACCAAAAAAAAGTAAAAACTGCAAACAGATACATGTAATGTAGATAAATCTTCAAGATGCTCTTCAGCTAAGGAATTGTGACTTCAAGAAATCTGAATAGTGCTGTGTGACCTAAATACTACATGCATGCAACCACCTGTACACACACACACACACACACACACACACACACAGAGAGAGAGAGAGAGAGAATAAACATCACTATGCTTTTAAAAAGATCTCAGCATTTATCTGAAATGTCATTCTACTATGAAGGAATGCGTGATGATAACTCTTTCCTGGAAGGAACTTTTGGCAGCAGAATGGGAGAAGAGGAGAATGTAAGGGAACTAATGCTACAAGCGGAGGTATATTCCACAGAGTTGGAAAATCAACCTATATAGGGAGGATGGGAATCAGTGACATCGTCTCCAGATTGCACAAGTTTGTCTTGCAGCTGCCAGATAATCTCAGCCATCAAAGTGCATAAGAGCTGACTTGTGTCCTATTGCACAGCACTTGTTGCTCTGCTTGGTAGATTTACTTGTCTGTGTCTGTGGAAGTCTCTGCTGTGTGAGTGGACAGAGTTAACAAGGGCATAAGTGACGCACATATATTCTGATCAGTGGCAAGACTTTTTTTTTCAAACTGGGACTACAGTATCTCTGAACACTTTACTGTGAGGCTTGAGGGAGCTTTCTCTGGAGTCAGATGCACTGGGTGTGCTTTCCTCCAAAGCACTGGCCTGCTCCATCTCAACTCCCATTTCTCCTATTTCTCCTATCACCTTTATGGGACAAGCTATTTCTCCAGCTGGCATTCAAATGGAAGCTGACATTTGGTTCACTTCTGAGAGATTGACGCGTGTGCAGCTTTTTTATATGGCCCTTTGCACAAACCCAGGGATTAAAATGAGCCTTAAAAAAAACCATAGGGAAGGAGCATAAAAATGATTTTAAACCTCACCTATGCCCAGCTGACACCTGTAAAGCACAATTGTGTTTTAATGATAACACTTTGGAATGGCTCAGGTAAATATAATGCCATATGCAAGGCTTTCAGATCTCAGCAAATGCCATCAGTACTTATGATCCCTGTAGGTAGGTTTTCTCTTGCTGTGTTCAAGTTTGAATGGAATATAAATGCACCATTAAGGTTGCCCTAGAAGTACAGAGAGTGCCTGCTGCATAGTTAAGTGAAAAAAGCAGCACTTTATATCTAGTAGAGCAGTCATCTAGCAAACAGTAAATTGGTAGAGAGAGTTAGGGAAAGAGATGTATGGAGAACACCTCAACAGGAGAGGCAGGTGGAAAGATCAATTCTTTCATACATTCCTTTAAAATAACATAGTTTATTAAGCTCTTAAAAGCAAAATGCAGATTGTTTCATAGGTTTAGAAATAAGGCATCTATCTTCCAACATCCCACCCCAAAGCACATATCAAAGGCACTATGATCACCCCCATTGTTGTTATCAAGAAGGAAAAAAGAACACAAACAAGAATAAAAGTCATCTTTCACTACCGTAAACAAAGCAAGTTTAGCTTGTCACACTGCATGATGAATGTCTACCTATTGCTTTCCTAGGAAGAGAGAAACCAAAGATTGTGTATCAATTTTTATAATTTTAAGGCTGAAAGATAATAACTCTGCAGAAATGGAGCAGACTATATAAAAAATCCCTCTGAAAATGTGATTACACATAAAAATCCATAAAAATGTACAAAGTGATAGATGAACCAAAACTAAACAAATGCAGTTTTTCATCCTTTTGGAATTGAGCAGAAATAGCATATGTAGAGAGAATGATTTTATTTTGTATTTTTAAAAGAAATATTTGAAACTTAATTGAATTATATTTCTGGTGGGAATTGAAATTTTCAGACAGATATCGGATTTTATTTTAAATTGAATTCTATATTGAAGAAATGAAGAATGAACCATCGGTGAAATATTAGCAATAAAGCTGACACATTTCAATAAACAACAAAGAAAGGTAAGCATATTACAAGCTAGCACAAATTTTTCCCACACTCTCCAAAACCCCTAAGGGTCTATATTAACTATTATTGATAATTCTGATAAGGAAATCATCTTTGATCTATCTTAATTAAATCATGTTTACATCTATGTTTATTTCTAGAAACTCTTAAAACAAATTGAAATTCAATCCTTTCTTTGTTGGTACCCTGCTAAGTCTGCTCTGCCCATATTGCTCACAGCTCCAATGTCATATTAGCAAACCGAGAACATATACCAAGACGAAGCTTTCATTTTGCTTATCCCTTATACACTATAAAGTTAATCCCAGATTCAATATTCCACATCTTACCAACATATATTATTTTTCATTCATTTTGAGTTACTTTGTTTGAACTGAGCCTTCAGAAATTTCGTGACTCTTCCATTAGGCAAATTTAATCAATAGCAATATATTACTATTCAATGACTTACTAATAAGAATGTTTTAATATTTTGTTCTTTACATTTTTCAAAAAATTTTGTGGTGCTGAGAATCAAACCCACTGCATGCTAGGCAAGTACTCTCTCTTCCCCTGAGCTACACCTCCAGTGTCATGCTCACATTCTTTTAGCAATTAGAAATTATATCAATGACTTGTTTTCTTTAATAACTACAGTCAATGGGGAAAATATGCCCTTTTTCTTCTTTGAACACTGAAAATTTTATGTCAGAAGTCCTCTGACGATGTTTACATTATTTTCAAACTTACGATTAGCAACTAGCACGGACACCATTGTACAGTATAGTTGACTTGTTTTAGTTTTTTCCTTTTCTCTGCCATCCAGGTAACACACACTGTAAATACAGTGCTATTTTTATTATGCACTTTAATGTATTATTTATACCAGCTAGGTTTGGGGAAAGTACAAAGTTGAGGTTAACATCATACCAATCAAACTTGTATTTTTAAGTGGCCCTAAGGAAGCACAGTGTACCAACTGCCCTGGTCAGCTTTGCTTACAGGAAACTGTCCTCTGCACCCTCTTAAAGAAGCCTGGACCAAGAGGCATGGGTATGAAACCCAATATGATGACTTTGGGAAAAGAGAAACCTGGCCAGGTACTACAGATTGGAAGAAGAATTCCAGGGAAAAGTGGAAGTGAGAAATTAACAGTCCTCTGGCTTACTACTAAATTCTTTAATATAGGGTAACCCTAAAGTTTTGGTTGAAAACCCACTCAGGTTATGTAAATGTCCACCCTCAGCTGCCTTAATATCTAATAAAAGAGACCTGGGAAGACCAGACAATATGCCAGGGCATGAACGCGCCTCTTATAAACTGTGTGAACTGCAGTTAATCTTACTTAAATACCTTGGACTGAATCCAACTTCAGAATCATGAAGTACCTTAGAATGAGCGATGTTGTCCCTGAAGAAATTCTGTTTGCTTATCAAAGAAAAGGCAACCAATTAATAGTTTTATTACTAATACCATTACCCTCAGGGCTAAAATTAGGTTTATTTATTTATTTTAATTCAACATACTAAATTCTGTATTAATGCACAACAAGGCACAGTTTGTATTACAAATGAATAACTTAATTAAAAAACATTGATTTTGCTCATTGACTGCTACAAATTGTATTAAATATTAATGATAACATTTTGTATTTTTTATACTAGTCATGAAAGTTTTATGCACTCTCTCCCCTACAGCAGCCTTAGATTTTATGACAAAACCTTGGGTCGCTCAAAGTACTAACATAAATATTGCATGGCCAGCTCAGTACAATGTATATGGGTACATAAGTCAATGAGTACATGTATGTACATTTACCTGAATAAGCATGGAATTGGCAAAGCTCTCTCCAGGCAAGCAGAGGAGAACTTGAATGGTGTGAATTTTTCACCATTTCACATTATTTTAACCAGCCAGCAGGGCCACCCAAAAACCCCTGGAACAAACACCCTGTGAGACATGATGTCAGAACTTCCTAACCAAGGTGTTCACTCTCTAAAATCTGTGTGTAGAATACAAAACACAAAACATTGTTCCACAAATAATGTAATTTTACATGTAACAAATTATGCATAGGCAAAGGACAAAATTATTCTTTTTCCTTGTCTCATCTGCTTAGAAAGCTACTTAAATCCATCAGCTTACAGGATAGCCTTTATGATCAGGGATTTTTCTTTTGTGTATGTGTTTATTGTTTTTGCCTCTGGGGGTTTATTTTACATGTTTATGTTAGGGTCTGGAACTGTTATCAGTCTCAATGGTCTACAAAGAATTCTTATCTGGTTCCTCCAAGTTCTTACTGGGAAGCATAAATAATTAGAGTCAGATGACAGTGGTGTGTCCTGAATCAGATGACACTGTTGTTATTTGGATTGTTTTTCTGTTATTTGAAACATTTTTACTTCAAAATATGTAAAATTTCCAGTAGAGCATCATTACTTAAAAATTTTGCAACCAGTTTTTTCTTGCTCTGTATCTTGAAATCATTTAGAAACAATGGAGAAGCTAATTTGTTTAAGTCAGTTCATTTCCTAAGATCACCTCAGAGGTCAGAGGGACAGCTCAGGCCTCCAAGTTGTACATTGCTTCCAGAACTTAATAAACTTCCTTAGGGATGCAATCATAGCAACCTAGTCTTGAAAACAAAGCTGGAGTCTTAGCAAAGACTTGCCACAGAAGGTTAAATATATTGCATGGTTTTTCTTATAGGAAACTCAAAGTATAAGTAATTTGAAAAGCAAAACAAAAGAGAGAACATGACACAGGGCAATTGACTTTGTGGAGAGGGAAATGGGATCTGGGCATGGGAGAAGGAGAAGTAAAAATGGCTAAGATGTTACATGTACATGCACCAATTTCCCACAAGGAATGTTTTCATTATATTCTGCAAACATGTGCTAATAAAACCGTTTTTAAAAAAGATCTGTTGAGAAGTTTCCAGTCGCACTCTACATAGCTTGCAGATGCCCTCTACAAAAAGCGAAGGAAAGAGGAAGGGAAGGAGGGATGCCTTCCAAAGGAAAATGTTACAGCATTTCTAAGATGACTAATTAAAAGGCAGACAAGCATATCTTTAAAATATAGGCTCCTTTGAAATGAAGAGAAGCTTTTATAGAATAGATAATGAAAAGTAATATGTGAAAATCAATGTATTCAATATTATAGTTATTATAATAGGAAACTTAGGGGCTCAAGTGTATATTTCAATGATAAATTGGCTTGGTCTGAGTTATCAAGTTTCTGGCAATGTTTGCCTTTCTCCATTACTTCCACTCTTTTGCAGCTTTAGCTGTAATAGGCCTCTCAAAACACTATGCCTTCTCCTTGCTCCTGGTGCTGGTTTATGGGTTTCTTTCTATTCTCCAGTTCCATACCCAATGTAGTATTCATTAAAAGTCTTTTGAGCCATCTAAGCTGGAATGTATTCCTTCCTCCTTTCCTTCTCTCCCTCTCCCTCTCCCGTTCCCTCCTTTGCTCTTCTCTTCCCCTCCCTCCCCTTTCCTTCTTTCTTTCTTGCTAGGGCTCTGACATGAGCAAAGACGCTATACTTCCTCCCATGTGTCTTTTCAGGTTGTATTAACGCCACCTATCAAATCTCAAATGGGTTTAGGAAAGAAACCCAAAGAAAGTAAACAAATTAATCACCTATCAAGAATACTAGAATTGATACATACACTTTTCTATGAATTTAGAGATATGCAAAATGCCACCCAGTTACATAGGTATCATTTCTCTTTCTGCTGTGGAATTAGTTTCTTCCCTTAATAGCGAGTACTCAGGAAAACAAAACCAAACCAGGCAAAAGGGAAAACAGGAGCTCCTTGCCATGGTGTCTGGCACCAGACCCGAAGGCATGTGCTCTGTAAGTTTGACACATTTTGAATCATGCTAGTGTCCCCAACTCAGCTTGACTGTGAACTGGGTCTATATAGCCACCCTTAGTCCTCCCAGGGAATAAATTAAATCTGCATCTTGACTGTGTTGCCTGGAAGAGACTCTTCAATTATTTATGGAGCAATAGCAAGGAGTTGCTCTTCTCCGCAAGTTGGGGGTGGTGGTGGGTGTGTTCTGCCTCTGTCTCCTCCAGGCCAGTGTGTTAGGAAGTCCAGGAATGTCTGGAGAAAATAACAAGGCTAAAGGCAACTAAGAAATTTTAACAGGAAGGATACAGTAAGTCACTATTTTTTTTTCTCTTCTGTTTAGAGGCTGCTCTCAGGCCAGCATGGCTGTCTCTGTGCTCTAGTTCTGTCCTAGAAGTGGCAAAAGGAAGCTGATAACTGACTATAGAAGACCAGGCAGGTGATGAGTTAAGGACTACGTGGATTTGAGATTGAAATTTTTAAAATAGAAATAAGAAGAAGCAGGGATTTTGTAAGTAGAAATTTTTATGAATTGGAAACTGTTGTCTGATTTTTGGTTAATTCATATACAGCTTCACACTTGACTCTGATTCTCATAGGAATGCGCGGTCAGGGTGAATCCCTTAAGGTCTTCGCTGGTATTTCCAGAGGCATGGAGTCACAAAAAGAGCATCAGAAGTGTTTCTGTCAGGGTGAGTCTTTCCTACAAGGCCATATGTTTTGTTCCCTGAGATCCTAATTGCTGTTACCTGGGAGGAAAAAATAATAACTCCTACTGTATAGTTATTGGCAAGATCTAAATGAGCAAATTTTGACACATGAAATACACTTACATGTCAAGATGAAATTATCTGATTGATAAATAGATGATTTTCTAAAAGGTCCATGCTGTTAATCAGACATGATAAAATAATATAATTTGGAGGAGCAGTAGAGAGAAAGTAAATATTACATAGCAGAAAAAAATGAAAAGACAAAACAAAACAAAGAATGTCTATTTTGTGATTATTTTTCTAAAACTAGGGCTTAGAAAATCCTTTGTTCTAGTTGCCTGGATAAAGCAGAAGCATCATTTTAAAATGTATATGTTAGCCAATCTTTGTTTCAATTTCTAAGGTATAGGGTTTAAGCTAACTTCTCTGAAACTATAAAATAAACCAAATGTATTTTCCTGTACTTTTTACAAGACCACAAAACCTCTTCTAGATCTTATATAGTTCCTCCAATACCTAGTTAATAAGTCAATTTATTGTACCATTTTTCTATTAAAGAAAGGCATGATGAAATGGAAGAATTGCTTTCTACAAAAACAGCAATAGACAGACATGAGTGTATGCCATAGTTTTGCTTGCTTGTGTGTGTCACTAAAATGTTTCTTTAAATGTATGATAAGCATTAATGGGTTCTCTAGACCAGACAGAAAAGGACTAGGTTTGGAGTATTTCTAGGCTTGAAATTGGCATCAAAATGCAAATCAATAAATGTAATACACCACATCAACAGAGCCAAAAACAAAAATCACATAGTCATCTCAATAGACACAGAAAAAGCTTTCGATAAAGTCTAACCCTTGTTCTGATAAAAACCCTACAGAAACTCAATATATATGGCATCTACCTCAATCTGATGAAGATCATATATGACAAACCAACAGCCAACATTATACTAAATGGACAAAAATTGAAAGCTTTCACTCTAAAATCAGGAACAAGGCAAGGATGTCTACTATCATTACTCCTTTTCAATATAGTTCTGGAAACACTAGCCAGGGCAATCAGACAACAGAGAGAAATAAAAGAAATATGGATAGAAAAGGAAGAAGTTAAATTATCATTATTTGCAGACGACATACTCTACATAGACGACCCCAAAAACTTCATTAAAAGACTACTAGAGCTAATAAACAAATTCAGTAGTGTAGCTGGATACAAAATCAATGCTCAAAAATCAATAGCATTCCTGTACACAAACAAAAACTCGAGAGAAATTATGGAAATATTGCCTTTCATAATAGCATCTAAAAAAATGAAATACTTAGGAATCAACCTAACAAAGAATGTAGAAGACCTATATGCTCAAAATTATACTACTATAAAAAAGGAGATTGAAGAGGATATTAGAAAATGGGAAGATATCTCTTTCTCTTGGTTAGAACCAACATTGTGAAAATGGCCATATTCCCAAAACTGTTTACAGATTAAATGCAAAATACTGTTAATAAACCTTACAGATCTAGAGAAGACATTCCTAAAATTCATTTGAAAACAGAGGAAACCTAGAATAGCAAAGGGAATTCTGCGCAACAAAGGCAAGGAAGGAGAAATCTCAATTCCTGACCTGAAATTATACTACAAAGCCACAGTGATAAAATTAGCATGGTACGGTAAAGAAAAAGACCTGACAATCAATGGAACAGGTAAGATGAAAACACAACTATGAAGACACTTAGCCACCTGATATTTGACAAAGGGCCTAAACATGTTCACTGGAAGAAAGATAGCCTTTTTAATATGTGGTGTTGGAGAAATTGGCTTTCCACATGCCGAAGACTGAAACTAGATCCATGCCTATCACCATGCACAAAACTAAAGTCTAAATGGATCAAAGATCTAAATATTAAAACAAAAAACACTAAATCTACTGGAAGACAAGGTAGGTAGAAATCTTGGAGACATAGGAATAGGCAGAGAATTCATGAACAAAACGCAAACTACACGGGAAGTACTTCAAAGAATCAACAACTGGGATCTCATCTTATTAAAAAGTTTTTGTACTTCAAAAGAAATCACAAATGGAAAAGAAAATCCACAGAATGGGAAAGAATTTTAGCCAGCAGTCTCTCAGATAAAGGACTTATATCCAGAATATATAAAGCATTAAAAAACATCATGCCCCCAAATTCAAACACCCTTTCCAAAAACGGGCATTGGAGATGAACACACATTTCTCAGATGAAGATATACAAAAGGCAAGTAAATACATGAAGAAATGTTCACCATCACTGGCCATTTGAGAAATGCAAATTAAAACAGCATTGAGATTTCATCTTGTTACGGAAAGAATAGCTGCCATCAATAAATCAACTGATAACAAATGTTGGCAAGGCTATGGGGAAAAAGGAACACTGCTCCACTGTTGGTGGGAGTGTAGACTGGTGCAGCCACTGTGGAAATCAGTATGGAGATTCCTCAACAAACTAGGATTGGAAGATCCATTCAATCCAGCTATTCCCCTCCTGGGTATTTCCCCAGAAAAATTGAAAAGGTCATGTCTCAGCGATATATGTGCAACCATGTTTATAGCAGTGCAATTTGTAATAGCTAAATTTTGGAAACAACTAAAATGCCCAACAACTGTAGAATGGATGAAAAAGATATGGTATTCTTATATGATGGCATATTACTCAGCTATAAAAATGGATGATCTTGAGGCTTTTATAGGTAAATGGAGGCAACTTGAGACTATCCTCATAAGTAAAATAAATCAGATTCATATTTGTAAATATCTTATTGTCTCTCTGGCATAAAAAATAATCATAAAAAACTAGAAGAGTAATAAGATCCAAAATTTATAATAGATATAATAATGAAAAGGAAAGAAAGTGCTTTAAAGGATATAACTATATGTATGTTTAAGTGTGTAAGATAGATAACCATACTAAGTTTGTGTTAGTTCATCAAACAGAATGGTTTGCACAGTCATTGTTTGATTGTCCATTTTTTATGCTTTGATTTTGTAATTTGAATAACTATTTTTAAGATAACAATATGTAATTTATCAACTACTGATTTCTTACTGCTGGGTTTTTTTTTTTTTTTTTGGTCAGTCCTTTCTCACTGTTTTTTTTTTTGAAATTCTGTATTATTTCTACCTTTTTTCTGTTTTGATTTTTTCCCTCTAAATAAAATTTAAAAATTGGTATCAAAGATTCAATCTATGAAGACTCACATGTTACTAGCAGTAAGTCATAAATGCTTACCTTTCCTTGCCATATGTGTTTTTTTATTTAAGTATGACATGCAAATAGAGAAGTACATATATTTTAAGTAAGAAAGTCATTGACCTCTCCATACATTTTTAACAACATAAGAGCTTGCTCATAGGCCAAGGCCAGAGAGGTGCCAGAAAGAAAGGAATAGATGAAAACTGTGAGAGATTTAGTACTGCAACAGATTGGTCCCAAAGACAGCTATACTATCTCTCATCCCATCTGTTTTTCTGCAGTCTGACCTTTCTACTCTCCCATCAAGGGCTAGAGTTTATTTCTCTCCCACTTGTATCTGGGTGGGCTCTGTGAGGGCTTTGACCAATAGAATATAACAGACATGCTACTTTGCTATTTCTGGGCACAACCTTTGGCTTGTTAGCTTCTTGTTTCCTCTTAGAATATTTTCCCCTTTGGTATATTCTTTCTCAGAAACTAAAGTGCTAGATTCTAAGAAGTTGAAGTCACATGGAGGGGCACATACAGGCACTCTAGTCACATCCTAGCTGAGCTTCCCAACAGCGTCACCTGCCTGTCATGTAAGTGCACCATCTTGGACGTGTTTACGTCCGTCAAGAACTCAGATATGTGCAGTCCAGAACAAAACCCAAGTTCAGTTGCTTGAGAGATTCCAGGGTGAGATGCCCAGCCATGCCCCATTAAACCATAAAACTATGTGAGGTAATAATAAACTGTTGTTTAATTCCAGCGAACTTGAGGTAGCAGGCTAACCAGGAACAAATAACTGCGGTTGGTACCAGAAGAGTAATTTTGGAATTTAGCTTTAGCAAGAGGAAAGTGAGAACAACAGAAGAGTAAGTGAGATTATAGGTCTGTTTTCTGAGTCAGATAGGAAATTATAGGTGAGACTGAAAGCAACATTATTTGGTTAAGAAAGAGTCTGGATAGTGGGTTTAAGAAAAGAATAAATATTTGGAATAGCAGATATGCAGACATGTAGATAGAGCCCAGTAGAAAGGCCAGTGACATACTTGAAGCCCATTTGGAGGTTGTAAACTATAAATGTGAAGAATACCATCTGCATGGGGCTGCGATTTTACCCAGCTGTGCTGAGCTGTTTAGGTCAGAAATGAGAGAGCATATGACTGGACTGATCTTGGATTACAGTTTTTAAAAGTAGGTGTAGAAAGCAAAGAGCACAAGACATTCTGGAAGATGATAGTTAAAGCAACAGCTTTAGCTTTTATGGGAAAGAAAATGTGGTTGGGAAATGCTTAAAAAAAGAAACATAATAAAAGAATTGCAAAAATTTGAGGTCAGTAAGATTAGCTAAATGAGTGAAGACACTGAAAAATTGGGAGAGATATTATTGACTCATTTGATTTGCAGTCATTAGGAGTTTTACCTCTAAAACATTTAAAGAATAACTTAATAAATAGCTAATATATTTCACTTGTCAGTAATTTGCAAAGTCCCTTGTCAGAAAGATGCTCACCAGAGTCAGACTGAAGACTTATTTGCTCATTGCCAAAGGTGTGGTGGAGCTGGCTCAGATCGATTTATAAGAGCCAGCAGTGTACATTTCTTTCCATATCTACATTCAGTGATATCCTACTGGTAGCTTGAAATTGGTCATGGTGGGAGTATTTATATCACAGAAATTTATAGATGTTATAAATCAAGGCTTTTTGTTTCCAGAGAGTAGGCTGTTAAGCATTTACCAGCATACTACCATTCATACTTTCTCTATACCACCCTTATCACAAGAAAGAGAACTTCATTTTGCCTATTTCTTATCAGGGTACACTATTAACTTATGCCTTATTCTGCAGAATGGTACCCAAAGGAAATAAATGGAAGATACTAGCTGTATGAAGCACAACTGTTGGATTCAAGGTAAGGGATTTATTACTTGTGAAGACATACATCTGCCTTTTCCCTATGCTAGGACATTCCGAGACTAAAGGAAACAGGCAACAAGACAAGCTCAAGTAAGCACAGCTAAGCTATGTGGAGAATTAAGCCCCATTCAGGTATGTGCAACTGGAAAAAGAGAAGAAACTGTGAAGTGTTTATTTCAAGGAGAAAAAATCCATGCATTTGTTTCTTGGCTCCTCAGTGAACCGGTGGTGGAGGAACTAAAGATCAGGGACAGGATTTCCCTCAGACTATGTGAACAACGCCATTTACACTGCTTGAGAACCACAAGACTAAAAACCTACCGCCAAAGGGTCGCCTTTTCTTCTGCCTTTGGTTTATAGACACTATGACACAGAAACTGTCTTAAATAAATCTTAAATATATCACATCTTAAATAAATCAATCTTTTACGAATTGATTTAACCTACCAATGTGCCCGGTAGTGTAGCTGGTACATGACAATGTAGGGATGAGACAGGCATCTTCTCCCACATCATGTTATACTTATTTCCAGCTCAGTTTCCAAATACAGTCTGCATTCCTCTCTCTACCTCATTTTTCTTGAGGATAGTAAGAAAAATGAACAAATTAGCATAACAAAAAGAGAAGGTTACTAGAAATATGAATGAAAACATGATCCTCTGAGGATTTCAATCTGGTGGGTTTGAAATAAGGCACAAAAATTTTTATCAGCTGTGCAAAGCAAACCTGAGAATTTTGAGCCATTACTTAGCATACTAAACTATATTAATATTTTTCCCACTTATGCAATAAAAACTGATTGAGAATGGCTTAGATGTGACTATGAGGGTAATAAAGCTCTTTGTGATTCACTCAGAATTGCAATATTGACTTGAAAGATTTCATTAAAATTAGAAGCATTTTAGCTTGTTTTGTTTCTATTAAACAGGAACACTTTAATGTATTTTACTTGGGAGGAAATTAGAAAATATGAATATGTAATAATTTGTTGAAATGCAGGGTGATATTTTTGAGAGACGAGAAAACACTAACAAAACCTCTACACAACTTGAACTCGGTTCTATGACATTCTTTATTCAAGTGGCTTCAGTGATAATCCCATTTGGCATTTGCAGTTGCCATGTTAGTCACTGGACAGCTTCTTTCCGTATTTTTCCTTGAATACAGTAGGAGCAGACCATACCTCCTACTGAGAACAGATGAGAAGTAAGGCACGTAGTAGATTCCATTTAATGGTGATTCTGTTTAGTGAATGAAAATTACCTAACAGGGAAAAATAATTCCCCTCATTTTTCCTTTCAAGAGCACTTATTAAAATGGATTTTTAAAAATAGATATGCAATGGTACAGCAAATTAAGCTAGCTATATCAAAATAACAACACATTATAAGATTTTGAAAATACCCAAGATTCTTTTATTTTATATAAGGGGACACTACCATAACTGTGGATATATATTTTTCATTACTCCTAGAAGATAAAATTTGGCAACAAGAGGGGCTTTAAAATTTCAATAAACTTTTCCCTGAAGAAAAGAATGCCACAGAAAGTACATATAAATGTGGAGATTAAACGTGGAACATTATACCCTGAATGTTGGAACGTTTCTCAGACTCACATGTTAAAGCCTAATACCCAGGGTGATGGTATTAGGAGATGAAGTTGTTGTAAGTGGTCAGGCTTAGACAAGGTCCTAAGAATGGGCTCCCCACGATGGAAGTAACGCCTTCATAAGAAGTACGTGAGTGCTCTTTGTGCATATTTATATGAATGCTCTCTCTCCTTGCAGGTCCTCCCTCCCTCCCTCCTTCCTTTTCTTTTCTCATGCGAGGATACTGCAAGGAGGCAGGCATGTGCAAAACAGGAAAAGAACTCTCACCAGGAATTTATTATCCAACACCTCCATGTTGGACTTCCAGTCTCTGGAGTTGACAAATACATACCTGTCATTTAAGCTACTAGTCCTTGAGATTTTGTATAGCAGTCCAAGGTGATTAGCACAAAATCTCTGCCCTCAAAGAGCTCAGTCCAGAGGGATAAAGGAATACAGATGCTTCCAATACTATGGCAGAGCTATATATAGAGTGCTAATGCAATGCACTGGCAAGATGATCTAGTTCTTCTGTGGGATTTAGCACACGAAATGGTGATAAAACTGTGATCACATGTTGAAGTGATTTTTCCAGGGCCAAGAATTGGTTGGCAGCAGAGCCAAGATATTACCCAAATTTAATGTGTACACATAATGTGTATGTGTAATGCATTTTTTACTCATTCATTTAGTGAATTTTTTGAGTTTCAGTATATGCTAATGACTGCAAATGCATTAGAATTATCAAATAAGCTGAAATATGTTTTGAAGAGTTTATCTGAGCAAATAGCAATTCATCAGTCTGGCAGTCCCAAACTTAAAGTCGATCAGGGACCCTACTGAAGAAGTATAAAGGCATGTAAAGAGAAAGTGTAGAAGTAATAGAGAGAAAACATTTCATCATTACAATGACAAAAATCGCATTATTTGTTCTATCTTGCTGGAAAGTCCCTAGTGATATAAGCTAATTCCCTGCTTTTGCTTGGATGAGCTCAAATTCCGGTTTTTGTTGTTTTGTTTTTCAATACTGGCATTTATAAGAAATAGCTTGTTATATTTTGCTTATGTTTGCAAATCAAGCAAGGTAAAGATCATATATAAGATCTGAGTAGCTTTGTCTGCTCAGGTATCCTTCAGGCCTGGTCCCCACTTTAATTTATTTTACCAGCATTTCCATGAATTATTTTATTTTACTCTCCTCTACCCAGTACCCTAACTTCTATGAAAAGGTTGAAGTTTAGATATGTTTTCTAACTTACCCCAAATCAGTTAATAAACATCAGAGCTGGACTTTAAACCCAGAACCTTGTAATGACAATATTCTAAAAAGTAAGAAATGTACATGTACAGTCAGGCGTGGTGAAATATGCCTATAATCCCAATACTTTAGGGGGTGAGGTAGGAGTATTGTGAGTTCAAGGCGAGCCTGCACTACACATTGAGTTCAAGGCTAGCTTATTCAAGGCTAGCTTGAACTACATAGCATGATCCTGTCTAAAAAAAAATAAAATAAAGTATAAGTACTTGGAAGAAATTCAAAGTCAAAAGTAATTACCATCTGGTATCTTCTTCCATATGACATGAATTGAATAAGATACACAAATTATATAGTTTTTTCATCAGTAAAGTCATGGTAATACCTTCCTAATAGATGTCATGATAAAGAGGAATCTTCTCTCTCGCTCTGGGGAGAGAGGGGGTAACCTGGGATCAGGTTCTCCTTGCTCCTCCACCCCCTTTCCAGACTGGTAAAACCTCCTTCTTTGAGGCGACAGCTTCTGCTTACATTAGCCTCTCACCACAACTGGTACTATTGCTTGGTTCACCAACCGAGGCCACAGTTTTAAGGAACTATAATGTCTTCATAGATAATACATCCAGTATCCTGGCTCTTGGGTTTCATCTTATCAGCTCCTTTGCTCCACTCAGCCATTTCCACTGCCACCACCTGCTACCCTACCACGGACTTTGCCATCACAGTTAGAATCACAAATTATGTACTCTCCATTTTCCAAAAGTTTTTATTCCCTCCCCATTTGTCAGCTTTTCCATCACTGAGACAAAATAAGCAACATCCATGACTTAAAGGAGGAGAGGTTTATTTGGCTTACAGTTTCTAGTGGGTGTAGTCCATTGTTGGTTACCACTAGGACAGAAATGGCATGGTGGAAAAAAACTGTTCAACCCTTGGCAGCCGGGTCATTGCCCACTGATTCACTTCCAAGGAGGCCTTACCCCCGTCAACACATTCAGCTGCTGCCTTCATCAGTGGATGAATCTGTGAATGAGTATAGTGCTTCCATGATCCAATCACCTTCTAAGGTGTCTGACTCTGAACACATAAGCCTTTGGGGGTACATTCTGGACTTAAGCCATGACACTCCCCAAATTTGAGAACTGGTGATAGGAAGTGGGGTCTTTGGGAAGTGATTAGATTGGAGAACCCTCAAAAATGGGATTAGTGTCCTTAAAAGACAGGCCTCAAGAGCTCCCTTGCTATTTCAGGCTTGTGACGACACAGTTAGAGGATGCCACCCGTGAGCCAGAAAGCAAGCACTTACCAGATGCAGAACCTTCCTTGATCTGAGACATCAAAGCTTCTGGAACTGTGAGAAATAAATTTCTGTTGTTTGTAAACTACCCAATCTATGCTATTTTGTTATAGCAACCTAAATGGACTAAGGCACACTGCATTCTTCAGGTACAACACCTTCTCCTTTTGGGTTGCTTGTTTACAGAGCCTCAAAGAAATTGTTCTTTAAAGGAATGAAGACGGACTCTTCATCACACTGGGTATCTTCTGTCTCAACTCTTTCGCTTTTCTGTTTACTCAGTTTAGATTCCAAGTTCCACCACACATTATCCTCTTCACCTTTTCCTTCTTCCTCATGTACAAAGACAGAAAGAAAAATTCCCTGCTTGGAGCTGCCCTGGCCTAGCAGGTATCATAATGAAAGACTGTGTTTCATCACATCTGGGCTCAATAGCTGAAGCTGATAAAGAACCTTGAGTGGCTTAGAAAATCAGAGTTTGCTGGACTTTCCAGAAATGCCTTTCCTGACTAGTAAGTAAAAAAACATTTAAAAAATTAACCTTTTCATCCTATACACAGAGTTAGTTTTTAATTATTAATTAGCATAATCACTATTCATTGTCCAGACTTTCAACACTTAATGATCTCTTCCCTTTGGCTAACTACTCAGTGAATTTGTTCACTGGTCTGTTTTCTGGACTTGAATGATTTTGTATATTTTTTTAATTCTTAGTGGTGCAGGGTATTTGTTTTGTTCTTTGACAGTGGCAAAAATCTGAATTCTAAATAAATGTTTTCACCCTCCTTCTTTGGTCCTTAGTCTGAACAGTTAGGAAAAGTTGAAGAAAAACAACACTAAGTCACAAGTTATTATCATTATAATATATAAAAACACCAATTTACCTGGGTGGTTTCAGTAGATGGCACTACCAAAATTATCTCAAACTCTAAGCATAACTTCCTAGTGGTTCAATTACCAAGTCAATAGCATAGTCTCATTTCTCTCCAATTTAAGAATAAAAAAAAACTTGACACAGTTGCATGACATGATTGCTACTTAGAATTTTACATTTCCCCTGATGGCTATACTTTATTTATTAATTATTTATTTATTTATAAATAGTTCAGGCTGGCCTTGAACTCACCATGTAACACAGGCTGGTCTCAAACTTGTGACAGTTCTTCCACCTTAGCCTACCTAGTGCTGAGATGACAGGTTTGTGCCACCATGCCCACTTTATACTTTATATTGTACTATTAGTTATTATGAATTTCAGCTGAACATCATTCTGATTCTCAGTCCAAAATTTGAGCCTTCCATTTGTGTTTCATTTTACCTGCTCTAAATCCTATCATGGTGGTCAATCTGTACTAGATTAGATTTAATACTTGAACTCTAGACCAACACAGTAACAAGTGTCCAAAGCTTTTACAGTTTCTTTTAGCTTATAGGTGATGAGCATTTTTAACTTTAGTAGTCAGGCTTAGTCTGACATGCCATAATTCCACACTGATTTCTTTTTTGATTTTTCTGTGCTCCTTTTTATTCCTATATAAAAGATGAGGCTATATTACTCAAACCTTTGCCAAAAATATACACGTCTTTATATTCATATACGTAGTTCACAAATAAGAAGGCAAATGATCCTCCTTCTCAATAGTTTCTTGACTCAGAGCTTATCTGAACAATGTTAATACAATAATACTCAGTTGAACAGTAACTATAGTGATAAATATCTTAGCAACCTGCAGCTTTAGCAAATCACCTTCAAAGCCAAAGAATTCTTAGCCATCTGTTTTCTAAAAAAGGTTTTCTTCTTGACACAGACTACAATATTTTCAACAGAATTAAAACAGGAATTTTATGTAACTGGTTTTCAAGTGTTCATAAATACTTTAGTTGAAATGAATATATATGAACTTTACAGATACTATATAGTCTTCTTGGAAATATTTTCATTCATTTGAAAATATTAAAGCATGTACTTTCAACTTTACATGATATGAAAATTATAAAGCATATCTACAAATTATGGAAGATGCCTTCCATTAAAGGGAGAATCTATGTCTTTCTCTTTTGTCTGCATTTTGTCAAATGACATTCTGGTCACAAATATAACACAATGGAAGTGATGTTGAATGCCTTCTGAGGCTGACTTGGAAATGACCAAGTAGCTTCTATCTAATTCTCTGGAGATGCTTATACTTGGGTAATTCAACCAGGTGCCACATAAGCAGTTTGAAGCTGTCATACTGGAAAGCTCGTGTAAAGGCATTCTGATTGACAGCCCCGCTGAGTTTCAGCTGACACAGAACCCACTGCCAGCCAGGTGAGTGAGCCAAATTGGAAACATACCCCAAAGAGCCTGCAGATCACTGCAGCCCAGCCAACATCTGACTGCAGCTGCGTGAGAGGCCCTAACTGACAGCTGCTCAGCCAAGTCCTTCTTGAATTCCTGACCTACAACACTGTGAGCAAAAAAAAAAAAAATAATTTTCAGCAAAACAAAAAATTGTAAGCTGATAGACTCAGTGATAATTTGTTACATGGCTAGTAACCAGAGCACATGGATAATAGAGTCTTTAGGTACCTTACTGTCCTCTATGCATTGTTGCCTGGTCTAATTTACAGCCTTGGGAATGGCATATTAATATTTCCAAAGGCACATACTTTCACAGATAGAAGTCTTACATTAATATAAAGAACTAACTTCATTTGTATTTAAATGCCCCTAAAACCCTTGTCTATAAGCATTTTGGAGCAGTGAACACAATTGCAATAAAAAATAAAATACGTTGACTTACTTTGCTAATTCCTTTTATTATGCCTATTATTTTAAAAAAGATTATTTTTAATTATACAATGGTTAGAGAGTCAAGGACCTTTGTCTAATTTAGAGTATATTAATTACCTTCCATCTTCCTTTCTTAAACTCAAGGATGTGAGTGATTTTTATCTACTTTGATAATGTGTTCTAGCACAGTCAGAATTTTCAACAGATGAACTTCAAACAAGTTTACCTTGTTGTTTTCATGATTTCTAAGATAGAAAGATCTTATTCTTGCAAGGTACTAGGAATTTACACATAAGGGGTAGGTGGGAAGGCATAAAGTTATTGAGTGGCCAAAGGTTAACTTTTCTGGTAAACTTACCTGAATTATTTTTCATAGCTAAGAAATATTCTGAGGATCATTGACTTTTATAAGACCATGAAAATATATTTTTTCTTTATAGAACTGCAACCTATCTTAGTAAGTACACAAATTACAATCTATTTTAAGAGCATATTCTTGTACCAAGTAGCTAAATTTCTTTCAATCACAGCAATAAAGCTTCAGGCAATTACAGGCAGCTAACTGGTCATCTCATGCCCAAATAAGGCAAGTAGTGTAGTGAGATATAACCAACAAAGTGGTTTCTGTAAGACTCTGCCTTTTCTTTTTGTTTGTTTGGGGTTTGTTTGTTTGTTTGTTTATAAATGCTGTCTGTCCAGGTAGCTGTGTGGATCTCTCCCTTGGTCATGAATCATTCTTTGTTCAAATAAGGTCTATTGTATTAATTTGTCTAAAATTGCTCTTTCCACAGCACCATCTCATCATGTGAAATCTATCAATTGATTTAAAATTGAGTTTTGCCAAGGAAACCAAAGGAATAAAATTTGTTTTTCTCCCTAATACCTTTGATAACTTTTCATTTCTTTTTGATGAGTTGTAGAATTTCTATCTGGTGACTCTAGTTAGGGACAGTTCTTTGAACTAGTTAGAATAGGTATTCTCAGAGTGTGGCATAGGCGCAAAACCAGATAGGTATATCAGTGGAACAGCAGATAGAATCCTGCTACCACCCTGGCACATTCAGCCATCTGATCTTTACCAACAGGCTAAAAATATACTTTAGGAAAGATAGCTTCTTTAAAAATTGGTGCTGGGAAAACTGGCTGTCCACAGGCAGAAGATTTAATCTAGACCCACATTTCTCAACATGTACTAAACTAAAATAAGAAAGGATCAAAGATTTAATCATTAAAACAAAACATTGATAAATAAAATAGTAAGACTCTTGAAGACATAGATGTAGGCAAGGACTATCTGAACAGAATCCCAATTATACGAAAATAACAGCAGGAATCAAGAAATGGAACTACATCACATTAAAAAGCTTCTTCACAGCAATGAAAACAATCAGCAGACAACCTATAGAATGGGAAAAAATTTTTCCAGCTATATCTTGGACTAAGAACAAATATCTAGCAGATAGAAAAAACTCAGAAAAATCAGATTTTCCCAAATAAAAGACCCATTCAAAATGTGGGCAAGTAAAATGAATAGATACATCTCAGAAGAAGAAATGCAAACAGCCAACAAATAGATGTTCAACATCTCTGGTCATTAAGAAAGGCAAATTAAAACAACATTGAGATCCCATCTTACTCCAGCAAGAATGACTCTCATTAAGAAATCAAATAATAACAAATGCTGGCAAGAATATAGGGGAAAAGGAACTCCTCTGAATTGTTAATGTGAATGTATACTAGTTCAACCACTATGGAAATCAGTATAAAAACTCCTCAAAAACGAAAAACAGAAATTCCATTCAACCCAGCCATTCTCTTTTTAGGTATCTTCCCAAAAGGTTTAAAGATACCATATTACAGCGCTACATGCATATCTGTGTTTATAGCAGCATGACTCATAATAACTAAATTTTGGAAGTGTCCTATATTCCCACCAACAGATGAATGGAAAAAGAAAATGTAGTGCTTAGTCACAAGGGAATATCATTCTGCAATAAGAAAGACAAACTTGTAGGAAAATGGTTGTACCTTGAGACCATAATGTTAAGTGAAATTAATGAGACCCACAAACTTAAATAGTGCATGATTGCTCTTCTATGAAACACCCAAAATATAAACAAAGAGCAAGATAAGAGATAGGAAACAAGGATGTAGGTCTTTTGCAAAAGGGAAGATTACCAAGAGACAGAGAAAAGAGGGAAGGAGGAAAAGAGAAAGGGATGAAAATAAGAATTAAAATATGTTATGTGCATGTACCAACTCCCCTCGAGGAATGTAATCATTTTGTACTGCAAATATGTACTAATAAAAATAAAAATCTAAAAAATGTGTGCCTTGGACATGCATGAAACAGAAACCTTTTCAGAAAGCTTAAAATCAAAACTATTTTCATAAAAAGTTAAGACTTTTTTTGCTATTTTTCATCTTATTCTTTTGTGAATGTAGTTTTCTAGAGCCTGCATGATATATGATATTGTAACAGGTCAAATTCAGAATAATACATGAATGAGAACTCATTATATGAGATATAAAAATGGCTTGTGAACATGTAAAATAATGCCATTTTCACCACTATGAGACAAAGCTAATTTATAAAATTATTAGCAAATAATAGGCGCATCTTCATAAATCTTGTATCAACATACAATGATTATTATATTTAATGAATTAATAAACATTTAAATTTTTCTCGGTTTTATTTTCTAAGGTAAACATTGATAGTATTATACATACAAACAAATATGTTTTGAAAGCCTCATAAAAATTTTTTAAAGCATTTTATGAGGGAGGACTGAGACCAAAATATTTGAAATTTTTGTATTAGGAATTTATCTGAGGAAATAAACATTATTTTATCAATTTTTACTATAATATTTATGTTGAAATAAATAGATGTTTTTAGGTAAATCAAAAATTTAAATTTCTAAATCTATGCTTTGCTTCAAATTCTCAAAGATTCTGTTAAGAGAAAACATTGTGGTATAATGTCTGACCTGACTGATAGATCTTGGTGGACCAAACATTCAACACTCTCAGAATTAGAGTGTAGTGTGTGTGTGTGTGTGTGTGTGTGTGTATGCATGTATTTGATACTGTGGCAAATACACTAGAAAAATTTCATGTATTAAATACTATTAACAGAAGAATTAAGTTATGTTTCTTTTCTTCTTAGTCAAGGTGACAGTGACACTATGGTGGTGGTTATTCATGATTTCTTTATTTGCTTAGCAGAGTGAGTGACATAAAAAATGGTCATATCTTTCTGTTCCACAGGTTCAGTGCACTTAGCCTCTATCTTTTTTATTAACGAAATAACAATGTTAAATCACTTTTGATTAAGAAGTACTGAATTGGACTAGAAGTAGTATAGTAAAAATTAACCATCCTGACCAACTTGAGGTTTCAACCAATTCCTCTTCTGATTATTAAAGAGATGCAATTTTAATTGTTTAATAATGTGATTTAAATGTTTATA
This sequence comes from Dolichotis patagonum, assembly GCA_004027295.1. Taxonomy (NCBI): domain Eukaryota; kingdom Metazoa; phylum Chordata; class Mammalia; order Rodentia; family Caviidae; genus Dolichotis; species Dolichotis patagonum. Next base: position 228,494 of record PVJX010000044.1, read on the forward strand.
ATCTCATTTTTTTAGATTACAGCAAGGTTTTTTTTTTTTTTTTAAACCGGGGATCAAACTCACAACCTCATGCTTGCCAGACAGGCACTTATGTCCCTGAGCTAAATCCCCAGCCCCTCTGATTTTTAGATTAAAAATTTAGAAACCTCAAAGAATGTGGCAAAAATGATAAAACTTTAACAATGAGACTTCTTGGGAAAAGTTCCATTCTTATAGGATTCTCTGAAAGTCAGCCCTTCAAAGAAAATTAAATATTTGATTATTATCATCTTCTACCTATAGAGTGATTTGAAGATGCATAAAAATTGTATAAAAGATAAAAAGACTTCATTGTCTTAAAATAATATTAAAATTTATCATTATAAACAGTGCCTCATCAAGACTTCTGAGGCAGAATTACACTTTTCTTTACTTTATAAACTTTTTTGTTTTCCCAGTCTTTGAAATGAATCAAAGGGTGTTATTTAAATGCCTACTGAAAGATAGAGAGGCTGTCCATCCAATGCACTTTTTAGAAAATGTGCCTACTTCTATGTACTTTCATTTAGTCAACAAAGATTTATTGACCAAGTAGCATTTGTCTACACTTGATAATGGACTGAAAAAAAGAAAGTGTCATGAAGTGCACATTCTAATAGAGTAGCTAAGTTAGTATTCAACATAATTTTGAGTACTTATAAATGATAAGTGGAAAAATAAAACAGAGAGTGATGGAACGATTTAGATAGGATGGTCAACAGGCTTCTTTGATGGGTTGTTTGCAAATGACCACATCCTCCTACCCATATCTTATGTCTGCTTCTTTGAAATGTTGTTTTGTTGTATCTCCCATCAAAAGATAGAGGATATTTCTCTAGCTTCTGAATCTAGTCAAGGTTATGTGATCTTCCATGCCAATGGGACATGGAAAATAGTATACAGCAGAAAACTGAAGAGTAACTGGACACTGGGGTATTGCCTCTCTTGCTTGTCCCCTAACTGTGGAAACATGGTACAGCTGCTCTAAAGATGGGATGGAGAAAGAGAGATCAGTCACAGGCTCCAACTTTCCTCCTTCTTATCTTGCATTTGTGAAAGTCTTGGGTCTGCGATCTTCACCACACTTTGAAAAATTCCACTGCTATTTCACCAGGTATTTATTCTGCCCTCACTTCAGAGAATTCAAATTAAAGTCCCTTAAAATTGACCCATAGTTGACTTTGGCTCTGTTAATTTATTTTTCAGCCTTTATTCTGAGTTTCTTTCTGACTTTGTTTAATTTCTATTTACTGATATTTCCTCTGCAGTTTTTATCTGCTGTTGAGTCCATTTTTTTTTTTTTTTTGAGACAGGGTCTTGCTGTGTAGTTGGGACTGGTCTTAAACTCATTATGCATCTCAACGTAGTCTCAAACTTAGAGTGGTTCTCTTGCTCCACCTTCTGAATGCTGGTATTACAGGCGTGTACCACTATTATATCCAGTTCCATTCAGAGATTTTTAAAAGTTAATTTTGTCAGTTCTAGAAATCTCTTTGTATATACTTTATCTGTTTTATTTGTCCCCTCATAAAATCCATATTTTTCTTTAAATGCTTGAATGTATTTATCATAGCATCTTATTTCATCATCTCTGTTATTTCTGGCTCTTTTTCTATTGACTGTTATATCTTTGGGAGCTACTGATTATATTTTCCTGTTTCTTTGTGGATTTAGTAATTTTGGGGTAGAAGTCTGGTGGTTTAAATATTTTGTTTTCCACAAACCTTTGGCAAGTGGAGTGACTGGATAACAGAGGGTGCATGAACACACATATGCCTTTGGAAGGTGGAGTAATCAGGGAGACCAACAACATGGAAGTGTGAACAAATGGACTTAGTAGATATGTACAAAGTGTTCCACCCAGCAACATCAGGATGCACATTCTTCTCAGCTGCACAAGGGATATTCTCCAAAATAGACCATATACTAACCCATGGAACATGCTTAAGTAAATGCAAAGAAATTGAAATTATCCCATGCATATTATCTGACCATAGTGCACTAAAATTGAAAATTAATGAAAAAAGAAATCACAAAAGCTCCATAAATACAAGGAAATCAAATAGCACCCTGATTAACAACTAATGAATCATGGAGGAAATTAAGGAAAAAATTAAACAATATGTATAATCAAACAAAAATTCAAATGCAACTTACTGGAACCTCTGGGATGCAATGAAAGCAGTCCTCAGAGAGAAATTTATAGCAGTGAATTCGCACATCAGGAAAAAAGAATGAACACAAATAACCTAATTCTGTGCCTCAAGCTTCTAGAAAAAGAGCAAGACAAGCCCAAAGCCCATATCAGGAAGTAAATAATAAAGATCAGAGCAGAATCGACACAATGGAGGCTAAGAAAACAATACAAAGAATTAATAAATTGAGGAGTCAGTTATTTGAAAGAATAAATAATGTTGACAAACCCTTAGCCAACTTTATCCAAAAAGGAAAGAAATGACTCAAATTCATGTGCTAAAGAATTACAAGGGTAAAATTACTACAGATCCTGTGGAAATTCAGAAGATCATCAAAATCTATTTTGAAAATCTTTACTCTCATAGGATGGAAACCACAGAAAGAAACAGACAGATTCCTAGATATGTGTGAATTTCCAAAACTGAGTCAAGAAGATATCAAAATTCAAAATAATTGATTATCAGTTAATGAGATTGAAAATGTAATTAAAAACTTACCAATAAAGCAAACCTCAGGTGGTGATGGATTCACTGCTGAATTCTACAAGAAATTTAGAAAAGATTTAATGCCAATACTCCTCAAACTTTTTAATGAAATTAAGAGGGGAAACAATACTCCCTAACTCATTCTTGGAAGCATGTATTACCCTAATATCAAAACCAGAGAGGACCCAACCAAAAAACAGAACAACAGGTCAGTCTCTCTAATGTGCATAAATGCAAAACTCCTCAGTAAGATACTAGCAGGCAGAATGCAGCAAATCACCAACAAGATTACACACCATGACCAAGTTGTATTTAACCCAAGAATATAGGAATGACTCAACATACACAAATCAATAAAGGTAATACACCATATTAACAAAGACAATGATAAAAATCACATTATCATCTCAATATATGCAGAAATAGCTTTGGACAGAGTCCAACACTCATTCATGATAAAAACCATACACAAAATTGGAATAGATAGATGGTCTTTACATCAATCTGATAAAAGCCATGTATGACAAACCAATAGCCATCATCATACTAAATGGACAAAATCAGGTACAAGACAAGGATGCCTATTCTTACCACTCCTATTCAATATTGCTCTGGAAACATTGGCCAGAACAATTAGACAAGAGAAAGAAATAAAAAGAATAAGGATAGGAAAGAAAGTTAAATTATTATTCACAGATGACATGATACTCTACATAAAAGACCTCAAAAACTCCACCAAAAGACTTCTAGATTTAATAACTAAATTCAGTAGCAAAGCTATATACAAAGACAAAACTCAAAAATTAGTAGTATTCCTGGTACCCAAATAACAAACTCACTGAGAAAAAAAAAATCAGGGAACCTGTACCTTTCACAATAGCATCCTAAAAAAATGATATACTTAGGAATCAAACTAACAAAGGAAGTAAAAAATCTATATAATGAAAATTAAAGTACTCTTAAAAAAGAAGATTGAAGAGGATATCAGAAAATGGAAAGATATCCCTTGCTCATAGATAGGAATAACCAACATAAGGAAAATGGTCATACTCCCAAAATTGTTATACAGATTCAATGTAACCCCTTAGCATACCTCACAGAATTAGAGAAGACATTCTTAAAATTCATTTGGAACCAGAAGAGACTTAGAATAAGAAAAGAAATTTTGAAACAAAAGCAAGGAAGGAGACATCACAATCCTTGACTTGAAATCATACTACAAAGCTACTGTAATAAAATCAGCATGATACTGGCAGTGAAACAAAACAAAACAAAATAACAACAACTAAAACAGACCTGGGGATCACTGGAACACCTTAGAAGATGCATATTCAATTTCAAATACACTCAACTACCTTATCTTTGACAAAGGAGCCAAACATGCTCAATGGAAGAAAGATAGTCTCTTTAATAAATGGTGTTAGAAAAACCGGCCCTACATGCTGAAGATGAAAACTAGACCCATATGTATCACCATGCACTACATTAAAGTCAAAATAGATAAAAGATCTAAATATTAAAATGGAAACACTAAATCTACAGGTAGAGAAGTAGTCAGAAATCTTGAATGCATAGGTATAGGTAGAGAGTTCATGAATAAAACCTAAACTGCCTGAAAACGCTTCAAAGCATAAATAGGTAGGATCTCATCTTATTAAAATGCTTTTGCATATCAAAATAAATTGCCAACGGAGTGAAAGACAACCCACAATGTGGGAAAAAACATTAGCCAACTGTCTGTCAGACAAAGGACTTATGTCTAGAACATGTAAAGAATTGAAACAAAATCAGATACTCCCCAAATTCAAAGATGAGCCAATCCAAAAATGGGCATCTGACATGAACATGCACTTCTCCAGTGAAGAAATACAAATAGCAAATAAATACATGAAAAATGTTCAACATCATTGGTCATTCAAGATATGCAAATGAAAACAACATTGAAATTCCATCTCACCCCAGAAAGAATGTCTATCATCAAGAAATCAATAAAAATACTTGAGTGGCTATTGGGAAAAAGGAACCCCTCTTCACTATTGGTAGAAGTGTAGACTGGTATAACCACTATGGAAATCAGTGTGGAGATTCCTCCAAAAGCTATTATGAGAGGTCCCATTAAATCCAGCTATTCCCTGTCTGGATATTTTCCCAGAAGAATTGAAAACATCATATAACAGCTATGTATGTGCACCAATGTTTATAGCATCATAATTTGTAATAGTTAAGTCTTCCAAACAACCTAAATGCCCATCAACTGAGGTGTGGATAAAAGAGATGTGGTATTTTTATACAATGGAGTACTATTCAGGCATAGAGAAGGAACAACATGAGACTTTTATAGGTAAATGGGTACAACTTGAGACCATATTCATAAGTGAAATAAATCTGACTCATGTGTAAACATCATATTGTCTGTTACTCTAGTGTAAGAACCTGAAAGTGTAAATAAGATTCAAAATGTACAATAGTGTGAAATGAGAAGGAACTGTTCAAAAGGAAAGAGAAACTTGGAAGAGAGAAAGGAGAAAAGAAGAAAGGGAAATGAGAAATTTATATATATGATAATTAAGATAGTTTTAATACTAATTTCCATCAATTAAAAAAAGTGTGCTTATATTGTTTGATCAACTTTTCATGCCTATATCTTATAATCTAAGCAGCTACTTTGAAGACAATATGCAATGTATTAACCATTGTTATTCTCCTATTTTGAAATTTTGTTATTGCTTTTTCTCTTCAAAAAATAAATATATTGTTTATTTCTCTTCTTATAAAGGGTGTAGGGCAAGCAATTAGGTTGCGTGTGGGGTAGCTTGGCCTTTCTGACACTTGTTTTAACCGTGTTAATGGTGATTCTGTATGCTTTTACTCAAGGGCTGGTTTAGTGGTACTCCTAAAAGATAACACTTTTGAGGTCTCTGTTGGATAATCTGGCTGTTCAGTGAGATCTCACTCTAGCTGGTTAGAATTCAAACATCTCTCAGCATCCTGAGAGTTCATAAGGCTGTTAGTATTGAGGATTCCTGGTTGGTCTTTTTCTAGCCTTGCAGATTCATGCGATGAATGAAAAACTTAAAGTTTCAGTAGTGACTCAAGACAATTTCATGGATTTCTAGAACTTTCTCTGCAAAGTTCCCTCACTGCCGATACTCCTCCTGGCAAAATGCAACTTACTTAGCATCTCCAGACTCAAATCTTGATCTATTCAACTAAGGGAAACTGGTCTTCACTGAGCGTTCCCATCCTGTGCTGTAGTCCAGATCGTGCCTAGAAGCCAGTAGTGGCAAATCTAGCTTATGGCACATGTGTTATTTGTTTTTCTTTTAAGACAGAGGATGTTGATATATGAGCTGTTTTTCTAAACTAAAACATCAATATTCAAATCTAATTGCAGAGTTGCCACTTTGTAAAAAATATGTGGATTTGGGGTTGCAGTTTGGGCTCTCATCTCTAAGACAGAACTGGCAGAATGCTGGGAGGATCGTGGGCGCTTTCTTCCTCCATCTCCCTTCTCTAGGGAATTAGAATCTTGTGCTGCTTACTGCCTGCTGTCCAATGTCCAAACAACTTAGTTTATATATTTTGCCCAATTTTCTAGTTGTTTATGTTGAGTACTAATTACCCTGCTCAGCATAGAAGTGAAGTTCGGGAAATTAATTGTCATTTATTGATTTGTTTGTCTGAAAGTGAAGATGAATGATGCTATAGCAATGCTGTATGCCACTGGGAATGATTCAGTGAAGGGACATCTGGTTATGCTTCAGAGAAGCGATATTTCAGAAACAAATCCCTGATGACAGTAAGAAAGGACGCACAGAATTGCATGTGTAGAAGATGTGTAGATAAGATGCTGATAAAGTCAGAATACAAAGTAAAATTAAGGAACAGTATTTCCATTAATTATTGTTTGATCAAATGAGTCAAGTAAGCAGAATCACAAACATGGTAAAGCATTTGTTCTGTGGTCAAAATGAAGTCTTCTTTTCTCGCATATTGTAAGCCTTTAAATATTTAATCTCATTGTTCTATTTTTCTTTCAAGGATTTTCATACTCAAAGGGATCAATGAGATTTTCATTTTCTAATTTTTTTATTTAGAGAAAAAAACAGAAAAAGGTAGAAATAATACAGAATTTCAAAAAAAAAGTAAGAAATCACTAGCTGATAAATTACATATTGTTATCTTAGAAGTAGTTGCTCAAGTCACAAAATCAAAGCATAGAAAGTGGATAATTAAACAATGACAGTACAAACTATTCTGTTTGATGAACTACCAAAAACTTAGTAGTATGGTTATTTATCTTGCACACTTAAACATACATACAGTTATATCCTTTAGAGCACTTTCCTTTTCATTATTACAACATGTATTATACATTTTGGATCTTACTACTCTTTCAGCTTTTTATTACTATTTTTTACATTAGAGAGACAATACAATATTTACAAACGTGAGTCTGATTTATTTCACTTAGAGGATAGTCTCAAGTTGCCTCCATTTACCTATAAAAGCCTCAAGATCATGCTTTTTATTGCTGAGTAATATTCAATTGTATAAAAATACTACATCTGTTTCACCCATTCTGCGGCTGATGGGCATTTTGGTTGCTTCTAAAATTTAGCCATTACAAATTGTGCTGCTATGAACATGAGTGCACATATATCGCTGAGACATGATCTTTTCAATTTTTCTGGGAAAATACCCAGGAGGGGAATAGCTGGATTGAATGGAACTTCCAATCCTAGCTTGTTGAGGAATGTCCACATTGATTTCCACAGTAGTTGCAACAGTCTGCACTCCCACCAACAGTGGAGCAGTGCTCCTTTTTCCCCACAGCCTCACCAACATCAAATGAGATTTTAAAAACATGATTGGATGAAGTCTAGGTTTTGGTGCTGGTTGATTAATCATTTTTTTAAAAAATGAAACTTTTATAGTCTATATTTTTAAGGACACAACTGTACAATCTTACATAAAATGGGATTAATATCCATATAACAGAGTTATTGCTACGATTAAAATAAAACATAGTTAATATACCAAACATAGTTGTCACTGAAATAACAAGCTTTGTTATTTTCTCCTTCCTAGACAGCAACTATTTTTTGAGAAGATTAAGAAGATAATATTAGATACCATCCACCGAAGAATATTGAATTTATGTATTTTTAATCATGATCACCCTTATTAGGATTACTTAAAATCAGTTTTCCCAAATTGATATCCTTTTACTATTTTTTCTATTCTTTTTTTTTTTGGCTCATTGCTGCATCTCTTGCTCTTTGAATCATGCCTGAAACATAGTGGGTACCCAGTAAATATTAATCTGCAATTTTGGTTAAATCTGTTGAGTATTAATGCTTATGCATAATTTGAAGCATTCCCGGGAAATAATTTTGGGGATTGTTGTCACAGAGAAAATATTGATTTAAGTTAACTACCATGATTCTTTTCCTCTCTGCTAAGATTTTCTGTAACACAATGAACGAAATACACACACACACACACACACATTTATCTCATAAACAGGTTGTATCATAAGTCTGGCAGCTAAGCCTTTTAGAGTCACAATCTGTGCAGGATTTATGTGCCAGTGCTACCGAAAGGATTACATCTATCTATGCACCAATAGCCTTTAGTGACAGGGAACTATACTCTCTGTTATCAGAGCCCCATTCCTGGCTCCCACACTCACACCAATGGAGTGAGATGAGAAGGCTGGGCATCACTGTTGTATGTACATATGTCAGCTGCAGGAAGTTCATCTTAGGTGACAGCATTGTCACTTTGGTACCACATCCTCTTTTACACCTGATCACACTTGCAGATGGAAAGTCAAAAGCACCTGTGAGGAACAAGGCTGGAGGAAGTGACTGGGGGAATAGGTGCCAAATGGACATCTTGATGTGCAGAGGGGGCTTGAAGCCCCTTAATGTGAACTTGATGACAGTACATAAAGCTTGTGCACCCTGCATGGATTCTCACTGTTCCTGGAATCCAGCTGCACACAGTGATAAGCAATTCAGGAAGCAGAGAGAGGTGGGTGAGGGTGTTCTTGGTAAAGACCCAGAGGTAAAATTTCCCAGCAGATGAAGACTGACCTTGACCTTCTTTCGTCTGTTCAGCAGAGTTACCACTATGTTGGGGATCTCAACTTGCTCATCCAGACTTGATGGGAAGATTCTCTGTCCCTTATTTTTCTCCCCTGGAATTCATTTATCTTCCCAGTTACATAAGATTAATTCCTCATGTGATTAAATCACCCAAGGACTAAGAGAGGGGGTGAGTAAATTAACTCAGATGTGCTCCACTTAGATATTTTAATATTTAACATGTGAAAATTAAAAATCAATTGACAGAAGGACAGGGGTATTAATGAATTTATTTTATTTTATTATTTTATTTTATTTTATTTTACCAACTGGTTTTAGATTGAGAGTTGAAAGTTCAAGAAAGAAAGAGTGAGTTTCAGTTTTGCTATGTACGGAAGACCCAGGGAATAGAGAAAGAGGAATTTTGGAAAATGAACTCAATTCATTTATTTTGAGGAGGTGAATGCTAATAAAGCTGGAATCATATTTTTGTTGAGACAAGGTCTCACTATTTCAGGCTAGCTTTGAACTCAGTATGTAGCCTAAATTGGCCTTAACTCACAATGATCCCCTGCTTTAGCCACCTGAGTGCTGGGATTATAGGCATGCACTGCATCTGGTGGTGGAATCATTTTTGTCAATAATTACTTTTTGATCTTAGACTATGTTCCTTTGAAGGAGTAATGGTGCCAATAATAGGTTATGTGGATACTAGGGTATATGTAGGTCAGCCTTTTAGCTGAAAGTACCTAGAAATTCATTTCTGAAACAATAACCATTCAGAAAATGTCATTCCCAAGTTTGTCAAAACATCTTGTTATTGGTCAGATCACATACATAATTTGATTCCTCATTCTGCTAGACACTGTCATTTTTCACAGCCTAGAATTATTGCCCGTAAGAAGATAAGTTGCCCCCAAAATCCATATTTTAAGGTTCTAGTCTCCTGCTGACACAGTGCCTTCTCAAGTGTCCCCCAGACAAATATGATTCCCTGATACAGATATTCATGTCTTAGCAAATTACTTCCATAATGATGGAACTTTAGAATCTATTCAAAGAGGTTAGTTTTTTTATATATATTTAAAAATTTATTTAACCCAAAATATTGCTTCAATAGGGAAGCAGTATAACATAATCACCTATGAGATACTTTACATTCCTCTCTGGTGTGTTTTCTGAATCGACATGTGTCTTGCACTTAGAGTACATCTCATTTGGAACTAGTCATCTTTCAAGTGCCCAATAGCCACATGGACCAGTGACTAATGTAAAGGGCCAGGCAGCTGGAAAGCACATAGGAATCTGTTCTGAGAGTAGGAAAGTTGCTTCCTGAGCACATTTTAGACACCACATTCCTTGACTTGTGTATGTGTCCAAGGTGTGTCCTAACTTTATCATTCCTGTTGAGGCGAACACTGCTCATTATCTAACCAGCCACTCTCTATATCCCCTCTCTGAAACCCTCCCCCTTTGAAATCAGCTTTTGCAGTTATAATAAGGTAGACCCTCAGGCTTTTGTACCCTTTCAGAATTTGGAATCAAAGTCTTAAGGGTGGGGAGATGAGTTCGGACAGAAGAAATAAAGATAAGTTGAAAAGCGACAAGGAAAAGTGTAACTTTCAAAATTGCACTTTTAAGAAAACTGCAATTCCAGGCCACAAAGTTATCTAAAGTTATTCATAGCAATATCCCCTAGGTTTATTTATGCTTCTTTTCTTCTAAACCCATCATACCCCAAACCCCATAAAGACATTTTAAGACTGTACATTTAGCTTAGTTGACAAAGTAAAGGCTCAATAAGCCAATTTTAAGATAAACAGATTGAGAAAGTGCAAGAAATGTTTTTAGGTAAAACATTTTATATCACCCATCTGAAAAAAATGGGGCAGTTTATGCCTTTCCAATGTGAAATGGGCCATGATCTTTCTGTGGTTGGGCTATCCTTATCCTGCAAGACAAGAACAAGACAGAACTTCACAAATTCCAGACTGACTTCCACTACCAAAAAACACATAAATATTTCCAGCTCCAAACTGTAGGGTGCCTCTGCTCTCTCAAGGGCCCCCACTCTTTGAGTGTATAGTTTTACCTTTCTGCCAATAAATCTCTTTATACCTCTTTTAAAAAACCCCTAAAAGTCATGTTTTAAAAACTGAAAACCTAAATAAGGGCATTTAATCTCATGCTGTTCTTTCTCTCTCTCTCTCCCTCTCTCTCTCTTTGTGTGTGTGTATTAAACACTTTAATTTGAGATCATTGTAGAGTCACATAGTGATAGGAAATAATACAGAAGGATCCTATATATCTTTTGCTTGTTTTCTCCAGTGGTAACACCTTGCAAAACTGTATACTATGATATCACAACCATGATAAAGACACTGTTTCAATCCATCGATCATCAGATCTCCCCTGTTCTGTATGCTCTCACTGTGGCTTTTATGTATGTATGTAACTCTGTGAAGACTTCCCTCACTATCTTGTGCTATAATACCCATTTTTTAGATGGTTGAAGAAACTCAATTCAGACAAATGAAAGGACTTTTTCAATTTCCTGGGTTGACAGCAGTGGGAATAGGAATTTACTTTTTTGATGTTTCTCTTCCATCTCCCTTATTGGTCTATGACAACCATCCAGGCCCACATTAAGGCCAAAACAAACACTTCTCCTATTCTGAAAGGAAAGGGATCAGCAAAATCCCACAAAACTAGAAGAGCCTTCCTGGTGAGAAAGCAGAACTCCTGTTTCAACCGGCCTTCTGCAGTGCATGGCTCTAAACTACTTTAATTAAAGACCTCTGTCTTAATCCCATTCACAAACTGAAGCCAAACTTTAATTTTCCGTGAAATACATGTCGGTCAAAAGAAACATTACTACATTTTAACAGCTTTTAATTTCACATGTCATGCTTTTAAAGAGCGGGATATATAAAGTGATTACACGTTAATATTCAAGGCACTGTTGCTTACTTTAACGGTTGAGGTTCAGAAAAGCAGGAGAAGCCAGCACAAACATTGTGTGCACCAAACAGTTTTGTCCTGAAAGCCATGCTTTCCAACTGTTTCAGGACTGCACATTTTTTTATTGAGCTACTGAATAGTTCAACTGGAAAATCTTTTATCTAAAATGTATTTGTTTAAAGGGCAATTTCATATAGGAAAAGGAAATGAAATTTGCTCTGAAGAATTTAATCTGAGCTGATTTACACAATATACAGGAGACTTTAATTTCAGTTATTGGATGGACTTGTATACCTTAGGGATAAGAGAAAGGAGAGAGAAAGGGAGGGAAAAGGAAGGCGGGAGGGAGAAAGAGAAAACAGGGGAGAGAGAGAGAGGGAGATTGTCTTGTATATGTGTTTTGAAAATGTCCTAAATGATTAAAATTAAATGTTTACAATATTTGCTTGAATGTAATATTTTAATATATTCATTCTTGCTCTGAGTGTGGAATATTGCATCTTTGAATTTATAGACAATACTATAAAATCTGGCAGTCCATTAGAATCTCTAGGAAACCGGAAGCTAAATCACAGTTGAGTCTCATGGCAAACTAAAAGTTAGGAACCTCTCGGGTGGGACCAGGGGACTCTGGTGAACAACTCCTAAACTAAACTAAACTAAACTAAACTAAAAACTAAACTAAACTAAACTAAACTCACTCCTCTAAGTGAAAAATCTCTTGAAAGTCTTGTGAACTTGCTATTAAATTCATTTCATAATGATGCTTGTCATGCAAGAAAATTACCCTCCCTTTTAGAAGTATCTGAATTTTTGCACATCGTGCTTTGCTTCAGATCATGTGACTATCTACAGAGGGGCCTGTGGTAGAGTAAATGTGCATTCTTTATACAAGTGCATCACAGGGATGCCATCAGACTTTAATTTTAAATGTTTCTTCCTGGAACACTTTCTCATTTGAACATATACAGTAAGTCAGATGATGTTGTCACTATATTACAGACTGATGAGGAAACAGGAGGAGGGATTAAAATGACATTTTGAAATAGTTTTTGAACCAAAACTGGAGTACAGGCTTCTTTGCACCTACTGTAAGATTTTTCTTCCCACATTTTTCTTTATATAGATTACTTATATAGTTTCTATATATTTTGTTTATGTATTTATCACTTATATATTACATACATGATACATACTAGTATGCAATGTGTACTATATATATTATATATATTAACACAATATATATAACATGTATGTATCTTTTGCATGTGTATGAAAGCATATATATATGTGTGTGTGTGTGTGTGTATCTTGAAGATAAAAATTAAGCTACTTAACTGTATTGTCGGGTTCACTTTGAAGTTAGTAATGGACTCAGCTATTGAAATTTTATACCAAGTATGTGGGTAATAAAAGAAATCATAGCAGATATATCTTTCTCTTTAGCCTTAGGATGACAGCTGTGGGGAAAAGAACAGAGGGAATCACAAACAGAAAACCAAAACTTCAATCACTTGAAAGTGCCCAAATCTTATTTAAACAGCATGTACAACAGTTTGGTGCTAAAGTTCAATTTTTACTTTAGGAAAACGTAATGTTTCTTGGACAGTTTTCTAACCTCATTTTTAGCAGAATAGGGCTCAATCTTGAGATTCATATACACGGCACTCTGCTTGCAGGCAGAATTGCGAAGGTGTCTTCCTGCTCCACGTTAAATGTGAACTCAAGGTAGAGCGCATCCATTAAGATCTGGACCAGTCAGTGCTTTACCCGGGCTTTATGCATTACACTCAACTAGCAAGGCAATTACTGCTTTCTCTTGCAATTTATGGATTCCTTCTAAATCTTTATCCTTGATGATAAAAACATCAAAAAAGAAAGCAAGTTCTTGAAAAGAAAGTGACAGGGGAACAATCACATACATAGATTCTTCTGGGATTTTTGGAAAGTTATTTGTTTATCTGAATCATATTTGCCAAGATGAAAAGACACTAGTAGATTCACCGGGTTTTTCTCTGACTGGGCAGCAGCTGCTGCTCTGTTGATATAGGGAACATCTGTGAACGAGTCTGAGTAGTGAATGGAAAGACTTCACCGTCAGCAAAAACGTCTAGGAGGCATGAAGAAGCTGGGAAGCAACACTGAAATCTGGTACATGAGGTTGCACTATATACAGCTAACCATGAAAACATCCAGTTAAAGCAGAAAAGAAAGAACGAACAGATTCCTCACTGTGAATAGTGAAGTCCCCAAATATTGTCAAAGGAAATTCTTCCTATTTGAACTCAGGTAGCACAGAAGGACCAGAACAAATCTCAAAAGTCTGTAATAAAAGCAGTGTCTCAGTCAATAAGTCATTTTACAAGTGTGGAAAATGAGATACATAGATACACTAGCACATTGACTTATGGTATTAAATTAATGATTTTCTCATCATTAGAACAAATGTTTGGATCACACTGAGGTTTTATATGAGGGGGTTGCTTTTGTTTTTCAACCAAATAATATATAACTGACAAATAAAAATTACATAAATTTATGACATACAGTCTGATACTTAAATATATGTATACATTATATAATTATTAAATCCAACTAATTGATATATCCAGAGAATACTGAGATTTATCTTCTGGATTTAGAATCTTTCTTCTACATCTTCCCCTAACATATGTTAACTGGTGATTGAAAGATATGGCAAATGTTTAAATTTTTAAAAATTTGTTACAATAAAAGACACATTATCATTAATCTCATTGAAAAATCTTCCACCTTGCTTCAGATACACTTATCCCTTGTTCTTGCCACCTTCTGAAGCAGTTCTGGAAGTCCTCTTTCATGATTGTATTTAAGAGGTGTGATAAAAAATATAGTGAATGCTGATGCCAAGTGCCGTCAAAGGGAAAGATAAGTCCATGAAAACATTAGGATGTGTCCTCACTCACCTTATTCATTGGATCTGTCACAGTAAGACCTCTGGATCCTACCCAAAGACAATATGACCATGAAAGGCAAATCTTTGAATCAATTCAGGATATAAAGGCAGTCATGACAAGGGAACCAAAGGCACTCATGAGACAGGACTTCTAAAATTGCTTTAGCAAGTGACAAGAATGATGGGTGTTATGGTTTGTGTCTGGATGTCCCCCCAAAGCCTTATGCAGTCATGAGGGGAGTGTTTTGGGAAGTGGTTAGATCTAGAGTTTGTGATTGATCTATTGTCTAGTGCTGGACTATAGGTATGAGTGCTATACCCAACATAGGGTGGGTAGCTGACATACAATATAAGGGATAGAAAGACTCTTCTCTTGCACTCCTCATTTTTGTTCTTGTTGCTCTTGCTGTCTTCTGCCACCATGAACTGTTGCTCTATGCCATGGGTCACTCTGCCTTGGAGCCAGCAAGTATGCACTGAAACCTCCATGAACTGTGAGTTAAATAAACCTTCTCTTCCTTGATTTTGGGCATCAGATAGTTTGTCCTAGCAAAGAGAGAAAAATAACCAATACAAATAGGATAAGTGTGTTCAAAATGAGGGGAACATTTTGAGTGGGATTAGTGGCAATGTGGCTTTTTGTATAATAAATTCTGTAAATTTAAATATACACTATATTTTCAACCATACTTTGTATTATTTTCTTGGGCAATATTGCTCAGAAATGCCTAACAGGCTTCTAGCTATGACTCCATGCATGCATGCATGTGTGTGTGCATGTGTGTGTGTGTGTTTGTTTGTCTTACTGTTTTCTGGCTTTTAAAAAAAGTTTTGGAGAGCTCCTATAGATTTGTCACAATAATGTAGGGTTATTTGTAAAAATAGCTACTGTTTTCTTCGGAGCAATGAACTGGAGACTAATGTATGAGATATTGAGATTGTGTTTTTTTCTTCCTTTAAAACAACTAATTTACACATACAAGTGTGCTTAGAACAAATCTCTCATTTGAGGTTCTCAAAAATGTGAGTCCATCCTCTCAGAGACACTAGTTATTCAAGCAAGAAAATGTCCTAAGCTATTTCCTGTCTACAATGGCAAAAGCCATTCATCATTAAATAAAACATTTAAGCAGTAATTTAAATATTACAGGCTATGAAACTGCTTAGGCAGTGAATAGGAACTAGAATTAGAAGACCAGTCTTGTCCTTGAGCAAATAATTAAAACCTTGCTGTTTCTCATGCTTGTCTACAAAAATGGAATGAAAATTTTGGTCATTCATCCATTTAGCATGAAGCACTGAGAACTAATGAATAGTCACAACTTCTTTCTTAAATGAAAGTCCTTGTGGACAAGATGAACAGTAAACAATAGCTGTACTTACCCAGTTTTTCATGATGACTTTGATTTCAAATTTTCTGTCCCTTTACTATATTATAAATAAAAATTTGTGTCAGAATTTTTTTGCTAATCCCAATCAAAATTCCCTTATTTAAGGTCCTGATAAACAGTTAAAATTTCCTAAAGTCAATTTTTAAGAAAACCCAACAAAGAGTAAATACAAAGGAAAGGCTTAGGAAATTCTTTAGTAGAAAGCACAAGGCATATGCTAATTTGCACAAGTGATTTGCAGACATTGTAAAAGAGCCATTTGTCAAAGTTTCCCCAGGACTTTCATTTTTCTGGAATAAAACTGAAAATAGCAATAAAGCAAGTCTTCTTGCACTTTCTCACTAATTAGCAGAATCTTCTATATTATCCATGCTCAAGTATCTTGGACAGTTCATTTATTTTCTTCTTTACAATTTTATTTCAGGAGAAGGCAGCCAAAGAATCATTGTTTTGGTTGAAAGTATTGATAAACACTTCTTCTTTTTCTACAACTTTTCCAGGCTCACCATGTTATCTGGCTCACAGAAAGAGAATGTGGCCCTGGGTCTGAATGTTTTAAAGACAGGCACTTGATGTTAGGGGATGATTTGGGGAGAAACTAGAATGTTATTAACCCATTAGTCCTCCAATAAATATACTTTTATGCATTGGTAAGAGGTCACAAATTAATTCTATTTAACTGGATAACCTCTACTGCTGAGAACAAACATAGCAAGGACTTGAGATAGTAATAAGAATGAAAGTAAAGAAGTAGAAAAGTCAAGAAAAAACTGTCATCAAGAGACTCTAAAAGCATCTGAAGTAGACAGAATCCTAGAGCTAACAGGAACTTAAAAATCAATGATTTAATTTTTAAATTTTTTCATGATTCCTTGTCACAATATTGTCCATAATTGGATGTTCAGCCTGATATATTTATACCTCTAATGAAAAAATAGTTTAGTAATTCTAAGGAATTGACTATGGTCACTTTTCAAAGATGCCCATTATTATAGTTCATGGAAACATAAGTGAGGTAGATACAGAGAGAATTTGGATCTGCTGCGTTGGGGTGTGTTTCTCTTAAAGACCTGAAGATGATCACTGTTTCAGTATTCCTCTAGCAGTATCTGACCACTCAAGTAAGTAGAAAATCAGTAAGAACATAAATGATTTCAATAGCATTGTCAATCCACTTGATCTAATTGATATTTATGGACTATTTCACCCAACAACAGCATGGTGAACATTCTTTCTGTGATCATAAAGAAAACTCACCAAGATGACAAATCACACTATGAGCCAGAAAACACACCTTGAGGAATTTAGCCAAGTGTAACTCATACAGAGTTTGTTCTCAACATAATGAAGTTCTAAAGTGGTAACAAAATGCAGAAAAATCTGACATATAGCATAAGCAATATTTAGATGAAAACAGCATCAAATTAATATATAACAAATGAAGAAACATCTAAATCTAATAACTTAAGTTCCTACTGTGTGAAATTAAAGAAAGAAGTTTTAAATTCAATGAGAAAACAATCATAAAACTAGCATTTACAAATCAATGATTTAAACAGAAGGAAAAGAAAATCAATTAAAAGCTTATTTTTAATTGTCTCTATAGTGTAAAAAAAACTGAAAGAGTAAATAAGATCCAAAATGTACAGTAGATATTGTACAAGTGAAAGGGAATGAAACTTCTCAGAAGGAAAGAACAACTGGGATGGGGAAAGGAGAAAAGAAAGAAGGAAAAAGATCACACACACACACACACACACACACACACACCATAGATAGCTATACTACTAATCTCTGTTAATTATCAAAAAGAGCAGTTTGTGCTTCAACTGTTTATTTTTTATGCCTATATTTTGCAATCTCAACAACTATTTTGAAGATAACAATATGCAATATATTAACTAGTGTTAATCTATTATTTTGTTTTGAAATTCTATATCATTTTTATTCTCTTATTGAAAAAGAACAATGAAATAGATAAACCTCCTACTACATAAGAATAAAAGAGAAAAGTCACAAATTAGCAGTACCAGAAATAAAAGAGGAGCTGCCATTCCTGATCTAGTGATTGTTAAAATGGTAATATACAAAAATACAAATTAGATTACTTAGATGAGATGGACCAATATCTTGCAAGATACAAACTACCAAAAATCACAGAGAAACAGACAACCTGAATATCCCTATATCTATGAACATTTTAAATCTATAATTAATAACCTAAAACATTAATAGAAATACACTATGCCAAAATACCTCTACTTGTGAAAACTACTAAGTGTTTATGAAAGAAATTATACCTTTTATCCATAGCATCTTCTGAAAAATAAAAGCAGAAAGTACTTTCTAACTTATTTCCCATGAGGCCAGATAAACACATTGTAAGAAAAGAAAACTACAGACCATTATCTTTCATGAACATACATGTAAAAAACCCACAATATAGCAATAGCAAATCAAACACAAAAATGTAGAAAAGTAATTATATACCATGACCAAGCTGGATTTCAGGGATGTAGAGTTGATTCAATAAAAAAAAAATCAATGTAACCCACAATATCAACATTACAAAAGAGAAAAATCACATGATTGTATCAATTGATTCAGAAAAATATATGAAAAATTCAAACATGCACTTATTAGAAAAAGTGATCAGATTGCATGAGAAGAAATAAAATTGCTTTTATTTCAGATGTCATCATTGTGTTGGGCAAAAATCACAGTCTACAACTTTTTCCTGAAATCAGTAGATATAAGAAGAATATAGAATATAGGATGCAGGGTCAATTTATAAAGGTTAGTTTCTCCCCATATATATCAATGAACAAATCAAGCTTGAAATAAAAAAAAATTAGAAAATGAAACACATATAAATTTAACTATACACAATAGATATACACACACATATATATGTATACACCATACACAGAAAAATAGAAAGCACTGATAAAAGAATCAAAGAAGAAAGAGAATATGATTTTTAAAGTCCCAATATTGTTAAGAGGTCAATTGTTTCCTACTTTATCTATTGCATTTATTTAAATCAGTCTTAATCAGCATCCTCCAAGTTATTCTGATAATATCAACAAAGTGTGTGTAGAGTTTATGTGGCAAGCTGGGATGGCAGTGCACTGCCATGGCAGTCCATGTGCTTGGGAGGCTGAGGCAAGAGGATTGTTGTGAGTTCAAAGGCAGCCTGGGATACATAGTGAGTTCCAGGCCATCATGAACTACATATCAAGACCCTGTCTCAAAAAACAAACATATGAAAAGTCAAAAGACCTAGAACAGCCAAAATTATAGTGAAGAAGAAATAGAAAATTGGAGGATTCATACTACTCAATGCCAAGACCAACTATTAAAGTAGATAAAACAGCTTGTTACTTGTGAAAGAGTAGACACATATATCAATGGAAGGGGTCGCAAATCCTAGACATAGATTGATACAAAGAAAGTCAAGAGTTTTTATTAAGATGTAAAAGTCATTTAATGGAGAGAAAAGAAGAAAGTCTTCTCAGCAAATGGTTACCAGAACAGCTAAATACTCATACACACAAATATGAGTCAGGGCATGCACATACATAGTACACAAAAATTAATGCAAATGCAAAACTATTAAATTTCTGGCAAAACCAGATTATGTGATTTGGGTTTTGTAACAATTTTTTGATACCTAAAAATTAGAATCAATGATCTTGTTGCAGTGGTGCAGGTCTGTAATCCTGGGTACTCTGAAGCTAAGATATGAGGATCTCAAGTTCAAGGCATCTTGGGTAACTTAGTGAAACCTTGGCTCAAACTAAAATAAAAAGGTACTAAGAATGTAGCTCAGTGGTAGAGTGCTTGCCTAGCAAAGGCAAGGTCTTGGTTTCAATCCTCAGTTCTGAAAAAAAAAAGCTGATAATTTGGATTGTATTAGAAGAGAAAATGCTGAAGGGAAAGACATCCAAGAGAATGAAAATGCTTCACAAACTGGGAAAATATTTGTAGAACATATGTGTGATAAAGGAGTTATATGTAAAATATACAAAGTACTCTAATAACAGCAATGAAACAATCAGCCCAATTAAAAACAGAAAAGATCTAAATAGACATCCATCAAAGAAGATATATACGTGGCAAATGAGTACAGAAAAGACGTCAAATTTCATTTGTCATTTGGGAAATCCAATTAAAGCAATGATGTATCTACTAAAATGACTAAAATTCAGACACTGGTAATGTCACTGCTGGTGAGCATGTGGAGT